>JAPDOI010000652.1:0-326807 GCA_029168955.1 Aplectana chamaeleonis
GTGGGAGACAACGGCCGAGAGAGGGCCGCCACAGATGGATCCGCAGTGGGGCGTTGCGGTAAGGTGCGAGCACGGGTGAGAAAGGAGTCTGTGCACTTCCGAATAAAGTCACTATGAATATGAATTCGCTGCACTTTAGAAGAATATTTGATCCTAGTGTTTTGCCTCCGATTCGTGGTTGCAGTTGACCGTACGTTAAAGGACATGCGTGCGGTTGCGGACTCGCACTAAATTCAGCGGTAGAATCTGGCACTTTGCAAGATTTCGTCATCGATCATGCACCAACCGTCGTCTCTCTGCTCACGAGATTATTAAGCTGGGTGGCGCCGATCGATGACGAAATCTGGCAAAGTGCCAGATTCTACCGTAGTTTAAGTGCGATACGCAACCGCACCATGTATCCTTTTAACATTGCGGTCAGCCCTAGATCAAAGCTGGCGGCTGGCAAATACTGGGTATTCATGCCAGTGACTTCTAGAATATATGGGTTTTATCTCTATTGCAGAAGAAGGAAGAGTGAAGCCCTATTCTTAAACGTAGATTTTTCTGAGTTTCATCGCAACGCTGGTTGCAGCGACTGCCAAGGGATGTCCTGGTCCAGAGAAATTTGAAATATTGAAGGCACTTCCAGAGAATATTACCCTCCTTCAGATCTTAGGCCTTCAAAAAGAACTGGGTACTAGATAGCTGTTTTCATTGCGTCGCGATGTTCAAGTATGGAGTTGGTGATAGAACTGGGGCCGTATGCAGAACGCGCCTGCAGCTGGGGCAGGGGCAGTGCAGTCGGCGTCTTTGAAGATTGCCCTTGCTCACAAGACAGTGACACGTCTTTCGTGGTTGGCCACAAGTGAAGACACGTATGTCGTGCCCCAGCAGTCTTTCTTGCTGCCCCAGCGGCTTCAATCTCCTAGCTGGGGGCGGCTAGGGCACAGCGACGGGGCACGACATACGCGTCTTCACTTGTGTGCCAACCACGATAGACGTGTCTCCTGTCTTTGAGCAAGGGCAATCTTCAAAGGCGCCGACTGCACTGCGTTTCTGCCCCAGCCGGCGCGTTCTTGCATACGGCCTCCGGAGCTGATCAATATGTCTGAATCTCCTTATCGTTGCTTTATAATTTGCCCATGACCGATCGCTCTGCTAGGACTCATCCGAGCAAGAGCTAGGCTTTGGAGAAGCATTAAATCACAAGTAGCTGTCAGAAGCTCGTTCAGCAAGTGGTCATCTCTGGGAGAACTAGAAGCCAAGTACCAGCTTTCGCACCTAATATCAAGAAACAACCAGGGCCGTATGCAAGAACGCGCCGGCTGGGGCATGGGCAGTGCAGTCGGCGCCTACTGAAGATTGCCCTTGCTCACAAGATAGGACACGTCTATCGTGGTTGGCCACAGAAGTGATGAAGACTTGCGTAATGTCGTGCCCCGTCGCTTTGCCGCCCCAGCCGCCCCAGCTAGAGATTTGAAGGCAGCTGGGGGCAGCGAGAAGGACTGCTGGTGCACGACATACGTGTCTTGACTTGTGAAGTACCACGATAGTCGTGTCCCGTCTTTTTGAGCGACGGCGATCTTCAAAAGCCGCCAACTGCACTGCCCCCTGCCCCAGCCGGCGCGTTCTTGCATACGGCCCCCTGTTTAGCCTTTACTTCGATAGGTACTCAAAGTGAGGGAGCTAGGCTTTATGTTCTCAAATGATTTTGCAGTTCTTTTCAAATTGTATTGACTTTTGGAGTGTGGGTGATCCTTTTCTCCTTATTCTTGCTGAGCAATTCCATGTTGCAAGCGTAAGAATTTTACTGGTTTTAGCTACTGATGGCTAAAACCCGCATATTCTGTGTACCAGGTACAAAGGGTGCAAATTCTACGCGTATTCTACGTAAAAACGAAGGCTTAAATTCAATACATTGATCTCTCTCAGTCCTTGCTGAACTCCGTATATTCTCGCTATAATTTTGTAGCGAGAATCTACAGGTTTAGCGCACTAATCTGTGTTGAAATGCAAACTCAAACCCGCGCTGGCTACGCGGAACGGCATGGATGCCGTTCGAAAAGTGTTGTTCCACCTGGGAACTCACGGAGTGATTACTTGACACTCTGCGGCTGATCGCGGAGGTGACCCAGTGTCGCTCTCTGGAAGACGCTGCTAAATATAACTTTGACCGCTAGGATGCTGTGGGGAGAAACGGCGATGCGGTCATCGCACCTGGAATCGCCTTTCTGGTAGGGATCAGGACCGGATGGGTCGATCGAAATCAGAGTGCTGTAACGAAAATTTGCGTAGAGTATGCGGTTGCTGAAGTTGGTGATTTACGCAGAATATGCCGGAGCGCTGTAGCTTAGATTTCACTAACTGATGCTAAGCTTCCGTAACTTACGTAAATTCTCGTGTCAAAGTTAGAATAAACGCCTCCGGAAATCCTGGGCATCTCCGGCAGGTCCGTGAAAGGCATCTAGCTACGCGCTGGCAGAGAAGTCACTATTTCCCGCTACCATATGCAGCTTCTGACCAGTTTCTGGTTCCAAGAGGGTAGTTCAGTAAACCCATCATCCGAAATTCAGTAATGCTGTCATGTGTGACAGCTGGTTCAGCTTGGTTGGTACAATACCGGCGCTAAGTTTTGTAAACAGAACGGGTAGCATTTTGCCAGACTTAGTGGAGAAAAACGTCCGATGCTCGCAACTTTGCTGAACGAAGAATTTTTTCACTTTGTCATATTAGCACAGATTGCCATCCCTGATGGTGTGCTTTGTAGAATCCAAGTTTTTTAAAAATCAATTTGTTTTCGAATGACGTTGGTTTTGAGTCGTTTTTCAAAAACGATGCGGCAAAGTGCTGCGAAAGTTCCAGTAATTAATTGTACGAGCAACAAAGATCAATCTTCTATGTTTTCTTCATAATTTAGATGCAAGTGCGACAATTTCCAGATTTGTACAGGTAGAAATTCGAAAATCCTTCCGATAACGTCTTTTGGCTTTCGCAACACATTCTGATTTTTCTAGGAAGTTTCCAAACGTATTTAATGGATCATTTCCAAAATTCTACCTGCACAGATCTCGAAAGTGGCCCCATCTGCATGTAATTGATGAAGAAAACATAGAGATTTGCTCTTCGATTACTTGTACAATTACTACTCTTCGTACCGCACGATGTTTTTCAGAAACATTAGCAAATACGACTTCCATCAAATACCAAACAATTTAAAGACAGTAATCACGATAAGAATAATTTTTCTGCTTTTTCTACGCCTATCTTGGAGAGACGGTCCCATGCTGATTGCAATGATGTTTTTGGAATCGTACAAGACTTTCTAGGAACGGAGTTATGGTCCATCAAAATGCTGAGCTTAGGGAAGCATGGTGGACGAGTTGTCCGAGGCTTATAACCTTCCGTCTTTTGCAGCCGATGTATGCGAGCTGACCCTAGTAAAGAGAGAAGTTGGGAATTAATGGAAGAACGGGGCTATTGATCAGAAAACTCATCGCTCATCTCACAATCTCGAGCATTCATTTGTTGACGTCGGTGGGCGTGGAAGGAGTGCATCTGGAGCGTGACGAGCTGATTGGTGTCCAGAACTTCTGGGCCGTAGGGACCGTTCCAAGCTCACTTTTTTCTTACTTTTAACGTGAGGGTTGCGCTGCATTAGGTCCCGCAGCTGCCGATTTCCACCTGGCGAAAACAGATATGGTTTTATCGTGGACACTGCCCTTTAAAGGCAGCATACACGCTCAAAAAAAATGATATCAATTTTATGGAATTGAATCGAAGGTCTGAAGCTGCTAATATTCAGAGATAACGAAAAACCGGAAAAAAAAAAAAAATCAATTAAAATGAGGATATAACGGTTCGGTTCTATATTGGCTCCAGAAGTGGACGAGTTTTACCCGCATTGGCTGAAAAAGCGGAGCTAGCGACAGAATTCGTTGGGAACAACGACGCGCTAGTGTACTCGTAAGGCCTCTTTCTGCAACTCCTACGACGCCTAGAAGCGTAAAAAAATGAGCCAAAACTGACCGTAATCGAGCACTTTGAACATTTGTATTGAGGGGGGCCGGAGCCCGTATCGATGCGCGGAAAAAGAATGATTTTTCTTGACTCCCAATACGGCTCAAATGACGGAGCACTTTAATCTCGTTTTCAACTCTTCCAACTTCGTGAGGGGCTCTTCTAGGGCCCGTACGACCCCACTAATGTAGTTATCTCCAACAACTTTATGCGAGCATGTATGCTGCCTTTAAGGAAATTCCGCTTCCCAAAAAGAACATCATTCGGTGGATATTCGAGGCTGCTTGAATGCGATAGCGCTTTGTTTGTAACTTTTACGAAGACCATAAAAGACTTCGTACAAAGAGTCACGAACATCGGACGTTTTTTGCCAAGTTCTCTCCGTTTTTACAAGGCAACTTAGCGCGGCTATTGTATGTATTGTGAGAACGGGCCTATACTACGCATTAGAAGATTTACATTTAATGATAATATCCTTGACAGTGCATTCCCAGTCGAGAAGGAGTGTGAAGAAGGTGCAGTAGCATAAGCGCAACACATGCACCCGAATGACTTTCGTCTCAAAATAAAGGGTAGTTCACGTACCTAATCGCGGAGCTTTCAGAAACGCCTATAACTTTTTCAGAGGAACGTTTCAGCACCCTAAGGGGTCGTTTATACTTGCGTCCGCGGCGAAGTGTATCGCTATGATATTGACCACACGCGGCACAGCACGATCAATATCACATAGAATCAGACTTCACGCCGCCGCTCGGCAATAGCAGTATAAACGACCCTTAAGCGAGGATCGCTCGAATCTCTACTACACAAATTGGTCCAGTAACGCATAACTAATTTCAAATGGCCACTTTCGCCGAATATAGCTCCCCTCTTTCAGTGCGGTGTTATGCAGCATATCGGTTCTGATTTTTTGTGAACGAGTCTATACGCACCAGTTATGAAACAAGGTTGAGTGCAGGCCCACATCCATTTATCGGATGGGTAAGCCGAATTCTGGTATGGTCACGCTTGATTACGTTGGTCTTGCCTACAACGTTTCACGCTAATCTAGTTCGTAGTCGAGCCCACTGGCTCAAATCTTTCTCCCTCCAGGGGGTTCTTTATAAAGGCCCTCTCTTTCAAAGGAGGAGAGGGACGAGGGTCAGGGCCCAACGGCAGCGTCTCCAACTCTAGTCGTGGGAACATCGTTGCTCCTGTAAATGTAAGCTGTCATGCCAGCACCTCGAATATCATTGTAACTGATCCTTCTTCAGCTATCTTCACCCTGGGTGATGGCCAGCCCCTACGAAAGGCTCGGGAAACTGGCTAAACTCTCCCGGATAAATTCGTGCTGCCTTTACATGTATTGCCACTTTAACATTCGCTCACCAGTAAAGAACGTTGACGCGGTGAAATTCTGCTTGCTTCAAAAATTCGATTCACGGACATTATCTCCTCGAACTGAAACATGGATGAATGTAGGTGGGGTTGGGTCGATTTCTCTACTAGGTGACTGGTGCTCGCATTACGAAGTTTTGAGGTCGGACCGTCTTCGCAAAAGGGTGGAGGAGTTCTTTTTCTGGCTAGGAAACTTTTGTCCAGTTCTGCTTGTGTTCCAGGATTCGGTCCCTGATGCATATGAAATCCTTTGCACGGATTTGGAAATTGACTTGAAACCCATACGGTTTTCTGGTTGTCAGTACCAGGACACCATCTTGTACTTCGACTTTGTTACTGAGCAACTGTTCAGTACCATCGGCGACCTCATTTCTTGTAGCTGGCCTTCTATCATCACAGGCGATTTTTAACCTCTCGGATATCAATTGGAAGTGAGACCATGTCTGCTTTTTGCCAAATGTGAGTTTCCATCACTCAAGAAGTTTTTTAACTGTGTGCTCGAGTCATAGCCCAGAGCGTACTTTGTTAGGGCCGTCGACCCGTGGTGGTCATGTTCTTTGACCTAGTTCATGTGTAATGACTCGGACAGTCTGGAGCTGGTACGTCGGCACAATACCGTTAGTACGCCGGCACAAAGGGATCGGCAGCACCTGTGCTGTAGCTGCTGGTAACAGCAGGATATGCTGGCAACGACCAGGAGCTCCTGTTGCTTGTGCTGGCGTACCTAGACCGCTGCTTTATCGTGGCACGCGTGCTAATAAGCCAGACCACTCACCTCCAGTGTCTGCTGACACTCTTCCATTGATTTGTCTAGTAGCTTATGAATCATTGCAGCATCCTCTTGTACGACGGCGGCGGGTATATAAGGCGGCCAGTCTTTCGCTGAGGGGGCAGTTGGCTGTTTGAGGGGCCAGGTCCGATGAGGTGACCTTGTGTCACTGTGCGGAAGTTAATTTTTGGAACGCTGAAGGGATCATCCCCATCGCCCATCGCGAGGGAAGCCTACTGGTTGCCGGACCCCACCGGCGAGAGATATTCTCCTGTGCTGCCGGCCGTGACAAGAATTATATCCAACACCGGTAAGGAGGTCGGTTGTCCAGATCGATTGTCGATAATGAGCGTTAATTGTACGCCAGCACTCACGTTGGCAGGATAATGCTGCCGCAACCAGCATGCTCCTGCACACAACGAGCGTTCAGTATGCCAAGGTTTGCCCTGGCGTGACTAAATCGGTATTGTACTCGAGCGTACTAAGCTTCCATGACTGTCTGAGATAATGATAATTGTAATGGTCAATTCAGTAAGCAATTCTCCGCCGTTGGGGTCAAGTGATCACTCTATGCGTTTCATTTTTGCGCTTAACCTTCCAGGTGTAATGCTCCCGCGTTGTATATAGAAGGAATTTTGCAGGAAAGTAAATCTTCGATGCTGTTCGTAATCTCATTTACTTCATGTAGACTGGTTCGGTTCTGCCGGGCACTGTTGTCAGTGTGGACGATATAGGGCAACAAGCTTTTCTTTCTAATCATCCATCATTGCATTGATATTGCCTCAGTTCCTTGAACCGTGTTACCGTAGTAAACGAAGACTCCTTAAATTCCCATTTAAAGGCAGTGTTCACGATAATCTTCGATTTTGAGATTAATCAACTAAATCGATTGTTTGGCACCCGAGTAGAACTGAAATGAGGAAGAAACTGGAGAAAAACAAGCACACAGAAGGGCTTTGAAATCCTCAAGTCATCAGCCCGCCTCTTAAGTATCAATCGGAACTGTTCGTTGTGACAATGAGATCTTTTGTTCGGACCCTGCCTTTTGCCAATTCTCCATTCACTGTGTTGCTCTGTTCTTTCCTCCGGGCCCTAACTAATACTGTGTTTGCCCAAAATATTCTTCCATTTTCGGTAGTCTCATTTTTTACCGGTGACCATACCACCGTGAACATGTTCATCCAACCAGACCAACTAGTCTACAGGCCATGGAACAGTGTCACTGAAATAAGACGAATTAGTGCGTTTCTCCATTTTCTTCCGTGATTTTGGTAACACTTGAGAGGCCAACGCTTTGCGTTTCTCTGTGAAAACTTTCGGGGATGAGAATCATCGTGAACACTGCCTTTAACCAACCTTATCAGAGCGGTTGAGATCTGAGGCGTGGCATTTGGCTAACCACTCAGGACTGTGCTTTGGGTTCTGGGAACGGTTCAAAAAAGTGTAGTGAATTTCGTTTTGCTAATAAATTGAAAGAAGTATAATAACCATACTGAGAAAAAAGCTGTAGAGTCAGAGAAGTGATAAACATTCCTTATTCAGATTTATCAACCTCTAAAGCTTTGCCAGAAAAACCAGGTGTTGGGAGTTTCTCAAAAACCCAATGGGGCAGTGTCAGTGAGAATGCTAGTGATAGGAAGCTGAGTTGTTGGCGGACCGTATTTCAAAAAGTCGTTTTCAGACGTCTCTTCCTGATGGACAGCTCTACCTGTCTCCAATTCATCTCAGCTGTTATGCTGATTCATGGTGGTTTTACAAAGATGAAATTATCAAAGAACTTCTTGCCTCGGCCTTTGTCATCCAACTCTATCACTTCCGACGCCATACCTGCTCAGCTTTGTCAAAGCAGATCGCTCTTGATATTGCAGGTAATCCCCTGGAGTGTATTTTCAATCTGAGCTTCATGTCTGAGTGAAGTCCCCATCAAAATGAAGGCAGTCATTTGTTACCCCGCAATCCAAAAAGGCCCTTTCATACAGACCCTGCTAATTTCCCCAGGCCAATCAGGAGTATAACATCTGTTTTCTCAAACTCAGTACAGAAAAAATTCTGAAGAGAGAGAATCGTTTGTCACAGAATTGGAAGCTAAATCAGGTTATCTCTCCTCCTTCCAAAATGGTGGTTCCCAGGAGGGAAGTCCACTTTTTGTGACGGCAACTAGTGTAGAAGCACCTAAACTAAGTGGACGGCTTTCTCCCAGATGTTGGGAAGAGTGTTATTGCAATGTTGTCTATTTTGATTTTGCTAAGGCTTCTGATAAGGTTCTCTCATGACAAATTATTGCAAAAACTCTCAATGGTTGGTATATCCATCACGCGAATAGTTTCCATTGGATACAGTTCGTTCCCTAACTGACAGGACGTTCTCGGTCATGTGCTGACTCTTCTCAATCAACTCCCAAGGCCAGTCCTGAGTGGTGTACCACAAGGCAGGGTCATTGTCGCCCATACTTTTCAACATAGACACTCACGAAATCGCCAGTGTCAGTCAGCTTCCTAGGCACCGGCTTTTTCCAGTTGTTACATTTGCGGATGATATCAAGATCTATCGGGACGTTTCCCAATCCTGAGAACTGTATTCAACACTACAATAGTCTATTGACATTATTCAAAGTGTGGTCTCGCGATTGGAATCTCCCAAGTTGGCAAAAAGAAAAAACGAAGGTTCTCCACTTGGGTACAATAGCAATGCCAACAGTAAATATACTGTCAGTGGCTGTCAGATCCAAGAAGTTGACCAAATAGCTGATTTAGGTTTCACTATTACTAAAAGTCTGAGGTTTTTGATAAGCACTGTGAATCTATCTCAGAATAAAGCAACTTTTTGCTATAAATGAATATTTTTCAGGGGTTTGTCAACTTTGCAATCCTCTGTGCTTATCAGAGCTTACACCACAATGTAAGGCCTCTACTCGAGTACGGTACCCCGGTATTCAACCCGCCAAACTCAAGAAGACATTAATAGATTGGAAAAGATACAGAACAATTTTACTAGAAGAGTTCTTCATCAGACAGCATGGCTTCATTATATGGACAATTGCCCTCCGTTGCCTGACAGAAATGCACTCTTTGGCCTAGAGAGCCTTTGGCTCTCAGAAGGAAAAAGAAACGATTTGGGATTCTCTATTCCGTCACTATATGATTTTCAATGGCGAAAGTTTGGTCTTAGCAGACCTGGGGATTTCGTGAGAACGAGGGATTCGGTAACCCAGGGGTCCGATTAAATCTCCACCGCCTACCGTGTCAAATCTTGGAGTGTCGGCGCTGCTTTTTCACTAATATAAATTGTTCCTGGTATTCGAAGATCTCAGTAGGAACTTGATACTATTCCTATAAACTTCGGCGCCTCATAAGAACTTTCTAGTGCAACATGAAACTGGCTTCCTGGGAGCGGCGGGAGGTGACCTCCGCTAGTGCTGGGGTTTGCTCGTTTCCCTGTGCTATTCTTCGGACTGATCCATCGTTGTTCTCGTTTCATTGGTTTACAATTATCTTTGCTCTGAATATTCTGTTTGAGGTTGATAGTTTGTTTTCCTGTTTTATCTTTTATCTCTCCACACGAGTGTAAACTTGTGTGAAGAAATAAATATATATATCAGGCCAAAGATGTTCTGAACGGCTTTAACGATAATTGTCACAGCATGAGCGAATCCCAAATCGTTTGAAGTATTTCCTGCCTGAAAACAAATCGCGCAACATATGGACTTCTCTCGTTTTTATACCTCGCTTGACGTCCGATCACCAGATGTAATGTGATGACCATAACTTTTCTTGTGTGACTGGTGATTATGCTCTCCTTCCATGTGCTCTAAAAAGCGACTTGCGAACATGGCCTCATGTGTGAAGAAAACTATATTGACTCCAGTTCCATGGCTAATAAGAAAGTTTTGGCCTAATCACACTTTTTGCAAGTCGCGAAGAAACAATAAAATATCTGCTTTATTTATTAAACAATTAATCACATTCAAACAACATATTATGGAAAAAGGACCGTATGCAGCTTGGAGCGTGAGAACATTATGCAATCTGGCTAAGGACTAGGGAATTTTCACGTCACTGACGGAGAATCTGCTGAGATTCCATTTGGTTTTGATAGCAGGTGCGATCCTAAAATTGGAACTTTAATCCATGAAACGGCTTGATGAAAAGCTGACCTTCGCTATGTATTCATCACCACATAATCAGATATCGTCCGTTGCCATTCAATTAAGAAGCCGCGACACAACTGCATTGCCGCTTTCTCAGAAACAGCATTTTCATCAATTTTCTTGACATATATACTGCCCATTTTCTGTACACTCTGTTTGTCTGAATTGTACCCAAGACGATCTGCTAACAGTCCTCTAATTGGCCCGCTAGTACCGTAGTGTACGTCCACGACGTGTTCTCCGGCAGACCCGGTGTGGCAGGTTGGGTGGCCGAGTGACGGCGTTGACGAATCGGATGTCTCTGCACACCGGTTTTGCACACCCGGGTCTGCCGAGAACGCCTCGTGTACGTACACTATGTGCACTGGCGGGCCAATTAGGAGTGGACTATTGGCAGGACCGTGCTCCTGTGCAATTCAAGATCAAACAGAGACAGCGCCTATCACAGCTGGAGTGCGGTTGACTGACTGGAATGACAGGAACAAAAAGTATAGGCTAGCTGTCCTGCATTTTACGAGCCGGTCGGAGTAAGGCTTGTCAGGGTTTACTCTATGTCAAAATCTCCTTATCACTGTTATGTGTTTGCCATGGAACGATCGTCAATGGCTACTTGCTCCTTCCCGGAGCTCATCTTATGCAAGCTTAGGCTTTATCTAGGTCCTGTGACCGAAAATGGGACATTCACAGGAAGGAACGCAAAGATAACCGTACCCTGAGGTTGCGATTCGAACTCGCCTGAGAGTTGTGAGACAGGAGAAGTTCGGGTTGAGCGGGTGATCGAGCACACGCTCGCGTGAGATGCGATTTCTTCTTGAGAGTTAGAGTCGACGTCGTTGTAGGGATTCTGTGGCTTCACCAAAGCATGGCATGCATCCTCATTAGCGAAGCAGCACTGCTGCGACTGCAAAAGTCGTAACCACGCTTCCCTAAAATAGAACCCAGGTAATTTTACTACCCTTGAAGTTCCCCTTTAAAGGAGTCTTTTTAAAGCTGGGAGGTTTCTCCCAGAGCATCTTTTTCTAGGAAGGAGTAGTGGAAAAGACAGGTGGGGTGGCAATGCAGAATATGGTCTACTAAATGGACGGGGTTGCGGCGGTGAGACCGAAGCCCCGCTGAACCGTTTGCGCTGTCGCGGAACGCCGCACTTTGGCCCAACGCAATGAGTCGCGTCTCGGTCTACAGGGTGCACCCACACACATAATACATTCTATTGCTGCTACTGCCTTTTCCTTTTCGAGAACTCAAATGCAAATGTGGCCGGCAGCAAAGTTGCTTTACACCATTCGAGGCGCTCTGTGTGCTATACTAGAAAAATTGGTAACCTTTTGTTTGGTGATGAATAAGGTAGCGAAGAGAAGCGTGAGAAAGATGAAGACTATATTCAGCGTCCCCTCTCCGGCGCCGGCGACAACTTTATGGCAGTTGTTTACTGAAATCGAATTCCCTGTAGATATAGTTTTCAGAATAGTTCAAATGAACCACGTCCGAGGTTAATCAAACTTTCACTCAAATCAGTCTTTGACTAGGAGGTGTTCGCAATGTTGCCCGACGTAGCCAGGATCACATCTCCAAAATATGAATGCTTTTTTATTTTCAGCAAATCTGGGTTCTGGAACCTGGATTATTACAGAAAGTCCAAAAACTCTGAGATCAAAGGTGAATTTTATAGGCTTTTATGTGCCTGTCTGCATATCCATGCTCCCGATGAATTACATCGAACCAATAAATGTGCGCCCATAAAACAGAAAAACGTGAGAGAATGGATGTTTCGTGGTTCATGTTAGTGAATCTGTATCTTTGCTTCAAAGATTCCATGGGAGAGAAAAAGGCAGGCAAATTATTTGTCTCTATTAAAAAAATCTAAGTCTTTATGAATTGTCGGTGTATCAAAAATCTCATCGCCGGTGATTGTTGGGGGTTCTATGTAAATTGCTGGCACTTTTTGAAGTATGGGTTCCTCAATCTGGGCAGGTAAGAACTCGTCTATAGCGACCCCTCTCAGACGATTTCCAGGAAGTTTTGCGGGATCAGCATTTTCTATAGGAACTTACAAAAGCTCTTCTGTAAAGTTTTACCCACTTACATGATAGTTAAAGTTCCGCAATCGCAGTTCAGTTCTTATTGCTTCACGTCAAAGAAGCGAAGCGGTTGTTTTTAAAAAGTCTAACTCAGAATCATTCTCAAAACAACCGCTTCTGCTTCCTACCTGATTGTGATAATGAGACTTTTGCGGGCTGAACGCGATTGCGAACTAGATCATATGTATGTATGTAGCTACTGGACGCCGCCCTTTAGCGATAACAGAACCCGTGAGATTTCCCATTATTTATTTTTTATTCGACATAAAGTTTATTGATAGAGCATTTGCTTTTTAGAGTCCCTTCATAAAAGTCTCAAGAGTGACACTCCACACACAGATCCTGTCATTGTTCTTGATACCGCATCGGTCCATTGCTCCTGCAGAAGTCAGTCACCTCACTGGTGCAGAACGGCATATGAAGTCTCCGGGAAGAACTGGCCTGAAAATATGATTAGCCATAAGAGGGAAGTCAGCAACAAGTAGGAGCTGTGGAATGACAATGAAGATTTCTTTGATGACTAGTTGAAATGATATTAATTCATAGCTTTGAAAGGAAAACAAAACAGGCAACATAAATCTTGTTTGAAAAGAGATGCATTTGAGTCGAGTGAAAACTCTGCTTTTAAAATCTTAAGGAATTTGAAGTTTCGAGGTGAGATGTTGCATTTACCTAAGCTAAACCGTTTCTAAGGCTTTATTACAGTATTGTCTTAGTTGCTTTCTCCGATTTTAGAAATCCTGAGACTTCTCAAGATTAAAATGAGGTAATTGCGCTTTATTTCAGAGTCTCCAATTTACTGTGTGTCTCTCCCGGTGCGTTTGCGAATTGATGGGAGAGAAGCGAGATAGCGTATGGTAAGATTGAGACGCGGCATACGTGCCTGCACACGTGTACGCGATCAACGGAAATAAATTCTAGCCCCGAAACAGACGAGATGTATGGCACGGTCTCTTTGCATTACTTAGCTGAAAACAATCACCTTGCTGGAGACTCTCATTTTTCGGGGAGTGCTCTTCTCCGGCGCTAGTTCGAGCAAAACACTCATACAGACCAGCAATGCGTGGCATCGTCAAAGCTGAAGATGTGCTGGCTTACGCTGAAAGCACATGAGCATTACTTCTTTCTGATTTCATAGAATAAAAATGAGTCTCGAGAAAGATTGACTTTCTGAACAGGCGAATAGAGGGCCTTCCAAGGTGGCATTTAAACGTGAGTACAGAAGGAGTGATAGAAGAAATGCACAGACTAAGGAAGAGAACGCAAAAGGGAAAGAAGAAGAGAAAAAGAAAATCCATGGGGAGGATATTATACCTGGAAGAGGGAATAGAGGAGAGAATACATGAAGTATCATCGAGAGGGAGGAGACAGGAGTAAGAGAGGATAAAGGGAGCGAAGAGCTGACAGGCAGAGAAAGGGTGCAGAAGAAATCATCTCTAGAGGAGGAGAAAATGAGAGAAAGGGAAAGAATCGATAGGAATGATGCCACAGAAGTGTAGGAAACAGGGAAGACAATTTGTCAGAGGGGAAAGAAATCGATGTGGTGGAGTAATGTAAAACCAGAGGGAAAAATGTGACAAAACGAGGAGCAAGAACGGAAGAGAAAGGGTGTAGAAGCCAGAGGCATGTAGAGAGAAGATGAGAAGAGAAAAAGTAGAAGGGAAACAGGGTGGAGATTAATCGAAAGAGGAAGTGGGGAATGAGAGAGAGAAAAACTTTCATAGGGACAATAAGGAAGAGAGGGCTGAGAGAGGAGCTGGCGAGGAGGGGTTTCAAGAGAAAAGGAAAGGAGGGAGAAGCTAGAGGGAAGAAAGAGGGAGCAGAGAAAAAGGAATCGAGGGAGAGGAGAGAGAGGGGGAAACAGGGGAGAGTGGAGAGATAAGGAGAAAGAGAAAAGAAAGAAGAAAAGAAAGAAGAAGAAAAAGAGAAAGAGGAAGAGAGAGAAAAGAGTGAAGGAGGAAAGAGAGGGAAAGAGCTTTCAGTGGCTGACCGACCTTCTCGGACCTGCGCTTTCCCAGTAACACTCCTCAAGCTCCTTCTCGAACTTCAA
This sequence comes from Aplectana chamaeleonis, assembly GCA_029168955.1. Taxonomy (NCBI): domain Eukaryota; kingdom Metazoa; phylum Nematoda; class Chromadorea; order Rhabditida; family Cosmocercidae; genus Aplectana; species Aplectana chamaeleonis. Next base: position 14,421 of record JAPDOI010000652.1, read on the forward strand.
CGTCTGTTCGTCTATTCCATCTCCGGCGGTTTTGCACTTCAAACGTAATGTCTTTGACCTTCTTCTACCAGTAACAGAAAGAGGTAGAGAAGTCCGAGATGGGGAGGCTCAGCATCTGAAATGTAAGCAGTTTACTCAAATTGATTGCAGAGGGTATTGGTAAGAGAACATTATTACACTAACTATGGGAAAAGAACCGAGCTCATACGAGGGCGCTGGAGGCCACATATTTCTCCATCAGACTTCGCTCTCCTATATAGCGACTTGATGGTAGAGATCATACAGAACCACTGAACGGAGTAGAGATTGAATAAGGCCAAGCGTCGAAAATAACATTTTATTCACACACAGGATTAACGGGTTGAGGAGACGAGTGTCGAGTCAATAGAGAACAAATGTTTCCTGCGTGTAGGATCGCTAAGCAAGGAAGTCCCTAGGTAAGGGTGTTGAGTTTAGAATCCATAAACAGACAGTGGTATAAAGGTGTTTTGATTGTGGAAAACTTGACTTTTCACACACGCGAGGTGGAGTGATCTCAAAATGAGAAATGCTACTAAAACTTAATCTATATGCTATGCAGTGAGTTACAAGAAAGTGTCAGCACCTTTTCCAATTAAAAAAAACGCCCACCATGAATCTTTTCATAACACTGTGCATACAGTAATGTATGGTGCGAGCTGAAGGATAGTGCAATGAACAGATATTCTCCTCTGGCTGAACGTTTTCTGGCGCTTTCAAGTAGACCGGGCAAATAATTTTGCACGAGTGTTTCCGAAAGACAGGAATCTAACTATCTCACAGGAGAAGAGACGATTGAATTGGAGGCTAACATAGGAGTATACCTCACCAATCATTGCCTCAAAAACATGGAGGAGCATACTGTATATGCCCTTCACCCAATCCAGTCCCTAGCGTGCATGGACCAGACACAATAATTTGCGACGGCCGCGCGGCGATCGCGACACCACAAGTCGGCACAAAATTTCGATCGCGGTGGCGGCTAATTACGCTCACCTCGGCGGCTCCTTACCAAAAGAGGTCAGAGAAAAAGTTTTTAAGAAAATTAATGGCTTTGTTACCCATTGTACTCGGAAAATTCATCTACGACTTATGTAACATTTGGTGACTAGACGGCAGCTGTTTTAGATGTTATTTGAACCCTGGACGAAGACTGATACAAAGAGGAAGAGAAGCACCTCTTGAATGTTATTGTTCATGTGTGGCAATTTTTAGCTACTCCGGACTTGGCAGAGAAAAGGAGTTCAGTTACTAAACCGGAATTTTGAAACCTTAAGAACTGCTATTTAAAACATTAGTGTTGCGAAAGTTGCCGGGGGAATGGGGGAAAGTAGACACGCATACGAACGCACACGCTTGCGATCAACGGCAATAAATTTCTATCCGAAACGCAGAATAGATAGAACGTTCAACAGAGAATACTTCCGGCACTCTGCGCTCTTCTCTCAGCGTGAATCGATGAGGCGGACCGGCGCGCACGCGATTGCGCGCGCCAGCCGCGGATGAGATTTAAATAACTTTTTCTTGAGGGAGGCAAACCACGGATCTAACTATATAGACCTCAAACCAGGAGGATCATGTGCGTGATTTCATGAAGATGCAAATCACCGAAAGCAAAGTAAATCCTCATAATATTTTTGTAAAATTATTCGAAGTAGTTATGAAATAAATAACAGCCCAAGTACATCGTATTGCAGGCGATCTAATTTACAGACGGAACAATCCAAACTGAAGTAATTTGGTAAGAAAGTTAGTATTATTGTGACTATGATCAAGCAAGACAAAAAGCGGCCCATTGCAGAATGTTGGGATGCCGACATGGCAGAAGACACAGGCGAACTGACATGACACTTCAAAGGGAGAGACACTGATAAGAATATGGACGCACTTTGAGGAATCTCTATTGTTATGAGTTCCCGTGGAAACATAGCTCTTCCTGCGGTGTAAGAAATGATAACACAAATGCTCGCGCACTATTGCTAGTCGTCTTGCTGAAATTTCCGAGATTTTTTCCACAGGTCATGGCGGAGGTTCCTATGTAGCGAAAGCAGGAAAAACACGAAAAATGGAAAAAAACATTGGTTTTGCCGATCCACTATTGGCTCCGGGTAGCCAACTTGAAAAGAACAGAACTTCTTATCAGTGGTTTAGACCAAATGTTGCACGCAGAAGTCCAGAAAAAGTGCATCGCAAATGGAGAGATTACGTCTGATAAGCCTGAGCTGGTCTGTAGTAAGCAGTGGAGTGACGAGATAAATACAACATGAAATATTTGAATTTCTTTCATTTTTGGTCTTCCGCGCCTTCACAGTCCCCTTTCCTCTGACTCAAACTGAGGGGAAAAAAGATATTCATGGCTTATAATATAAAAAGCAACGCCCTTCATCACTAGCGACAGTAAACTATGGAGTTGACCACTAACGGCGGCTTCAAAAACCAGGCAAAGATAGGCAACTGGCTCGAAGATTGTTTTTTTAATCAAACATTCCTAAGAGAAGGGTTGGAAGTGTTCTGATGAGGCCTTTTGATATAGGCTGTAAAATGTGGCTATCTGGCATGAAATCGGAGGCATATTCGCAATCGTATTGTTTTGAAGGTGTCTTTAAAGGCAGCGTTCACGATTAGTGATCATATTCAAAGAGGTAGTAAGGTATCGAATAGTGAAGAAACAGCTAGGAAAAGCGGTCCAGAATAAGCTAAGATAGCGGTTTCTAACTCGTACGCTACTGAGGATTCAGGAAGCGGACGAGCTTTCGCGCTCTGCTAGTTTCCGCAGAAGCGCGCTCTAATGGTGCGAAATGTGCGCGAATCGATCAGGCTTTGGAAGTGACGCAGTTGCTTGACAATTTGACATCGAAAACGTTCGCGGCGCCACAAGCTTGTCAGAGCGGAAGGGGGCGGGGCAGGCTAAGCGCAGGCGCACTGGGCTAACATAATCTTCCACTTCGCGGCCGTTTTTATCGATTTCTCACCAGTTTCTGCTGCTTTTTCGACCCTACTCCCTTTAGCATCTGTCCAGCAACTCAAAAACAGGAGGTGTTTATCGTGAACGAGTGCCTTTTAATTGCAGGAAAATTGCTGGAAGCTCATCGCTCACCCGAAGCTTTACAACTGAAAAATTCGATGCACAGCCGCGCGCAGAGAGTCGACATCGTTACTCAGAAAGTGGTGCGAATCCTTGTCACATGAAGAGCAGTGAAAACCTGGCGGCGGGCTAGTATGTTACCGCCACAAGACGAAACGTTAACCCATCTGGTTTTTCCGGTGCAGTATTGTCCGCAAGCCTGGGCATGTGCTAGAGTCAGGAAGCTACCTCGATTAATCTCACCCAGGCTGTCGGTTTGTGCAACTCTGGAAACTCGCTTGGGCGGCTACCCGCTGGCGGAAAACGGTCGGACACTTGAACGCCAGACCCCGCGGCGGTCGGCCTATCAGCCCGTGGTCAGCCTTTCTCTTCGCTCTAATTGGAACTCGCATCGGTGGCAAAATTTGTGGAAAAAATTTCGTCTGCGCCCGAGTTTTCCCACAGCAAGCCAGCGAATTACCCAGAAGACTTTGATACACCCAACCCCATCTAAGGCTGCATAGCATGGAGAAAGATTTGATAAACAGATGTAGTAGCATTAGGCCGAAATTATACTCACCGCAGATGATGCATATCAGACACATCGATTTTTTGTGCTATATGAATGACAAGCTTTGCGTCGCGTCACCAGTCACGGGAAGTATGATCCTGGCTCCTACAGAGGTATCGTTCGTATACATGAAAAAATGAAAAATAAAAAGAAAATCCAGCTGACGCTCAGTTTCAGAACGATTTCGACGCGGCGTGCTTATCAAACAACCTTTGAGTCGGCGTCTAGGAAAAGCTTTCAAATATTTACATAAGATGCGGCGACTGACGCATGCAGTGCCAAGAAACTTCTTGATAGAGAACTCATATAGAGATGACGAGTTGCGCTTCGTTTTTTTGAGTTTTTTTATTTAATTCTGTGAAATGCGTGGCGGAACAGAAAAACCGGGTCTAGGAAAGATACATATTGCAAGCGCTCCTGATGACGTATAGTGATCAAAATAGGCAAACTGCTCTCGATTTATTTGGAAGGATACAAAATTTGCAGGCGGTGTGATGGCGAAAATAACCGTATCTTATCTTACTCTTTGACGTTTCAGAGCAGTTACTGTTACCAAGAAGAGGATTGAGGCTAAAAAGCCTCATCCAGAAGACCCCATATTTTGGTGGAGAAACTCGTCTGAAAATTGCCTTAAAAAGCATCAAAATTCCCGCCTACACCTATTTTCGGTCCGTAGTGTAATAGAATTTGCATTGTTGGATATGGTTTTTCGCTCCATAATTCTTAGGTTGGTGATGTGCTTTTGACTTACTTTAACTACAAATTCCATATTTACAGGAAGCTTTTAAGGCGCAAGCTTCGTTGTAAGAATATATTGCACCTAAAAGCATTCAGTACTGAATCTTGCGCGCCGGTTATGGCGCCTCACTTCTTTGTGCTAGATGACCGACTTGAGGGATCCTATATTCTCTTAGAAGCACGTAGCTACAGGGCAATAATATTATGGAAACGCAACGCAGAAGGTTTGAACTTTGGCGCATTATCTTGGTTCAAATATAAGCGATTAAGAGAGAGAGAAAAAATAAGAAATACGGTTTTTTAATTTTTTTAGATATTATGACGTGACAGAAGAAACTCCACAGACTTCTTTCGATCCTTACATGAAGAGCGGACGAAAGGGGAGCCAAACTGAATTTGTGTTTTCTTCTCCGACTTTCACAAGCTACAGTGTTAATCCTATCAATCGTGGTGAATGACTGGACGCTCGTAATCGATAATTATTCTGCTGATCTTTTACCACGAGAAATCGGTTTTGCAAGTTAAGGTGTAAGTCAACGTTTATCATACATTAATTTAAATGTTACAGGCACAGGAATGAAAGCGGCGGGCGGAATGACGCGCCGGAATAGCGCTTTGCACATTACGATGATGCAATATTGTGTGTCCTCCATGTGTTAGTTTGGGGCAGGTTCAAAGAGAGACAAAGATGCCCAGAAGTGGAAAAAGATGGAAGTTCCCTTGCAAACCCGTGCGCTTAAGAATTAATAGATTGTCCCAATCTTCTTTTCGTGCATGTATGTATTATTTAATATTTTTATTTATTAGCTGAAAGAATATTTTTACTCAAAAGGTGGCCACGGTTCGTAGAAGTACTATAATGTGTACAATGACTCGTTGTCCGAAGTCATATAAAATTTTCTAGCTACCTTGAAGTAAATTTTGTAATATATCAAAATGAAGTTGACAGAATACCTGCTTTACCGCTCTTCCAGAGCCGTTTTTTCAGGCGCTCATAATTTCGTAGTGGTGCAAACGCTCCAGGCCCTCGAAGAAATTGGTACTTATAATGAAAAGAAGTTTTCCATTTTTTCCCGAAGAAACTTTAGCTTACGATACCTTCAAGGGAAAAAGAAGAAAGAGCGACGAGAAATGGGCCTAAAGTGGGTGAAAATTGGCGTGGATCAGCCGACCCATCGTATCCAAGCCCGATCATAGAGGAGTTCTCAATTCGGCAGATGACGGTTGGTATACGGTAGTTTGGTTTAAGTCTCAGATTTGACTCAAAATTTGTATGCGGGGTTATTCGAGGTGGAAAATAGTAATTTAGTGTCAAGTTGCCGATTTTCGAAAAAATAAAGTAGGTTTTCCTCCATAAATTGCATGGTACCGTACCTACCGTAGCCCACAGTAAACCACAGAATTCCGGCAAATGTCCCAGATTTGTTTTCATGTTTTGAGCATAATCCGGAAAATTCCCTCCCCCAAAAAAATCTGTTGGATTACCCTTTCGCAAAAACGCTTATAACTTCTCGGAACCAGCAGCTCGGGACTAGGTACTGCACAGTCTTACTATGGATGCCCAAGAAGTTCTGACAATACAATTAGTTTTCGCAAATGCCACCTACGCTTTGTATATGTACTTCCCTCTTGCATGCAGTTTGAAGCCCAAAACATTTCTGACGTTGGAAATTCTAACACACAAAATTAGGTTTAGGGGGTGGGAGTGGAATGGTCAAGAGTTTTTTAGGGTAATTTCGCTAATGACTTTACTTCCTGGACTTGCGTAGAAACACTGAGAATAAGACACGATTTTCATCATCAACACTGTCTCTAAGTAAGTGAGTATACGCAACCTGCCGAGATTGTGGCTGTGGGGGGCGAACTATGATATTGAGTGCTTGCGGTGCCTTTACTGACAAAGAGCCCTGCCGATATTGAAGTACTGTGCTTATCTGCGCCTAATTCCGGTCCGCAATTGCGTCTCGACACGCTTTGCGGCCGCACACTCCCGAGTCGGAAAAGCTTCCAGCACCTCACCCGCCGATCTGCTGACTCTAGGTGGGTTGTGGAAACTGAAAACTAAGAAAAATTGGAGAAATCGGTATAAAAAAGCCACATCGAGTCGGCTCTGGGGCTGGAAATCCTACTGACTCGAGCGCGTGCGGCCGCAAAACGTGTCGAGACGCAATTGCGGACCGGAATTAGACCCAGAGAAGCACAGTACATTACATTCTGGCTGCAAACCTTGCGAGTATGCTCTGATACACGGGCTGCAGTGGAACGGAAAGAATAGTTGACAGCAAGGAGTCCAGTAGACGAAGTGAGGTTTTTCGAAAATCGGGGGAACGTGGAGCATGAGGGGGGAGGGAATGTGAAGTGCCATTGAGGTGAGGAACAAGTGGAGAATGGCCGCTCAAGTGGCCTTCGCTCCGCCCTCAGACAGGAAAGAGTTCGCTTGAGTCTCACGTGAAGGCAAACACTTATAGCTCAGAAAGACTGGCGGGAGGTGGAGCTGAGTTGCCGAAAAAGGAAAAAGCGATTGGCCAAAGTGTGGGATGTACCGAATGAGAAACCACTATTGCGAGGGCGTTCAGGAGGTCCTTTGCCCCTACACATCCTTTGTGTTTACCCAGCTGAGTCAGCACATGCTCGGAATGCAAATTCCGGATTGAATGCTGAAAAAAGTGCAGCTGGACATGACGTGATCTGCAGAGAAACGTGCTGCGAGCGATGCAACCCAGGTGTGTACAGTTCTAAAGGGCAGGACAAAAGAACCAACACTGAGTAAGACACACATAGGGAGGCGAGGGAGTTTGGAAAGAAACTGATTCAATAGCGCAATCAAAACATAAGGATCAGAAAAGAGTGAAATTCCTATTGTCGACTTTTCAATGGCTCCGATCTTCCGATTTCTAATCAATGCCTGAAAATGCTGAACAAAATTTTAGAGACAACTATTCATTCTTCAGAATCTAAGATGAGCGGATTTCCGACATCTCGATTTTGTATTTGCCAAATTCGGATGATACCTGGCGTTTCGGAAAAATCACTCAAAATCTCGGAGAATAATATCTACGGTATTCTTTGGCATGTTCGCGCTTGTTCTTGAAAATTGAGTGGAAACTACGATATTTGAAACTAATAGTAAGGGCAGCATTCACGATAAAAAGTTCTCGTTTTTTCCGCAAAAACGTAAGTTTAGTGTCCATGAAAATTACGATGCAAAGAACGTTGAAAAATGACCAGGAAGAGAACGGGAACCTCGTTGATCAGCCAACTTGTTGGATCAGGCCGCCCACATGGTGGGAGAGTTGTCTATTCAAAGGATGGCTTGCCGACTGTTTTGATACTCTTTATCCCGAATAATTCCGACACCAAAAAAACATGAGAATTAAAACCTTCTCATTTCTGAGACTTATCGGTAGGAGAAGCACAAAACAAAGTCATCTTCCTTTGAAGTCCGAAGCTTGAAGGTTTTATCAAAGTTATTTTGATGATTGTTCCCGAAAATGAAGGGTTCTGTGGTACGCTTTCCGCTATCATCCTCTACTTTGTGAACTTACCTACGCAGGAAACATTTGGAACTAGGAAATGTTTTTCCAAACGTGAACCATTTTTAATGGCAAATGTCGAAGGTTTGCAGCTGGTAGGCAGGGGGCTGACGAAAAGCCGACGCAAACGCAACGCAAATAGAGAATAAACGAGTTAACTCTTGTATCGGTGAGGGAGTGGACGAGTTACACCGCAGCATATTCGCGCGGTTGAAGCAGTAAAGCCAGCGAATAAAGCGAAACTAGCAAACAGTAGAATGAGAAAGGTTCGGGAAATTTGGAAAAAAATATGAAAGATTTTCGGATCAGCGAGAAGAGAAAAATTACTTATCACAAACGGAAACGCTTTCAACATAGAAGTCGGGTGACGAAGACTTAGGGAAGGACATGTAACGTCGGCATGGATCCTGAAGAGACTTCGCGTTCACTGCTGAAGGTTGGAGAAAATTCGGTGCCATGTGCTATAACATAGGTGCACCGAGTTTGCGCCAATATCCAATGGGGAACGCAAAGTCTCTTCAGGATTCATGCCGATGTTAGCTTCCGTTGCAGTAGCATTCCTGCAGCGGGTCGTTGGTAGCGATGCAGTGAGACATGCTGCCCTACTCACTACGGGATAGTGGGAGACACATATCCCGGACGACTGATGGTATCGTGGCGACTTCACCCATATAAATATACTGTAAACTAACAACTGATAAATCAGAGTCTGATATCATTTAGTTGCATATGCCAACTATGAGTCATCATCAATAGCCCTTATAGTTAGAATAATACCCGAACACCTCAGTGAAGGAGGAAGTTAGAGGAAGAAATGAACAGCCGGGGACTAAAACGCGAAGAAAACTTTCAGCAGTGCACTACTATTTATGATTTATAATGTCTAACGGAACACTACGCTTTGGCGTCGAACAATAAAGACAAAAAAGCAACTAATCTTATAGTGATAACAAAGGGGACACTGGAAGTCGAAAGAGCCATTTGCACACTGAAGGCAGGAAACGATGAATGATGGAGACACCTCTTCAGGGTACGCACTGAACGGACGATGAGTAAAATTTTATGACTATTAAGTGTGAGACCAAGCCACTATTCACACGTGCGAAATCCAAACGGAACACTGAAGTGATTAGCAAATGAGCAGCAAAACTATCCTATGATATCATAAGGATGTGAATCGTCCCACTACCGGCTGTGGCAACACGGGCAGAATTTTCGCGCGGATTTAATACTACAAATCAGATCACGAATCGACAAGCTCTACAACCGCGAATCGCACCATTGGGAGAGCTCGCCGTTTTTCAGAGAGTAACACCGGTAGGACCGACGCCACTGGAAGATCTCTCCGGGCTGATTCCACTAGGACGGCTGGCGAATGGCGGTAAGCAAAAGGCAGGCCGGGCTGATCACTGGAGGATATTGAGGCTCCGGTCGGTCCAACGGCAGCCATTAAAAATTCGGTCGGATCGTGGCCCATGTGAAATTCGTCGGTCGGATGGCGGGCAGCATTATAGCATTGTCTTCATGGCGGGATCATTTTAGGACGATGGCGGTCGGATCGCGAGGTGAGTGTTGTTCGTCCCTCCATGTGCGCGCGATCCCACCGGTGTTACTGTCCCAAACCCCGAACATTTGAGTAAAATGATGCGGGATAATGTTACCAACGAAATGAATTTCTTCAAGGATGCGTAATTTTTGCCAAAAAATAGTATATGTTTTTTTACTATGCAGGGGAAATCTACCATGACTTTTGACGGTCACGGGGTTCCTGCAGCCGCACCCACGCACGAAGAAAAAAAAACGATGTTGTTATCAATGATAGTAAACACCTCCTTAGCAGACTTTTCGAGGCACTAACCATTCTTTTTTTATAGTAAACCAGTTTCTGTCAACCCTTCGCAACGCCAATAAATATTCCACTGAATCTAATACAAACACTTGGCGAACTTAGAAAAAAACTTTATGGCACTGCTACGTTTTTAGGATGTTATTACAAAGCGATCTATGCTACATGAACACAAACCGGTGTCAATGCTGGTCAACTGAGAGAAGGAAAGAAAATTCTCAAGGGTCTTACTGCTGCTTCCAGCGGGGCGGGTTAGGCTGGGGTTAGGCAGGGTTTGGGGTGACGGCGCGTTTCATGATTGCTGTGCGAGTGCTGGAGATAATCAATAGTTGGGGTCTCAACGGGGTTTCGGCTGCCCCACTCTCCTAGGGAGGGTTTGGGAGGGAAAGATTTTCCAGTCCTAGCCTAACCCCCTTTCACCCCTCGTGCCGCTATCTTCAAACGCGCCGGCGCTCCAACCCCTGCGTAACCCCAACCTAACCCGCCGCGTACGTGCATGCCGCCCCAGGAGCAACAGGACAAGAAAATGCGTTTCAAGTAAGAAATTTCATTGTTGGAATGTTTCAAAAACAGGCAAATTCGAGCTTGCATCTTTGAAGTTAAGGCTGTTCGATATGTACCACTACATAGTAATTTCAAGCTCTCAATCACAGGAGAGTTTCGTTCAGCACACATTTCAAGGCAGGGTTAGCGATCGTTGTTCCTAACCTTTTGAGAGAGTAGATCTGGCAATCACAAAGAAAAGGAAAATAAACGAAAATTCGGCGACAAGAAAAGCGCAAGAACAAGTTAGAACTACTAACTACGAGTGTCCGACCGCCCCCAGTTAACGAGATTCTTAGTAAATGCTTGTTTTACCGTCTCTAATACCGCTGGTAAATAATTTTATAGTCTACTAAAATTAGTTAAAGTCCATCCGAATGAGAATGTCCGCCCTGATTTTAAGGGGCCGGCCTGCGTGCCGAGTGATCGTCCCAAGGTTTTTTTCGGACTTGTAAGCCGATTAGCAAAAATACTTTTGAACTGTAAATAATATTCGAGTCAGATGATTGCAGCCGTGAGGGGGCTCGTCCGGGAAATGGCTTCGCGACGGCAGAACGACACGCACGCCGACCGCGTGGGCGGACTGTCTCATTCGGGCAGACTTTAGCAACTATGCACTTTGAGGGCAAAACAAAAAGTGGCGAGGCAAGAACTTGTAAAACCTTCGTTCACTGGGCGGCGGGCGGACCCCGTTTTTTCTCCATTTTTTTATTATTTCGCTTTAGTGATACCCAGATATACCTTCCAATCAGGATATCATAACAACCGTTTCCATCGTTAGCCCTGCCGGCAGTACACACGCTCGAAAACGATATCGATTTTCGAAGGTTTGGAGATGTTACTATTGAAAAAGGACGAAGAAAACCGGCAAGAAAACAATGCTATTGAAGAAATAGCGGTTTGTTTTTTATTTCAAGGAAAGTGGACGAGACCGCATACACAAGCTCGGTTGAAATAACGATGCTAACGGCAAAGTAGTTGAGATAGCGAAGCCAATAGATTATTATGGTCTGTACTAGATCGCTTTTGTCGTTGGTGGCATCGAAAGCTATTCAGAGTCAACGTTTTCGAGCATGCACTCTAGACGACTTTGTATTGAGGGGCGGGAACTTAAAAGAAAGTGGGCGGAGACTGCATGTTTTGCTGGCCTAACAAGGCTCAAATACAATCGTTTTCATTTGTTTTTGGCTCTTCGAATTTAGTAAATTGGAGTCTGAGTTTCACAGAAACGTGTTTCAGGCAAGAAGGTCAGTGAAGACCTCATCACGGCGCACACTATGTATGTTGGCTGAGCTCAAGAGGTGTTCTAATTCGAAGTGACAGGCAGACGACCAGGTTTTCTTGGTTGGGATCGATGTGCTGATAAGAAGACACGGATGAACTAGTTATAGGGAAATGCATTGGGCGACCATCGATCGTCGGACAAGTTCTACAACACAAGAATAGAGGAAAAACACGCTAAATCGATCTCGACTTCAGTTCCCTTCTATTGTATGATAAGTCAGAGAGGGCGCTCGAGAAATTGATCTAAATTGAAGCTGGAGAAAAACAACTTTTTCTAGAAAATAACACGGTTGGATATTGCATGAGACCGCACCTTCAAAATGAGTGTGGAGTTGATTTTGTTTGCGGCATGATTGTACTCAATGTGGTGCAGTTTTGATTACAAATCATCCCCTTCGCACTATTTGCTGCATTTCAGCAGCGCTCTTTATCTGACGTTTCCTTTGCAGCAACTGAAGAGACAAAAGGTGGGTTGTCGGGGTGATAAGAAGACAATGTTAGTTCTGATGGGGATGTGTCAGAACATCCCACTCAAGTCAGAAGCTGGGCGAGGTGGGATGTTTTGGTGTACCTCTAAAAATTGGCTTCTTGGTACGGAGGATGAGTCAGCTGAATTTTATCGAGCTTCAGATTCTTGGGCAGAAACCATACAAAGACCCATAGCAAACCCTACATTTAGTTCGGATAGTGCTTCCAAAAAAAGGGAACTCGGAACACGTTAAAATGAGTCCTCTTGGTTCAGCTCCAGCAAAACCCATATTTTTTCGAAGGCTGTGTTCACGTTGAAAAAATGCCTGTTTTCTGGCGCAAACGTAAGCATTGGTCTTCTAAAAGTAGAGTAAGAACGGAGGTACGACAAAAAACGGCCAGGAAGTGGGTGAAAATCTAGTGAACAAGCTGACCCATTGGATCACCCCGCCCACATCATATAACAGTTTTCCACTGTTCGTTTCACCGGAGAAACAGATGCTGAATCTCTGAAGACTTTTTACCCTGAAAGATAGTAAAATCCAAGTATGTGCACTTTCCCGTCATATTTGAAAAGAGTTTCGCGTGCAGGAAACAGCAAACAAAACGACTTATGCTCCTAAGAATTTTGAGGAACAAATCCATCTCTGACGTTAGGTTTTGACACATGGTCTGCAGCCCCCAAACAAGCGTGATTGAGTATTTAAGAGGTTCCTCCAGATAGTTTTTTTCTACGGTATTTGAAAGTTTTGTGCGTCCTCTCCTATATTACCCTATTCTTTGTGATTTTACCTACACAGAAACTTCGGAAATTAAATTACAGTTTCTTATCGTGAACACTGCCTCTAAGGTATGAGGAATTTTTTTCGTGCACAAAGATTATTTCACCTATGAATCGCTACAGAATCAATGAACTGAATTTTTGAAGATAACTGTGTGCAGATAGTCTCAATGAGACCTGACCAACGGGTATGTCGAAGAAGTACATCTGATTTCCATAATTCCTCGAAAATTGTATACGTCGTCCTGCAATTCACGTCGATCATTGGCCAAGAGATGACAAATATTCGCCAGAATCATTGTGTGTTCAGCTCATACATAGTAAGGGACTTTGAGGTGGGATTATGCAGTTCTCGATAAACTATATGTATGGGTTTGTAGATATTTTACTTACACACCACGCCTCGAATCTGCTAAACTAGCAGAACGCATCACGTACAGAAGACAAATCATGGAGACAAAATTTTCTCTGTCTGTTATAGAAAGGGAAGAGGAAAGAGGGATCGGGGAGCAAACGAGAAATTCAAAGAAACTGAGTAATATTTTTGGAAAGATTCTTAGACGGTTCTAGGTCTAAGCCGAGGACCAGTTTCTAGGCAGATCCTAGGAGCCACAAACCTGCAATTGAACCTGCCGGGTCGGTGCCCGATAGGCTACGACCCGAGGAGATCGCGGAAGACTCACGGCAAATCGTATCAAACAGTCGGAAGACGCCGATTTTGTTCTGAGCACATTGGTGGAAACGTTTCAATTGGAATGAAAGTTGATCGTTATGCATGCTCTTATCTATTAAATCTTTCATCATAGCCGAGTGCACTGATATGGCACTAAAATGTGAAGTTAAACGAAGCTTTCAGGCCTCTCCCAGATGAGGCGTTTAATGAAAAGGTAGCTGTGTTCTTGCTGAACTTGTACCAACTCATAGCAATCGAAAATGCGAGCAACAAGGAACCGTCTGTAGTGGAAGCAAACACATAACCAGCACATTCTTGCGTCATTCTTTCCCTATACTCTGATACTACTTCATGACGAACATATGCGCGAGCGATGGAATAAGAAGGGGACGGAGTCCCTCGAACCGGTTTTTGCAAACGGAGCGGAATTCGTGACGTATTTCGACACCTTTCGCCACCGCGGTGACGACACAATTTTTGTCAGCATAAAGTGCTATCAGAATTTGAAGTGGCCGGATCACAGAACACTTATAGCCACGTGTTGGGGGAAGAGAGAGGAAGGGGGGTCGAACGATAACACTTGTTGGAGCGATTTCAGCGAAATGAATCGTCTTCCACAAGTGTACAGAGATCAGATTAGAAACATACATCTTACCTAGTGAAGACACAAATCAGAGAACTGGCTTCATACATCTCATGAAATGAAATGGGTAATGATCAAAAGGAAAACAATTAAGAGCGGCTTGACTTTGAGAGAAACAACATATTGAATGGTGATCATGGGCGCTGCCCCAAATAAGTTCTTTAAACATATAACTGTAACTTCAGGTCTTGGGGCTGACGAAGGTTCTAAACTTAGAAAGCGTTGCCTGTTTAGCCGCATTAAAAGCATGAAGCCAGATAGTGGTGCACCTGATAGCACATAATTCATGACACTGGAAATACCGCATTTATGGAACTTCGTTGTCCCTAATACATTTTGGGCCGATTGGGGTACCATTCACTAACGAAAATTCTCTGAAGTGGACGGAAAAGTGGAGGAAAGTTCAGAAAGCTTCGTCTTCGGAGTATAACAGTCCCGAACAGGGTCGAGAAACCCGTCAGAATCGTCATACGGTTGCGCTTCCGACCCCTCTCCCGTAGCAAAAGTTGTAGATCCCACCCCTAAACATGACCGCGCTGGCTCCGCCCTTGATGCTTTTTCATTCGTCGTCTGGAGACTCAAATTCTTGTCGAAAGTATGTAGTCTTTTATCAGATTTACTCTAGTGAGTGGACCAGGCGCGGCTGGCCGTATGGTGTAGGCGGCATCACCAACTGACGGAGTTTCCATCGCGCGTGACGATCTATCGTCGCAGCCCCGTCCATTCTTTAGACTGAGCAATACATAGAGACTCTACAAGTGGCAGTACCAGAAATTCTGATTTCCCGGTCCTTCCTGTACAATTGTCATTGCCCGGAGGGAGCTACAGCACGAGCCTTAATGACCGAGAAGTTATAGTTGACCTCTGCCCTGATTTGTCCCAAATTAACTAAGAATCACGTCATGCCGGATTCTACACAAAAGCAGTGTCACATAATTCTGAATTCGTATTGAAAATTAAAAAAAACATATGACAGGGAGGAATGTCCCGAGCGCAGTCCCCAAATTGTGAAGCTAGGAAGCAATACCTTCTTGGAAAAATCTTGCGCTCTCTGACTCTGCATCCAATCGAATTTCTGAAAAACGGGAGCGACACAGATTCGAAACAGGTAGCACGAATCTTCTTGTGAAAAACCTCTGAAAAGGCAATCGAATTCAGACAGGGAGAACGAATTTCTGCTGCGTACTCTTTCAGAAGTAGGGGACTATGACACTTCAATTTTGTTCACAGGGTTCACACAATCTTTTCATTTTCAAAAAAAAAAATTCACTAGAATAGACTTCGCCATACTAAATTTATATTGGTGAATATCGGTTAGGTAATCTAGTAGATTGCCCTCAAATGACAGGAATTGTGGGTGGCAGTAATAGGATCCTTAGCGCGTGCGAAACGGCTGCCATCTGTCGAAGGTATTCCAGGAACGAGAAGCATGCGATCGGAAATTTGTTGCCCGAGATAACAGTCAGATTCGGCGTTTGCTCACCGGAAATTTCTGATCAAAGAGGCTCCAAAGCTATGTTTGGGCAGAGCACGTGAATAAGCAGGCGTCATAGTGGGAGAGTAAGTGGTGGATGCATGTGTGCGACTGATGGCGTCGCTACGGAACGGGGTTTCCCGAGTGTCGTCTGCACGACAATTCCACGGTGTAACAGCGTGAGTCACAGGGCGTGGTAGTGGAGTCGGTTAGGACATTTCCATTAGAACTCAACGGCGATGAAGGATCAGCCTAGACACCGCATCCGGAATAATTCGCGAAGTCGATAAAGCAGGCCGCTAGAATTCGGCGAACTTTCGCACTAGTCCTTCATTTGTTAGTTGAAGGCGGTGTTCACGATGATTTTCGTCCCCGAGTTTCTCACATGAAACAATGAGTTGGTCTCCAAGTGTTACCAAAATTACAAAATTACGATGAAACGGCCAGAAATGCATTAAAACGCCGTATTTCAGTGACATTAGTCTATTACATGGACTATTTGTCCGGTTGGATGAACATATTCCCGGTGGTTGTCACCGGCGAAAAATGGGGTCAGTCGAAGATAGAAGAATATTTTACGGAAAACAGTATTAGATAGGGTCCGAAGAAAAGAACGGAGCAATAGAAAGTAGGGCATTGCAAAAGGAATTCGTTTCTATAGCTGGAGGGATTGTGGCACTATGAACATTCTGGTCGTTTCAAAACAGAAATTGTAGCATTTCGGGGCGTGTTGTCGTTGAAAGACGCTCTAGTTGCTCACTTGACAATTTCGCCCCTTGTTTCCTTGGACAACTTTCTATTCAACAGTATAACGATTTCTTTAGTTCGTGTTCAAAAATAGTCACGGATGGAATCCTTAGAGGCACAGTACACTCTCAGTTAAGAATTTTGAGATTATCATATAATTGTGTGGGAGACCCTCCTGTATAATACTCGCAAAGTGCGAGATCTCAATGTCTCCAAATAAGCGAGATATAAGCGACCACCACACGCCCGACCCCCTTCGCTCACCACCAGAGGCCCGACCTCCAACCACATTTTCGAACTCGATAGCGGCTGTATGGGTGGATGAATTCCAATAAATCGCCGTTCCTCAGTCCACTGCCGGGCTGTCTCCTTATGCTGGTTCGCTCTCGCGCAACGATTGCGAATGAAGAGAAATACAGGCCTGAGACAACTCGTCCACTAATTTTTCACCCTCGAAATCTAGGAATAATTGAAGAGCCATAACTCTGTTCATAGGGGGTCTTGGACGATTTTAGGGAAACCACAGTGAACAGCGTGTGACTCTCTCCAAGATAAGACTAAAAACTGAAAAATAATTTTTTGGGGGTTCTGTGCCTTTAAGAGGCGTGGTAATACTTAAAGGCAGTGGTCACGATGAAAAACGTTTTCGAAGAAGCTATAAAAATCAGCTCAGATCGAGAGCAGCTGAAAAACGGTTTAGAATTAGAGTTTCTAGGGCGCAAAGATGACAGTTCGTGCACACGTGCACAGCGCCTCTCAAAAAGATCGCAGTCTCGTGCCGAGACTGCGTCAAAAATCAACGACATTCAGAGGAAGAAATAAATGCAAATTTACCCTATAAAAACAATTGAACAATGAGAACAATCACTTCAGGTAATGTTTTTGACTAGATGAGTCAATGTCCATTGATTGAAGTTCAATTTTAAGCCAGCTGACGTTCTTGATATTAGAGATCATCGATGCAGATGATGTGGAGTGGACTGGTCGGTCATAAAAAGACAAGAAAGTTGAGGCTTGAAATTTCGCCCAAAACAGCGTTTTTTTCGCGATTTTTATAGGTCCTACTACTCTAAACCCAGAGAAGGGTTTAGGAATAAAAAGAATACAAGCATATTTCATCGCGACCTCTGCCTTTAAGGATCTCGTGTTATTGTGGTGCGTTTTTCTCAATTTCTACGCCAATTTAGTTCTACCCGGGGGCCACTTAATCAATATAGCGAATAATCTCAAAATTGAAGATTATCGTGGTCACTGCTTTCGAGAGCTGCAGTATTGGATATAAATCTACTGACATCGACTTTTGTTTTAAATAGTTTTGTCAATTTCATGTTTTGATACGATATTTTCGGTCACAATGCCGATATAATGAAGTAAGCTACAGTTCTATGGCGCAAATATTCTTCAATGAGGGAGATAATATTCAACAATTTTTTGCGACTTTTTGCATCTTCTTCAACTCGCTCGATTTCTTCGTTGTTTTCGATATTCTCTTGGTGAAATTTGTATTTTGTAGGATTGGTCGTTTGTTCAAAATCGAAATTTCGTTACATAGTGATCGAAGATCTCTCATGCGAGGCTCTAAAATGGGCTCATCAGGAGCCGTTTCTGGAAGCCTGCTCAGAATCACAATACATTCGAGAAATCCTGAAGGTTGGCGTAAACACCTAAATATTAAGGTGGGAAGCTCGAGGAAGACATCTTGATACAAGAGCAATACACGATGTTCATTGCTAAGGACGTAAGAGCAAACCTTCAAGAATCTCATGAACCGCAAGCTTTTTCGAGGTTTTATTTCTCTGTGCAATCCATTCAGAGGTTTTCAGGTATCTGTCAATGTTGTGAAATGTTGACACCATGGCTGTGGAGTCCTCGGACGTCTTTCCATCAAACGGTTTTTGATGAGAGTGAGGCATCAGAAGGCAAGGCTAGCGTGGGCGAAGGAGCAGATGCACAGGACACAACAGCAATGGTAAAAAGCTTTCGCTCAGCTTGATCTGGTGCCTCAGACGATCAAGACGTAGGTTCAGCTAGAGAGACAATTTTTTTTACATTGCTGTCGAGTCTAGTGATGATGCTCCGTCGCCAATGCTACCCTTGTCTTCTGCTGCCTTACTTTCCACAAAAAGCCATTTGATGGAAAGACGTCTGAGGACTCCACAGCAGGGATGTGCGGCAATTGCCGTTTGCCGTTTGCCGTTTGTCGTCTGCCGGCTATTTTTGGGACTTTTTTTGCCGTTTGTCGATTGTCGAGATTTTTGCTATTTTGCCGGCAAAAGTCGGAAAAATAATGAAAGGAAACGCCGCCTGTGCTCGCGGCCATGTAGGCATTAGGGGTAATCCGATTATCCGTCGTCCGCTTAACCGTTGTCCGAGGTTTTGATTTATCTGAAGTGGTAGCAATGGGTCTGAAAACGCGAGTTCACTCGCTGTAAGTTTGCGGTAAACTGCAGCTAAACGCGAGCTTCATGCTTGACGGTTTGTAGGAAAGGGAGCAGGCATTGCTGAAACTACGCACTTGCATGCCACGTTATGAGCCACTAGATACGCTAATTTTTTGGAAAAATATTGATTGAGAAAAAAATTTCTGAAGATTTTTCGAACATTTCTCGGCTCGCGGCAAGTTCGCGCAGAACTGCAACTTAAAGGCAGTGTTCACGATGATTTATGTTCCGGAGTTTTCCACTCAAAACAATGCGTTGGCCACCAAGTGTTAACAAAATTACGAAGAAACGGCTTGAAACGCACTAAAACGTCTTATTTCAGTGACATTATTCTCTGGCCTGGACTAGTTGTCCGATTGGATGAACATGTTCACGGTGGTTGTCACCGGTGAAAAATGGGATAATCGAAAACGGAGGAATATTTTAGATAAAACAGTATTAGTTAGGGTCCAAAGGAATGAACAGAGCAACAGAGAGTAGCGACTTCCAAAAGACGGGCCCACAAGGGATTTCATCTTCACAGCGAACACTTCCTGTGATAAAGGCAGTGATCGCGATCTTAAAGGCTGATCTTAAAGGAGTGATCTTAAAGGCAGTGATCGCGATCAAATATGCTTGTCGTCTTTTTCTCTCTAAACCCTTTCCTGGGTCTCGAGTAGTAGGACCTAAAAGAAAAAATAGCGAAAAAACCAATGTTTTGGGGCAAATTCGAAGCCTGAACTTTCTTGTCTTTTGATGGTGGACGAGACCAACCCACATCATCGGCACCGATGACCTCTTATAACAAGAAGATCAGCTGGCTTAAAATTGAATTATAATCACTGAACCTTTCAATTTATGCACACATCTAGTCAAAAACATTGACTGAAGTGCTTTCTTTCATTGCTCAACTGTTTTTATTAGGTAAATTTCCATGTGTTTCTTCTCCTGAATGTCGATGATTTCTGACTGCTCGGTATGAGACTGCGATCTTTTTGGTCGGCGCCGTGCACGTGTGCACGAACTGGCTTCTTTGGGCCCCAGAAACTCTAATTCTAGCCCGTTTTTTACTGCGCCACCTTCATAGTTTTTCAGCTGTTTTTGATCTAATCTGATTTTTGTAGTTTTTTCGACAACGTTTTTCATCGTGACCACTGCCTTTAAGAGGCGGGGTGATACTTAAGGATTTCGTGTACTTCTGGGACGTTTTTTCTTTCTTCGCCATTTCAGTTCTACCCGGGGGCCAAACAATCGATTTAGCCATTATTCTCATAATCGAAGATTATCGTGAACACTGCCTCTAAGGCTCAGTCCATACGTGGCGAGAGCGTGCGATTACGCAAAATCGATGGTCATCGTGGACACACCATTCGCTAGCCGCTCACAGGCGCGCTTTCTCGCCCGCTCGCCCTCGCGCGCGTACGCCAGCAACACGAGGCGAGCAGCAAGTTTCAAACCTACTGCCCTATCACTACAGCGGGTGGCATTAAGCGTGTTGCAAAACTACTGCCCTTGCTTTCCATAATCACACCACGGAAGTCGAAAACCGTGGGAAATCATCAGCCGTTGCGCCGACTCGAGCGGTTGATCACCCGATCAAACGCTTTCAATCGAATCAACAGGAGGTAGAGAGTGTTTTCCTGTGTTAATTTGCGGGCAAGGGCTGCTCCGGCGTTGAGAACGCCAAGAGGCGCACAACAGCGGGAACGCCCGCTCTCGCCAGGTATGGAAGCTGCCCAACGCGAGCTGACAGAGAAATCGGGAATAGTGTGTGAATGGGGAAAAAGATGTATACCTTGTGAAGAAGTCCTCCGCAGAACGTTCAGAAAATTATCTATCTTTTTCCTTATCAGTATACTATTTCCATTATCACTGTAAGCTCGCGTTAACTCTGAAGTTTTCGATAATGTTACGAGCAGGTTAAAATGCTAAAATCATGTTTCGATGAGCCTTATGAGCTTACAGAAACTTGCAGTTTAGTTATTGTTAGTTACAAATAGCGCTATTCGGAAGGCAACCTAGTAGACGTCGGAAGCGTGACAAATATTTGCAGGAACAACTAACTGAAAGGCTCTTGCAACCTCTTTCTTTATTGATCAGTTTCATCGTTTCCCACCCTTTATTTGCTCGTGCGTTACACATCATTTCTCAATTTTTTTCTTCATTGCTTATCAAATTTCTTGTGAGAAAACTGTTATTGTTTGCGTTAATTGCGAGACGAGGGAGCAAGCACGAGTAAAAAAATGAAGCAGCGTGTTCAGAAGTCGGATTTTGACGGTTTTGTGGCACTTGATTAACAGAAATCTCAAATATTCAAAACTATTAGCGAAAAATTCCAAGTGATCACAAGGTGTATAGGTAGAACCAAACTTCTCCAGCCGCTTCGCGGCTGGAGAGGTGAAGTCATATTGGACTGCCTCGTTGGACTTGTGGCCACATTATATATGCTACATCCCATTTATGCTTTTTCCGTTCAGGTGAACGTGAAAAAATGAAAGAAATCCAGGACAAAAAAAGGCTAGCAAGATAATAATCCCTTCTGGAACCCGTGCTAAGTACCTAAGACATCGTGCGCTCTCAAAATGACTCAATTCTTAAGCACATTCTCTAGATTGGGGCTAGCTGAGATCATCAATGAGACTCTAAAAATGCGCTCCCTGAGTGTTATGGCCACCCAAAAATGATTTTGGGATTGATAATCTAGCACATCTGGGTCGATAATCCGTGCGAATGTCTATCAACTTCGAAAAGAATAACAACAAAAACTCTATTGGAAAACTATGTGGTATTTTTCTAACTGATGATATTATATTATACTTATGATATAGTTATTAATCGATGATATTGTTTTATATTAGATAGACAATCTGAATATCTTTATCAAAAACAATTCGCATGGAGATTAGAGTTACTACAATACAATTCTTCTACCTTATGGCTATTTTGGTTTTACAAAGAAGTTTTCGGGCGATATTGTAAGCTTTCATGCTTCGCAAAAAGGTTTCGAGTAGTTTTCCACGACCTTCTCTTTGTGTCGGACTAACGATGTTTCCAAGTGATAAAACAACGACATTAGTAAAAGATCGAAGTTGTTCCTCACTGCCACAAAATCCCCTTTTGGAAAAAGATGATGGAGCAGTCGTAGAATATACGAGGAAAAGAGAGCCGTGCTCACAGCTACAGCCAAGGTTCATTGCCAAAGTAGCCGCGGTCCACGTCAGCGGATGGAGAAGATGTGAATTGCATGTTCTGCAGAATGCTGCGTAATGCCGTAGAAATCACACTTCTAAGCAAACTTCTGCTCTGCTGTGACTGTGTTAATTCAAATGGGAACAAATGGTTAGCATCTGAATGGAGAATATATGTACGATGAAGTTTTTGGTGACTAAATGAAATGGGTTAAATTTTACAAAGTTGATGCTAGATTAACTGAGGTTTCTTGAAAAAGAATTTCCCTATCTATTTAGTTATTTTGACAAGGCGTGGTATAGAACTCGATTTCGCCCTTTGAACCAAGCTCCTTATCACTGCCCGTTAAACTTGTTCTCTGTAGAAATTTGCATTTGAATAAAGAATGTGGTAGCAGTAGAGAATGATTACACTATGTAACACGATTTTTGTTCCTAGCTTCTCACGTTTTTTTTTGCGAAAATAGAAAGATTTCTATTCTTTTTCGGCATTATGAACAGGTAAAAACAAAAATGCACAATTCATCTTCACGATTATTTATTACTTTATCAAACGACCGATCCTCAGTTTTTTTTCAGTTTTCGAAAACAAAATCAATTTTCTGCCAAATAAATATTGCTGATTAGTGGTTTGTTTTAGTTTTCAACTAGCCAAAATGGCGTCTCAAGTTTATCGCACAAAGAAAAAATTTTAAGAATCAAAGTTTGTGAAAAACTTGCTATAATTGCTCTATAGAAGGAATCTCGTGAGTCTTTGTGGGTGTCATCATCTGGTGCGAATAGAAGCCGAATGTTCTTTCATTCGAGGTACAATACCCGCGATAAGTTTTGCAAAAACGGGGAGCATCTGGCAAACTTGGCAAAAAAGCGTCCGATGCATGTAACTTTTTTGAATGAAGACTTTTTTGAATTTTGAAAACGCTGTCATATTCACAGATCAAATTGCTACCTAACCATACAACTTTCAAACCGAGATTCCCTAAAATCGGCTTGTTTTTGAAGAAAATAGTTTTTGCAATGGTTTTTCAAAAACGTCGCGCGCGCGAAGTGCGGCGAAACTTTGAGCAGTATTTGTACAAGTAATAGAGGAGCAATCTGTATGTTCTCTTCATAAATTAGGTGCAGGTGAGAGAGTCTCAAGGTTGGTATTGGTTGAATTTTCGAAATCCTTCATTAAACACGCTCGAGGACTACCTGAAATGCCGGACTTTTGTTGCGAAAACCCTGGACACTAAAATGAAGGATTTCGAAAATTTAACCAGCATAGACGTTGAGATTCTCTCACCTGCACCTAATTTATGAAGAAAACATACAGATTGCTCCTCTATTACTTGTACAATTACTGCTCTAAGTTTCGCCGCACCTCGCCGCGCGCGACGTTTTTGAAAAACTATTGCAAAAACGATTTCCTTCAAAAACAAAACAATTTTAGAGAGCTTTGGCACAAAAGTCACATAATTATGTAGCAATTTGATCTTTGAATATGATAGCGTTTTCAGAATTCGAAAAAGTCTTCATTCAAAAAAGATACATGCATCGGACGCTTTTTTTGCCAAGTTTGCCAGATGTTCCCCGTTTTTACAAAACTTAGCGCGGGTATTGTAGATTGGGCGATTCTAAAGGGGACGAGTATCGACAGATATGATTATTCACTACTGCTATTGCGCTATTTATTCAAAAGCAAACTTCTAAAAAAAAAGTTTTACGGGAAGCAATAAAGAGCCTGTGTCAGTAGGAGAGACCGAATATAATATTACGCCTTGCCAAAACAGCGTGAACAGAAAAGAATTTTTTTTCGAAAACCGCAGTTATTTCTGCATTAAGTGTTCACTGTGCTCACCTTGTGTGGTGATTCAGTCAGGTTTGAACACTTTTATGCTCCTATGATCGGTTTGAACCGCTACCAATACATATATGCACATGCAAGTAACTAATACGTGGGTGTAACCCCAAGCCCCGATCGCCCGTTGTCGCAACGCGAACCCCGCGGCGCTGCGACCTAATGGCCGCGGCGAAGGGTTCGCTTCGCGATCAGTCCATCGCGGCGAGACACTAATAGTTGGAATCAACATTTTAGAGGGTTACAGAACAGTTCCGAAAATGTTGCGAACACATTAGGGCATGAGGCTGCGCAACTTACGATCACGATTTCAACAACTTGTGGGTGACCGAGCTAGAGCGAAGCGGTTTCATACAGGACACGCTGCCGCATCGCTTCCACTGGGTCTCCTGCAGGACAAAACAGCTCCGGTAGTTGCTCCTGTTGCAGGGGAGACTAGGACTTCCAGCGGACTCCTGTAGGAGTCCGCTGCCAGTGTCGGAGCACTGACCGCGGAGCAGCAGCGGCACCACCGCAGAGCCGCAGCGGCACTACCGCGGAGCCGCAGCGGCACTATCGCGGGGCCGCCACGATATTGCCGCTGCGACTCAGCGATAGTGCCGCTTCGGTGCGTGTAGAAAGCAGCTGTTCCTCGCGAAGCCGCAGCGGCGATTTTTCTTCATTTCCATGAGGTCCCACGTGTCTTGTTTTTGTTCACGTGATGCTTTGAAATGGAACTTGTCCCTAGAATTGGAGTTATCAGAATGTTGACATAAGTATTGGAATAAAAGGAAAAAAAGTAGAGCGGCACATGTGAATCTCTTTTGGTCCGATCTAGAGAACGAGGCTTTTTTGTCATTTGCCGATTGCCGTTTGCCGGCTTTCTTGCCGATTGCCGTTTGCAGAAATCTGAAATTCGTTTGCCGCACATCCCTGCTCCACAGCCACAATGTCGACGGACGTTTCGCAGCATCGTCAGATACCTGAGAAAACTCTGAATGGATTCTCCAGAGACATAAACCTCGAGATCGCCTGCGTTTCACAAAATTCCTGAAGTTTTGCTCTCATGTCATTAGCACTGAGCCTCGGAATGTAGCATATGGTGCGTGCTTTGATGCCATTCACTATTGCTCTTGTCTCACTATGTCTTTCTTGAGCTTCCGACCTCAACAGATGTCTAGCGCCAACCTTCAGGATTTCTCGAATGCATTGTGATCCTGAGCAGGCTTCCAGGAATGGCTCCTGGAGAGCCCATTTTAGAACCTTGAATGAGAGATCTTCGATGACTATGTAACAAAGTGTCGCTTCTAAACAAACGACCAATCCTACAAAATACAAATTTCACCGAGAGAATATCGAAAACGACGAAGAAATCGAGCGAGTTGAAGAAGATGCAAAAAGTCGCACAATGCGAATGCTGAAAATTATCCCCCTCATCGAGGAATATTTGCGCTATAGGCCTGTAGCTTACTTCATTATATCGGCATTGTGACCGAAAATATCGTATCAAGAGATGAAATTGATAGCCCCGAAGAGGGCAATGGTATTTTTAACAAAACTCGATGTCAGTACATTTTTGTCCACTGCTGTGTGTAAGGTTTGTATCGTATCTCCAGGAAGCCGCATTGTAGCTTTTATCTCGTTATCTCGGGAGTGGAGCGGCTGTTTCTCCATTTCTACCATTGTGATTTCTTGGAAGGGACGGCTCTACTTTCATAATAAAGCAATCATAGTACTCAGAACTTTTGAAACAGGTTGTTAACACGCTAAAAGCCACTTCAATCGGTGCAAACACGTTATTCGCGTCTTGGTATGGTGCAAACGAGCTTCCTCAGTGTAGACGACCCAGGAAGCACCGAGCAAGCAGCCTCACTGGGGGTTTTCGAAGCATTCCAGCAGCTTATTGTACGGTGTTAACCAGCTCACTGACACTTCGTTCCGTGCAAGCCTCCTTATCATGGATTGGTAGGGTGCGAACCAGCTTCGGTTCCGTGCAATCAGCCTTAGGCACGTAAGGCACCGTGCAAGCAGCCCATGGGAGTTGCCGAACCGTTCCAGCAGTTTTGCACGGAGTTGGCACGCTATCTTGCAGGTGCGACTCGGCTCTACAGCAATGCCTGCTCATCGATTCGTCTTTTTTTGCTTCGTTCATTAGCAGTCGTGCTGTTTCCTTTTCATTTCTCCCTCTCTGATGTTGATGTTTTCAGAATGTTTAATGCCCTTTTTTGGCCTGATATAGCATAAAATATAGCAAAATAGGCGAGTTGAACACAAAACTCAGATGTCAAGCTTTAAAAATTTTAAAAACATCAAAATCACATCTTCCAAGGCCTCAGCTTAAAGACAGTGTTCACGTTAATCTTCGATTTTGATATTAATCGCTAAATCGATTGTTTGGTCAGCGGGTAGAACTGAAATGAGGAAGAAGTTGAGAAAAAACATCCCAAAAGCGCACCAAATCCTTCATTTTTACCCCACCTTTTTTTTCTCATTGGAACTGTTCGTTATGACAATAAAATCTTTTGTGGTCCCGTATTTTGCAATTATTCTCTTTCTGTTGCTCCTTTCTCTCCTTCGGACCCCAAGTAATTCTGCTTTGCCTGAAATATTCTTCCATTTTTGATTAACCCCTTTTTTCACCGGTGACAACCACCGTGAACATGTTCATCCAATCGGACAACTGGTCATTCCATAGTAGTAATAAAGGAGAGTGGTGTTCGTCCGTCCGTCCGTCCGTCCGTCCGTCCGTCAGTTTAAGGTGTGCACTCTGTAATTGCAGACTTTTGTGTTTTACAAGGTTTACGCCCAAAAGAAACGAACGGGACGTCGTGTGCGGGACCCATGCTAGAGTGCGCCGGACACCATAGAAAGTGTGCGGGACCCATGTAAGAGGGCGCCGAACGCCATAGAAAGTGTGCGGGACCCATGTAGGAGTGCGCCTGTAGAAAGTGTGCGCGACCTCAGGAGGAGTGCTCTGGACGCCGTAGAAAGTGTGCGGTACAACGTAGCGATGCGCAGGACGCCGCAGAAAAAAGAATGTCTTCAAAACGAGCTCGAGAACGGTAATTTACAGGATTTGCCGCACTTCGGATTGATTTTGTGTGCTTGCACAACTGAACCAGATTTATTGCTTTTCTCGCTATAATTTGCCGCTGTCCGCCTTTCCATGTGTCAACATGTGCGGCAGGCAACCTCTATGTCTACAACAAAAAATATTGGGGCAAAATTATTCCTGAGCCGATTCTATGTATGCAGAGACAACTTGATAATTTCCGCCCGGGGCGAAAATTCGGGGGTCTGGGGGCGAATCCCCCAGCCAGCCGTCAGGCGGGCGGAGCCCGCTGGACGGCTGGTCCATGTTAAAGAATAGTGTCACTGAAATACGACGTTTTGATGAGTTTCTCCCCGTTTCTCCGTAATTTCGATAAGACTTGGACGCCAACGTATTGTTTTGTGTGCAACACTCGGGAACGAAGGTCATCGCGAACACTGCCTTTAAAGGCACAATCCGAACTCAGAACTGTTATTCAGTTTTTCTGCTCAGTTCAGAGAGAATTCCGCGCTGATCACATTATTGTTTCTAGATTCGCTCACAACCCACTACGAACGGAGTTATGGCCCCTCAACGATTGTAAATTTGAACGGTGAGAATTTCGTGGACGAGTTGTCTCGGTCCTGATTTTCCTCGTCGCTCGCAGCCATCGCACTGGAGCAGACCACACTGTAAAAATAGACCGATAACAAATGGAAGAACCTATATTTTGATCAAATCCATGGCGCGTCTTGTCCCTATTGAGACCGAAACCCCTGAAGTGGGTGGAGCGAATTCTGATTCTCGGGGGGGGGGAGGCGGAAGGAATGGTAGCTCGATTTTGTTCGCCTATTCGGAGGAGTTGAGACTCAGCGTTTTGCAGGGTTGCTATACGCACCGGCTGGACCATAACATCAAATTTTGCCGACGAGCTTGGACTGTGCCTTTAAATGGATTTAGTGCCGATTTGTGCTTACCAGATCATACCCATTATCGACTGATTGTGGCTGTGCCTACACAGTTTATGTGTGAATAGCTGAGGACTGCGGACCGTGGTGTCGGTGGTGTGATGGTAACACTCTCGCTCGGAAACGTGCAATGCAGGCTCGAGTCAGGCTACGGCGCGAGGTGTGATACAACCCAACATTGGTCTGACCCCTCAACCGAATCAAGCGATTTGCTTAGCCCGTCCCCTGGGGAAAAAGTGATGATTACGACAGGGGGGGGAGGTCCTCACTTCGTAAATTTTTATAGTGAACGAATTTCTCAGATCAAGACTACATCAAGACCTAATAATGCAATGAATGAATGTTTTCCACGGAAGCAGAGAAAAACAACTCTCCTGCGACAATGACACCAAATGTTTGTTCAATGGCTAAACATTCATTAGCGCCCTGAGGGCAAATAGGTGCGGTGTCGGGCATGAAAACTACATCAAATCATTGGCGGTTTAGATTTTTTGGTTTAGATAAAAACGCACTCGAAATTTCATGGACGCAGCTTAAAGCCGAACAGCGCTACATAGGAAGGGGTCCATGAAAAAATCGATAGTTGTGAAATATTTAAGAGTATTTAACGAAATTTGAATAACGGAGTTTCGCGTTGCTACAACGTGCGGAAAACCTGGTCATGGATCTAAGTAATCAATTTCAATCTTTCAACCGGTTAAAAACGGTCTTTGAATACCCATTTTTAGGTGTGATACAATCGATTGTATCACACCTAAAAATTTGTCTTCAAAGAACGTTTCTAACCGGCTAAAAGAATGCAACTGATTACTCGCGTCCGTGAATAGTTTTTCCGTATGTTGTAGCAACGCGAAACTCCCTAATTCAAATTTCGTTGAAGCCTCGAGTCCTGTCTGATATCTGAGTTCTGCGTTCGACTCAGCTACCTTAAAAACCGTGTCTGATTTTTTGGTGGAGATCGGCAGCTGCAGGGCCTAGCGCAACCCGAATGTTGAAAAACTAAGAAAATGAGCTCGGAACGGTCCCCTACGGTTCCAAAGTTGGACACCCGTTAGCCCGTCACACTCAGATGCACTTTCCACGCCCACCCTCGTGAACAAATGAATGCTCGAGATTGAGAGATGAGCGATGGCTTCCGATCAATAGCCCCGTTCTTCCCTTCATTTTCAACCTCTCTCTTTACTCAGGTCAGCTCGCATACATCGGCTGCGAAGGACGGAAGTTTCAAGCCTCGGACAACTCGTCCACCATTTTCCCTAGCTCAATTTTTGAGGGACCATAACTCCGTTTTCAGAAGGTCTTGTGCGATTCCAAAAACATCATTGGAATCAGCATGGGACCGCCCTCAAGATAGGCGGAAAAGCAGAAAAACGATTCTTATCGTAAACACTGTCTTCAAGATATCTCCTTAATTAATTCCCCCCCCCCCCCAGTAAGACAGTTGTTATTGCGAGTTTTCTGAGATAAACATATGGGAAATCGATGTTGTTACATGATTCATAGAGTGGGCAAAAGACGAACTTCATTTATCTTCATGTATCTGCGGTTATGATCAAGGTAGAATTTGACTCATAGACAGTATAAGGTAGCGGTTCCGTGGTATTCGAATTCGAAAAGTATTGGTAGTCGAAATACTAATCATCGTATTTTCTATGCGCTGCTAGCACGAGGTATTTCAACTATCCTCTTTTCGATGGACGTACCATGAGGTTTCCCTCGCCACATCTGCATAAGGTGAGATTCCGCTCTCTTCGCTCATGATTCCGCTTGCTTTGGCGCATGGTTCTCACTCCACCCCTTCCGCCTATCGTATGGTTCCGCTTGCTTGGTATTAACCTCCGCTTGTTTAAAGTTAGCTTCTGCTTGCTTCCCGTTAACTTCCGCTCGCTCAGTGTTAGTTTCAACTTGCTTCGCGTTTGCTTCCGCTCGCTTCGGTGCACGGTTCCACTCGTTCCCCTGCCTAATGTAAGATTCTTCTTGCTCAGCGTTAGCTTCTACTTGCTTCGCGTTTGCTTCTACTTGCTTCCCGTTTGCTTCCGCTCGCTTTGGTGCATGTTCCCACTCGTTCCCCTACCTAACGTAAGGTTCTGCTTGCTTGGCGTTAGCTTCTGCTTGCTTCGCGTGTTAGCTTCTGCTTGCTTCGCATTCGGTACGGGGACAATCCGTTACTAGCGGATTGCGTGTTAACACCTTGTTTCAAAAGTTCTGAGTAGCGCCGCGGCTATCCCCATCCAGTGTTCAACGATAGTTTGTGCTGTGACAGTTCAAAAGGGGTGGATTTTGGCATTTCAGAGAACCCACTACGCACTGACGAAGGCGCGATTGCCTATTTCGAGCCATGGAATCTTAATTCGAGCGTCATTTCATAGACTAAATCTTTTCCCACATAATCAGATGTGATCAGATGTCCTCGAAATAGCTTGCTAAATACTTCTGTCAGGGAAAAACCTTTCAACGAAATTATTTCTTGAGCATGTCACACATTGAATATTTTGGTTTTATGATTATCTGCTTCTCCTAGAGAGAAATGCGCAGAGAAAAATTCTTAGGAGGCTTCTAAACCCGCGAAGAACGAAGATTATACTGAAATTTTGCCAAAAATGGATTGCAAGGTAAAGTTCACGTTCGCTTTACTTGTTTTTTTTTCGGACCTCTATGATAGATACATAGGCTTGTAACATGTAGAGGTGAACCTTGAATATTTTTACTGTACTTTTCACAGATATGTATTTTGATTTCAAAAAAAAAATGCTGTAGCACTATGTAAAGTACCGAGCCATACATATTTTCTGTAAAAACTGAAGACAAGTTATTTTGACCCCGGTATTTTGCCGACGAATATGTTTTTCCCTCTGTAGATCCCATCAATCACAGGATTAAAGGCACAATTCAACCTCAGAATCGATTATTCGTTGTTGTGCTTATCCTGGAGAAAATTTCACGCTGCTCACAATGATGTCTCCAGAATCGCTCAGAGCCCACAACAAACAGAGTTATGGCCCCCTCAAAGAATTTGAACTTGAATGGCGCCAAGTTTGCGGACGACTTGTCTCGAGCCTGTTTTTTTCTCGTTGTTCGCAGCCATCGTTCTGAAGCAAGCCACAAGAAAGCCAGACCAAAAACAAATAGATTTCAAACAGAGTCAATCGCGTTTCTCTTCCCTATTGAGGTCGGAAGCTTGTCGATGGGCGTAATCCATTTTTTCTCTCATGGGGGCGTGGTCGACTTTTTCCTTGCTTTTTCTCGCTTGTTTGAGCAAATCGAGAATCCGCCTTGGCAGGGTTGCTATAGACGGCGACCAGACTGTAATATGAAAAATTACTCCAGAGGTTAGACTGCGCCTTCAAAGGCAGTGTTCACGATAAAAAATGTATTTCAGTTCCCCCTAGCTATGGGTAGTGGAGGGGCACACTGTAACGTTAAGGTCGAAAGAGTGCATGAAAACGAGTCAGGAAGAGCCCGAAAAGAGCCCGAAATTGCCCCTTTAAGCGCAAGGCAAACCCTAAAAGCACAATGCCCGCCCTCCTACGTCAACAAATGAGAACTCGAAGATTGGTGGCACTCGAAAGGCAGGGTTGAAAATCTTGTTAAGATTTTCGAAAAAAAAGACACTTACATGTAGGGCAAGTCCGCCCGTGATGTTTATTTTCCTTGCACGTACATCGTTAGTTGCAATACCGCTGCTACCAAATGGAAAAAAAGGGGCGAAAGAGGGCAACTAAAGCGTCTTTCTACCACAACTCGCTTCAGAGATCTCCGTTTTGGGTTTTTAGAAAGCCGAAATGTTCAGCATGATGTGATATGTACAACCGATTATGTACAAATGTTTTCCGAAATTCAAGAGAAGCTTCTTTAGTCAAGGTGAAAAATATTTTCGTTTTGACAATGCAAGAGGTCGCGCGGTCGTTTTTGACCGAAGCGGCTCGTGATCTTAAGATATATATCATTATCAAATTCACAACTACCTTCGTCTTGAACAGAGGTTTCAATTTCAATCGGGAATTCCGAAATTAGTTTTTATAGCTGGAGGGCTTGTGGCACTGTGAGCATTTTGGTCGTTTCAAAACAGAAATTGTTGCACTTTGGGGCGTGTTGTCGTCGAACGACGCTCTAGTTGCTCCCTTGAGAACTTCGCCCCTTGTTTCCCTTCGACAACTTTCTATTCAACAGTACAACGATTGCTCGAGTTCAAGTTCAATAAATAGTCAGGTATGGAATACTTAATGTGCCTCGGTGCACAAATATACTTAGTGTGTCGTTGCACAACGCTATGTGTGCTGTATAAGGGCATTGGTATACTTCATCGCTGAAATTTCTGCATACGCGCGTCTGCAGGCTAAATAATAGATACCGATCCTGTTCCTAATATTGTTTTCCTGAATGAAATTGTATGAGGAATACTTCTTAGATGGAACAAGTGTCACTACAAAGTGTATGAATCACAAAACTTCAATACATACTTGCACCAGAATAAAGGAAGGTTCTGATTAGAAGTGGCACTCCAATCTTATTGCTCATCATTCCACATACCTACATATGTAGAAAGAGTTGAGCATGACGGAAAGCATGACGGAAAATGTGCTCATGTAGAAAAAAAATTATGCAAAGCGTACTGAACAACCTGGAAATATGCCTAGATTAGGTTAAAGCAGTGTATAGAATGTCATTCAAGAGGATATTAACTATTTCATAATTCGCTACCGATAGCTTGTCACAAATGTCATCAAAATCCGTGATTAAACAAAATACAAGCTCACCTGGGAAGTTATCGGGATTCGTCGCTGTGCTGCGCTAAGCGAGGGATTGACGCCACGGCGACAGAGTATACCAGGGGTACGCCACTCAAAACTATAGTTCTCCTTAGCGACCCGTTGCCGCGACGGGAGCATGTGAGCTGTTCCTGCAGCCGACCCTGCCATACCGCAGGTGCTATTCTCTACACGATGAGTGGTAGTAGGCGAAATCTATCGCTGCAGCCACAATGAAGTATAGCAATGCCCTAACGGTTTGGAACTCACCCTGCGAAGTTTTTTTTGCCCGTATCTAAAACCTAACAAAAGTTATTGTTTGATATCTCTACTTACCTGGAAGGTGCTGCCGTCCGGTACACAAAAACAACCAGTCCGTTACAGCTTGGGTCCTGTACAATACCCACCCTAAGTTTTGGTAAAAAGGCGAAAAATACGCGGAAAATCGCTTTTTTCGTCTTTTGGTCATAACTCGCTTCAAAGTAGACGTTTTTCAACCTTGAAGACTACTTTGGAATCAGCATTGATCATTCATTCTTTTTGGTTCACACCTGGCTTGCTATCAAACAAGGCATGTAGGGTTGACACAATCAATCGAGTGAGAAATGAGACAATATGAAATGCTGAAATGTGTGAGTGCGTCTCTTCAAGTCTATTCAGGTTGTAGTTTGCCTCGATGCAGTGCTTCCCAACCTCTGCTGCTTTATAAAGTAGGAGTTCGCATAGACTTTTTCTTCACGACAGTGATAACTCCCTCGAGTTTCTATGATTTATCAACGCATCGACCCTGATAATTAATTTAATTGATTTTGGCTCTTTTTCCGTGGTGAAGAAAACAGATGATTGAAGGTCGAAACTAGAGAAAACAAAATCAAAAAATGCAGCACACCCTGTTCGCGAGGTTAGTGCACAAAAGCGCGGTGGGGCGCTAGTTCCTCTCCAAACGCGAGGTTCAGTCTTGGCAGCAGAATTAGGGAAGTAAACAGATCCTTGCCAATGCGCATTTTTTTGTTGCAAGAACCATACCTGTTCCCGATGTGACAAAACTTTGGCAATTCCCTCGAAAATTTTTAAAGAAGCTCACCCTGGAAGAACGTTGTTAATGGGATTAGAACTGTTGAAAATCCAGTCCTTTTGAACAGTTTTTCTTCAATAGTGGACAATTTGATAAGGATTTTCCCCTTTTAACGCTACTCTGTGAGCTTGCCGTCTCAAAAGCATGGAAAACTAGAGAACGGTTCTCATCGTGAACACTGCGTTTAATAAACTATTTGATCATTCGATAAAAAGGTTGTGTTAAAAGTTGTAGTGGGATGTCGGCATGCGATTTCAAACATATTACATCTGATATTATTGATTCAGTATTATAACAGTGTACACTGTATGTATCAAAACAACCCTGAGAGGAAGGGGTCCGCTTTACGTTCTCACCCACTATTCTCACAGACTCATGATTTATTTATGCGCACATTCAACGCTTCTCTTGGATGGAGGCGATCTCAGAAGCAGAATCCATGGTTTCTCGACCCCTTTGGACTTCGTAGCGCGCTCGTGTGTGCTGTGTCTTTGTGCATTTCTCCTTTATCCTTTTTTCCCTAATCCTCAGTTCAGAAATTACTACTTAATTTTGTACATTCTCAACCCGATTTTTCAGATAATGTACTCTGGGCTTCGATTCATAAACGCAAAACAGGGAAGTTTGCCTTATCCAGCCTTCTGAGAAGCAATAAAATTTGTAGTCATAGTGCAAGAAGGGTTAACCAGTCTTGGCACTTTTCACTATGAAATTCTGCCAATGCTTCATATGTGTAGCCTTTCGACAATTTCGTTTCTTGGGCTACCGAAATCGGGCGCATTCCATCTGAAAATGCCCAGGAAGGCGGTTTTCGGAACTCTATACGCTTAAAACTTCAGAAATCGTCTGCCTTTTTCCATCCCTGCTGACCCGATACTTTCATGTTCCGCAGCACTCTACGGTTTTCATAATGGGGAACGCGGAAAGCCGAAAATGCGCAAAACTGCGGTTTTCGGAACACGGTAGAGTTCGCGTGATAATTTTAGTCTGATGAATGGACGGGGCTGCTACGGTAGATCACCCCGCGCGAATCAAAGCCCCATTTTCTAGTGAGGCCGCCAACCCCGCACGGCCGGCCGCCTGGTGGCCGGCCGTGGGGCCGGATGCATCAACGCACACGGCGGGGCAAGAACAGGGGCAGGGTCTGGCTACCCCAGCGCAGGTGCCCCGAGAGTCTGTGCCCTACCCCGTATGCACATGCGCTTGATGACGACGGGGCAGCTACTCCCAGCGGAGTGTAAGAAATGACGTACGGTGCGCGCCATTTTACGGCTGAAACCTGTGATCGATCAGCCGAAACAGCTGAGAATTTTTAGCCCGTCTACTCTGAGCCTTCTG
Organism: Aplectana chamaeleonis; assembly: GCA_029168955.1. Lineage (NCBI taxonomy): Eukaryota > Metazoa > Nematoda > Chromadorea > Rhabditida > Cosmocercidae > Aplectana > Aplectana chamaeleonis. The sequence goes on from JAPDOI010000652.1 coordinate 49,391, forward strand.
CTTTTTACTTCCTTTCGTTTAAGGTGCGGTTGAGCATCTAGGATTCACTTTTCTTCATAATTTAGCATGTTGATAAAACATAAATATGTCTTAATTTCATTCACCGTTTTAAAATGTCGTTTCATTTTCGAGTTCGCTCGCTATTTGGGCTTCACAGCGTGTGCTAAACTGCAAATGCTGCGAACTTCGTGTGAGTATCAAGTTTCGAAAAAATCGTGTGATGTATTTAGATAACCATGAGTGGTAATCTGGCTCTAAATCCCTTATCGCCCAACGTTTTTTCTACTTTAAGGCAAGGTTCGCGAAAAGAATGGTTGTTGTGACTGCAAGATGTTCACCCGTTGTGAAAATGTAAGAAGGAGAGCACAAAACAAAGGAAGGTGAAGAAGGATACAAGCCGTTGCAGGCCGATTATTACAGTAATTGGGCTCAGTTCTTTCTTTAAAATCATGCCGAGTAATCTTTCCACGACGTGCGAGGGAATTTTTTAGGCATGGTTTTGACTTTGTGATTTTAACCAACAAATATTCAAAATAGCATTGATTAGGAAAAATTTAGTCGATTCCAACGGAAAATGTAGCTTAACTTCTAAGCTTAAGTCGAATACCATGAAAAAAGTTGTGAGTACGACGGTAAGCTAAAAATGTTATACTTGTCTCGAAAAAAATTTTTTGTACATGTATTGAAATCAAATTCTTCAAAAAATTTGGACTGATTTCCAAAAGAAATTTTTTGCAACTTCTTTCTTTCGAAGGTTTTCAGTGCTGTGAAAACGTGGTTCATCAAACCAAAGCTCTAGAAACGCGGAATAAAGATGATGGCAAAAAAATGGCAAAAAAATGGGTACAGGTAAAAAATGTTCACGAGAAGCTAATTAGAATATTATGTCGAGGAAAGTGACAGCAAGTCTTAAAAATGTTGGTTACTACATAATCGTATCATATTTCTGCAACGGTTAGTCACTCTTGCCCCAGTCGGGGCAGTTGTTGCCCCAGCTTCCGAGCTGGAGCAGGTGGGGGCACTGCCCTTGCCCTTGCCCCGGCGGCTTAGCATACTCAGAAATTCGTGGGGAGTTTCCGAGAACGACAGCGAACTCCCCTCGAAACAACTGGGAAACTTCCCCGAATCGAGGGGAGGCAGAGGGAACTTCCGGCTAGCAGGTCTTCCCTTGTTCTCCCGATCGCCAGTCTTCCCCAAGCTGTCGCAACCCAACACTCATTAGTCATTGAAATATCAAAAGTCAGCTTGCCGAAACTCCCTGTTTTCAACAGTGTCCTGTTCTTCAAATGCGGGAGTAGTGCCAAAAATATTCACCTTTGACGAAAAGCTACAGAGAATCTTGTTATCTCGTCTGAAATCCGGGCAGAGATACCTTCTACAGTCATTCAGAGGCAAATCTGCCCCCTCAACTTGCGAAGTTCGAGACCACCTCGAGTCTAGCTAGTCTGCATCACCGTATACGCTGCAGCTTTGTTTTCGCGTTCATCATGTTCGGGGGGAGGCCAAGGGAACAACCGTGAAGCGAACTTCCCTTGTTCTCCCCCCGAGTCGACTGTTTTGAACGATTCATCGTTGTGTATAATTCGAGGGCAGAGGGGCGAGACGTCCTCCTCCGGGGGGACGTCTCGCTGCTCTCCCCTCGACCGAGTCTATTATTCTCGGGAACTTCCCCACAAATATCTGAGTACCGATTTCGCTGCCCTGCAAGCCCCGCGCCTGCCCAAACCCCGAGATTCGCTTTGATGCATCCGGCCCCTGGTCCATGCGTCAGACTCAATCGAAAACGGAAACCATACACCGCTCATCCCTGCTCCTCATTGGTCACCAATTCATAATCCCGCTTTTTTCGATTTAGCTTCGCAAAGAGTTGGCATAAATCTGAAAAAGACAAAGTCACCCTTGTGAGTTGCCCCTCGTACCAACTCGAATGTATTTATACAGCGATCCCCTCCGCCGGTCACACGCTATTTCAGCATTCTCAGCTGAGTTTTAGGGCAATCCGATATTTTCCAGACCAGCTTGGATAAATCCTTGATTAAGGATTATCTGACTCTATTCTAAATAACATGCTCACGAAAGATTACTGCTTCTCAATAAGAAAACATGTAGTACGAAGCGGTACCCGACCATGATTTCTATTTATTTTCGTGTGGCATTTTCATGGACCATTGCTTGTGACGGTTTCAGGCCATCTCAGAAATGTCAGTATTAGAATAAGGTTCTGAGGTGCATGCAGTGAGTGCATTTTAGCCGAATCGGATCCCAAGCGTGAGGATGTACGTCCGCTGATTTGCTGGTTTTCGTGGTAAAGAATTGTTTCCTGTTGTTGCGGCAAAAGGAGTCCCCATCAGCCTGTTGGAATGATGAAACTCATGAACTAGTCGTTTCCTCAAAGCGTGCTGTTCTTTTGACATTACCCTGATGCTAAAACGCTCGGCGATTCGGAAAAGCAGATCAGTTGAATGAAGTGAAAGCGTGAATTTGGCTCGCGTGAATTCGAAAATTTACAAGGATTGTCGTAAAAAGGGGTAAAGAGGCGCGTAGTCCTTGCAGCCATAAAGCGCAGAAAAAGCGGCGAGCAGCTTTCCACGTTTGGGCTAATTTTGCTCATCTATTTTGCTGTACTACTGACAGTGACAGACTTAACTGGATAGCTCTTGAAAGAGTGGGGCATGTATAATATGTATCTAATATGGGTGAGCAATCAGCAATGTCCTATAAATTGATCGGGTACAATGCAATATTAAGGTCTTAATGATTAGGACTGTCCGCAATCGCGGTCGGCGTGCGTGTCGAGCGGTCGTCACAGATGCGTTTTAGGTGAACTTTTCTACGGCAGGGAACAGCTGACTGGGATATCGTACGTCATAGATTCCTGCTGGTCGATTCACTAGTCCAACAAATACCTTTGCGGCTGCCGCTGAAAGGCAGCATACACGCTTGCAAACATGATTGAGATAACTGAGGAAATAGAATGGTATGACTCAGACTGCAAGGCCTACGCATTTTGGAGCGTCGAAAACGAGCCACAACGCCGTTACGGGAGTAGCAAGTTTGGCCCCGCCCGTATTTTCACGCCCCCTCAATTTTGCCTTTTCCTGCAACGCAAGGTTGCTGGGTCATCTTCACCGTCGGTACTGCTGGTGTATTGCCTAACAAGTGAACCACACACGTTACTGACGGCGAAGATGATCCAGAAACAGTGCGTTGGAGGAAAAGGGCAAATACAGGGCGTAAAAATACGGGTGGGGCCAAACTTGCTGCTCCCGTAACGGCATTGTGGGTAGTTTTTGACGCTTCAAAATGCGTAGGCACTATGTTGTAAGCCACACGGTTTGACTCACATTGTTATCCCAACAACGTTTACGCGCGTGTATGCTGCTTTTAAGACGCACGCCGCCCGCGCGGACGGACAGTCTTATTTGGACTTGTATCATCTACCTTCAATTTTGTCAAAACGAAGAAAACAAAATTGGGAAAACTCATTTATTGGCTTTCGCTCTTAACTCACTTAAAATTCCGTAACAGTCTGCGAATTATTTAACTGTTCATTCTATGAAGTAAACTTCCCATTTTACGGCTTCCTAGAAGTTGCTTTAAAGTTTCTGTGAGGTTTTACAAAACAGTGTTCTGACATTTGTGGATACGAAACTGATCCCACAGTATTTCAGATGCTTAAAGGCGCAGGACACTCAGAAAATTATTTCAGTTTTCTAGCTGATCTTGGAGAGGGTCGGTCACATGCTGATCACAGTGGTATCTCCACAATCGTTCAAGACCCCCTATGAACAGAGTTATGGCTCCTCAAATATGCCTCCATTTCGAGGGTGAAAATTAGTGGACGAGTTGTCTCAGGCCAGTATTTCTCTTTATTCACAATCGTTGCGCGAGAGCGAGCAGGGAGACAGATACAGCCCGGCAGTGAATTGAAGAACGATGACTCGCTGGGAATTCATCCATCCATATAGCAGCTATTGAGTTCGAAAATCTGATAGGGGCGGCCCTGTGGTGGTGAGCGAAGGAAGTTGGGCCTGTAGTGATCGCTTATATCTCGATTCTTTGGAGGAATTGAGATCTCATACTTGGCAGGTGTTGTACAGGAGGGGTCTACTTCACAATCGAATAAAAATCTCAAAATTCATATTTGAGGGTGTATTGTGCCTTTAAGGGGGTTTCAGGAAATGGCGTCTTCCTTGCTTCACACAGAAAAGGATACCCATAAGGGAATTTTCAGGCTGTTCAGGAAAACTGCTCCTGATTTTGGATGAAAAGTGTCTTGTAAAGGATGATTTGGGTGCTGATAACAAACTGGAGGTCCATTTGTTGATTTTTGAACGATTTTGGTAGGTTACAGTGAATATGTGGTAGCTTAGTGAATTTTTCAGTTGTTGAGCCGAAATTTTTCTGTGGGTGTTATTTGAGGTAGTGACCACGAGTTAGACCTTCATTTATCTGAATATTGAAGGCATAGTTTGCGCTGTAAACCATTTTCAATTTTTCGAACTCAATTTTTGGATGAGTAGACCACAACGGTCAACTTTGGCGAGTCAAAAACGGTGGGTTATGAGGTTGGAAGGAGGTAAAGATGAGGATCCGCCACCAGTTCTCACCAATCATCTAGCACTCTTTTAGAGAACGTTGATGCGATCGTCAAACAGAAATTTCAGAAAACGACGCCTTCAAAAAAAAGATTTTGGCGTGAAATTCAAGTTCAAATTTGCAATGTGTTCCGACTGAATTTCCTTTCCTAATAATGGTTTTTCATTGGCCTTTTCATCATTTTCGTTAACTAGGGAGGCTAAGCTACACAAAAACATAAAAAATAATATACGGTTTTCTGCACGTACGATGCCTTAAAGGCATCGTACGCGCAGAAAACCGTATATTATTTTTCCATGTTTTTGCGTAGCTTGGCCTCTCTAATGAACGAAAATGTCGAAGGGGCCAATGAAAAACCCTGATTTGTAAAGAAAAGTCAATCGGAACACATTGTAAATACGAATTTGAATTTCGCGCCAAAATCATTTTTGAGGTTTTTCTGCTTCTGGAGGCCTCGTCACGGTCATTTTCGGAGTTTTTCTGCATGTGGAGTTCGTGCCGTAGCTATTTTTAATGTTGCCTTACGGTCGCACCAACATTCTAGGAAAAAGTGCTAGATGACTGGTGAGAATTGGTGGCGGATCTTCATCTTCGACGCCTTCCAACCTCATTGCGCAACGTTTTTGACGCGCCAAAGTTTACCAGTGTGGTCTACCGGGCTCAATCATGAAATTGAGCCTGAAAAATGAAAATTGATTTTCAGCGCGAACGATGCCTTTAAAGGCAGTGGTCGCGATCAAATATGCTTGTCGTCTTTTTCTCTCTAAACCCTTTTCTGGGTCTCGAGTAGTAGGACCTATAAGAAAAAATCGCGAAAAAACCACAGTTTTGGGCCAAATTTGAAGCCTGAACTTTCTTGTCTTTTGATGGTGGGCGAGCCCACTCCACATCATCGGCATCGATGACCTCTTATATCAAGAACATCAGCTGGCTTGAAATTGAATTTCAATCAATGAACCTTCGAATTTATGTACACATCTAGTCAAAAACATTGACTATAGTGATGCTTTCATTGTTCAACTGTTTTTACTCGTTAAATTTGCATTTATTTCGTCCTCTGAATGTCGATGATTTTTGACTGCTCGGCATGAGACTGCGATCTGTTTCGTCATCGCTGTGCACGTGTGCACGAACTAGCTTCTTTGGGCCCTAGAAACTCTAATTCTAGCCCGTTTTTCACCGCGCTACCTTCCTAATTTTTCAGCTGCTTTCGATCTAAGCTGTGTTTTGTAGTTTTTTCGATGACGTTTTTCATCGTGACCACTGCCTTCAAGGTAGGTTAGCAAGAAACTGACCCCGAATTCGTGTTCAGCACTCCAATAACAGCCAGTAGGAAGTGTTCGGCCAAATCTGGGATAGTTTTGCGAACATCCTTGAATTTTGCCAATACTCACCATTACCTTTTCGCGATGCTATGGAATTGCCTTTTTTTCCAAACCCTTGGGGTACTAAGGAAATTTCGAGCACAGATTGCTTCTGTTTTGTCGCACACCTACATGTCTTAAAACGCAGTTTCGTGAGATTTTTGAGGAATCTATTAAAAAGCACTAGTAAGTGGCTGCTTCACGGGATCTACTCTGAAGCGCTATAATTATCTGGTGGTTTTTTGTGCGACGTAGATCTCTGTGACTAACCTTTCTCCAAAGTCGAGTCCCAGAATGAGAACATCCTTAGAGGTTCTTTGCAATCACCGCATGCCGCAACTCCTCTATGGAGGGTGTGGGTTGTTGAAATCTCTCGGACGTTTTTCATTCATCTCCCAGTTGTGGACATCCTCACCAGCCGTTTCTCACAAGGTGCTTCTCTTCTCGGTCCTCCTCGTCACTTCATATGTTGGCGGCAGTGTGGCTCTGAGGCATTGGCTAAGAGGGCCTTCGTCCCCGCCCCTGATTGTGCTCTAATCGTGCGAGCCTCGGGACACCTTTCCTAATCCGTCGCACGCGAATGCCGCTCGCGACTTCTAATGATCAATATCCACACAACTTGATGCTCTGTGTTGTGTCAACTGCCTGACTCGACGAGCTCACACTGACTACCTGACTGACTATTCCGGTGTATGGGAGCAGCCCTGATCTTCGAAATGAGCAAGTAAGTTCTGCTTTCCCCTCGATCAACTGTTCCTCATTCGTGGTCCAGTTGTGTTTGTGTTTAGTTCTTTTTTGTGTACTACAGCGTTTTCCCAGATGGGAATGGGGCGTACGCATGGGTCATTTGGCGAGTGATGTTCGCTGAAAAAACAATGAAGCCCGCTGAAATCCCGCGGGACAAATCATCCACTAAAACGCCACCATTGCGCTCTTCCCTCTCCACACTCTCTACTTCCTCTCTCTCTTTGGACAATCCAGTTGCATTTTTCAATGAGATTTTTCTGCTCTCGTTGCATTGCGAATTCTGGAATTTCTGCTTGGCTTACATTTCCATGTCACATTGTGTGTCTTTTTTGACAAATGCACGAATATATTGTCTTCGATGTCAAATCAACCACAAACAGAGAGAATGTAGTGGGAACACCATGTATATCATATCATTCTCCATTATACTCTCAAGCGCCTCATGAAAAACATATAGGTGTGCTGTGCTACATTATCCTTATCGCAACACGTCCGTCCGTTGTAGTGAAAGAACCCGTGAGAAGATTTTGAGAGCTTTGTACACACCCTACATACCCAATCATTTCTCTTGAGTCCAAGGATTTCTTTTTTAATCGCTGCGTGGTACGAAGCTACAAGCAACCGCGTGTAACAATTTTATTGCTCATGAGGCTATTCGATCTTTTTTTCGTTTCCCTTTTTGGTATCCCACATACTAGGGAAAGGTTTATGACGGTAAACGCATCTGGGAAAACGTCTTGTATTGGTAGTGTCTCTTGGGCCTTCATAGTAAAAGTGCACAGTAACCCGCCCCGAAAGGCGGGTTCCAAAAAGTTACAAGCTTGGAATGATCGTTTTTTTGTACTTCTCGTACCTTCCAAAACAAGCAATAATCTTTCGAAAATCTGTAAACAGACCTCATACTCGTGTTTAGCGCCCAAAATAGCCACCCTGGACAAAGCTTGGCTAAAATCACATTCTTCGAACTTTGTACGGATTTTGGCGTTTTAGACTCATACGAATTGCTTGTTGACCGTTTGTTCTAGCGATTTGGAGGTTCTAAACGCGTTAAATTTTTTCAGTTCTGACTTTAAACTCACTCATGGGGGTTACTTGGTGTGCTTATCACGAATTTGAGGTTTATTCCTAGAATTTTTAAAGCTTTCGACTGATTTCGTTCAAAGTCTTCAATAGGAGGGAATTGTGGGGGTAAAATGCGACTTTTGACGATTACCGAAGCTCTACGATAGAAATGGCTCAAAATAACCTCCATGAGTTATTTCGAGTGCTTAATACGAATCTGATGTCCGTTCCTCGCTTTGCGACAGCTCACGGTAGATTACGGTGGGTATACGGTAATTCGGTTAAAGTTCCAGAATTGACTTAAAAATTCTGTGCGGGCTTCATTCGGGCTGTTGCATACAAATTCAGTGTCCATCTGTCATTTCGTTAAATGCTAATTTGGGTTATGCCCCACCCCCCAAGTAGAAATTGTACCATCGTAACCCACTGTAAACCTAAGAGTCTTGGAAACTGGACCCCAAATTCGTTCAGCACCCTAATTCAACTCTATGTCCAAATCTTGTGCAACATCCGAGACGACTTTTTGATACACCATTGAAATGACCTGCTGGGGTACCCTTGGCTTTCCGCAAAGGTTGGAAAACGCCAATAAGTTGTTGGAACCTGCAGCTCGGAGCGGGATCCTGCGCAGTTTTACTTTTGAACCACAAGAGATACTAACAATGCTAGTCGTTTTTGCATATGCGTTTACCACTAAAAGCTTTTCCCTTGTTAGCTTGGCAATTCAAACATACGCAACACATTCCAAGTGCATTCAGTATCGTGATTAGCTCTTACTGACTGTTGCCGACTTTAATATGTCTCAAATTTCTTGAAGTGTATTAACAAGTGGTGCTTCGTGATAATGTGTTTGAAATCTATCCCTTGATGTCGGTCAACAAGTGAACCTCGATGAATTTGGCGGACCTTCGAGTGCCTGTGTTTTGTCAGCTCCCGACTGATTAGTAGAGATTTTGTCTTGAATATCTATAAATATCTGTGTACCTGCATCTGTTGATTTTCTTTCTTGTTGCGTTGAGTTTAATCTTGTTTTAAATGTTGCGCCGACAAAAATGTAACATAATAATATAATAGTGCACAAAACCAGTCTAGTTTAGGGTGTTAAAAGGGAAGGCGACATTCGCGGATAATCCGATACACCTTATGCTCAAGATTATTGAGTAACGGTCCCTTTTCCGTATAATTGCCTAAAGGCGTACAATCGTCCATTCGAGGTATTCAATGCGTGTCGAGTATGCATTAAAATTGAATAACCTTGCGTATTGAAAGGCTCTATTGCAGAAGCACGTGCTCCAAACAGCGGCATGTATTGCAAAATATCGCCTTAAAGACACAGTACACCCTCAGATATGAATTTTGAGTTTTTCATGTATTTGTGTAGAAGACCCCTCCTGTATAACACGTGCCAAATGCGAGATCTGAATTACTCCAAATAAGCGAGGTATAAGCGACCACCACAGGCCCGACCCCCTTCGTTCACCACCACAGGCCCGACCCCCTAACAGACTTTCGAACTCGATAGCGGCTCCATGGATGAACGACTTCCAACAAGTCGTCGTTCTTCAGTCCACTACCGGGCTGTCTCTTTATCCTGGCTCGCTCTCGCTCAACGATTGCGAATGAAGAGAAATACGGGTCTGAGACAACTCATCCACCAATTTTTGACCCTCAAAATCTAGGCATCTTTGAAGAGTCATAACTCTGCTCAAAGGGAGTCTAGGACGATTTCAGAAGTACCACTGTGATCAACGTGTGACTCTCTCCAAGATGAGCATAAAGTCTAAAAATTAATTTTTTGGGTGTCCTGTGCCTTTAAGAGCAACCGCTGTTTTTATTCCCGCGCTACCATGTCAGCATGTACTCCTATCGTGCTATAAATGATTGAGTTTTTCGCCCTTATCGCTGGAACATAGGTTTCTAAAGCGTGAAGTCGTGCTGCAAATAAGTGAAAAATCAACAGCTCACCAATGACGCTGAAAGCCTCCTCGAGCTCATCGCTGGAGAATGGCAGGCGAACGGCTGCCAGAAGGCGCACCGGGCTGATCGCGGAACAGTGTGGACTCGTCGGTCGTATCGAGGGCAGCCATTGAAACTTCGATCAAATCGTCCGTGTTTGATACGGCTGCTAACCTGCTAAAGATACGAATCACGTTTTATTTCCTTTCAGACTTGCCGATGGTTAAGTCGTCCAAGGCTGAGATACCATTCAGCTCCCCTCTGGTGCGCTAGCGTTGTGGTCCTATCATTCAGCTCCCCTCTGGTGCGCTAGCGTTGTGGTCCTATCTGTAGGAAACAAACAGAGAACTGCGTGGGGGATAGCGCCTTATTTTTTGTGAGCGTATATTACTTGTTAGACACGCTTTAAAGGCAGTGTTCACAATAAAAGTCGTTTTTCTGTTTTTTCGCCTATCTTGAAAACGGTCTCGTGCTGATTCCAATGATGTCCCTGGAATAGTACAAAACCCCCTGGAAACCGAGTTATGGTCCCTCGAAATTCAGCAAGGGAAGAATTGTAGACGAGTTGGCCGAAGCTTGTAACTCCCGTTTTTTGCAGACGATGTGTGCGAGCTGACCTGAGTAAAGAGAGACGTCGAGAATGAAGGGAAGAACGAGGCTTCTGATCGGAAACCATCGCTCATTTAACCATGAATTCAGTGAACTGTTATAGGACGTGGGCGGAGTGGCCCAATGGGTCGGCTGGCCCACGAGATTTTCATCCACTTACCGGCCGTTTTTGGTCGCTCTTCCGTTCTTAATCTTCTTATAGGGACCCAAAGCTTACGTTTTAGACAAAAAAGGGGAAACTCTTTATTCGTGAACGTTGCCTTTAATTTTTTAACGCCGGTGGGACCGGTTGACCGAACATTACCCACCACGCAATCCGACAGTCATAGTCCCAGGATCAGCCCAGCCTGGCAACAGCTCAATGTCGGGCTGATACTGGGACAATGGCGATGGGATTGCGGGTGGACGCCGTTTGGCCCGCCATGCGCCCACGATCCGACCGGTGTTACTGTCTGAGTTGACCACTCGACAGTGCAGGAACAAAAGTTGCAAGATTTTCTAACCGAAAGTCCGTGGAATCAGCAATCGCTTTAACGACTTGTTCCCTTCATTTCGAAGTAAAAATTACCGTGTCCCTCCGCGTGCGGGTGCGGAGCGAAGCTAGAGACAAAAAGAGAGAGTGTGGGTGAGAAAGAGCCTCAGCAAATGCTCGCGCACTGCGGCGATAGACCTGAGGGAAATTAGCTGCGAAACACTGGGTACACCCATTAAATGTTTTATTTCTCGGAACACGTGCTAAATCTTGAAGAAGGATTGGATTCCGTGCTCCTACTAAATCACGCCCCCTTGCTTTGTTCGAAACGGTCTAGTCAATGAGATGAATGCTGATTCCACACCAATTGAATGCTAAGAATTAGTGTGCAGGTGACTTGAACGGCTTTTCTGTTTGAGCGACTAATGAGCACATAGCATCTTCTCTTACTTAGCGCTTGGACTGTGTAGAAGGACAGGGAGACCCTCAAAGTTGATGAGCGCACACATATGTAACCGCTTCTGAAGAACGATGACTTTTTCGAGGAAACTTGGCAAACTATGGTAAATCGGATGTCGCCCTATAAACTTTGAAGCACCACTTCCTCATGTTTTGGTGGGATTCCGCGGCGATGCGACATAAGGCCTTGGAAGGGAATACTCCAGAACGGCGCTGCATTTCAAACTTCGCCAGTAGCCAGCCCGCCACCCTTCACCGCTACATTGAAAACCTTTTGACACAAGTGTAGTGATGAGTATGTCCAGGACAGCTCGCTACCTTCCAGTTTTGAAACGCACCGTTATTTCAAAGAAAAACAAGATTTTATGTGTCGGATTTCTTAGACAATGGTTTGATCCCGTGTGTTCTTCCATTCAAACCGAACGTGTTGCTTAGGAGGTTTTTAAATGGTCCGAATGGGTTCAAGATCGTCGCAGTATCATATTACAGTTCGTTCTGAACTGGTAAACTATGTTTATTGTAAATCTTTAGGTCTTTACCACAATAGAAAAAGTTGTAGTGAATAGAAAATTGATTGCCACCACTGTGAACTAATGGTGTTTCATCATTCCCATAGAACATTGCAGTTCTTGTTTCTTGACACATTTATTACACTATATATGTCAAATATTAGTATGTATTGGATCCATAGTTCGTCAGGTTCCTACTCCAGATACATCGCCTTGGGTGTTTTGTAATTATGTACGTCGAAGTATGAAATCTTATGTGACCATGTTTAAACCCAAGTAAATAGTTTCCTGTAGTGGTATTTTCTATTCACTGAAATTCACAACGCTGAGTTATTTCAATTAATTTTTTGCCATTCGCTCTTACTATCTTTTTGTCAAAAGTCCAACAAGCTTGTTCAGTATGAACAATACGTTAGAAACGATTTCTTTATCCAAACCCTTTCACTTCACTAGTAGCTAGTCTCGGCACAGTAGCTGTGAATCGTCATCCATCGTCTTGACGACGCTCTCACATATCCCCCACATCGAGGAGATCAGTACAAGCTCCTTACCTTCGCGTCAGACAACAGCACAACCACCGGCAACCAGGATTTCGCCTTTCGAAATCAAGTTATTCCATCTGTTTGCACACCTGCATCCATTTGGGCTGTTCTCATATTTATGAGTATTGGACAAGTGTCCGATTGCATGCGTGTCCCAGACTTTGCCCATTTCGTGTGTCCATTTTCACTCAGACTTCTCGCCTTCTCCACCCCACCTGTTGTTTTCCGAATTTCGCGTAAATTAATTATTTATGAATCATTCTGTATTCCCTTCCTCTTTGGTGGGGTTCGAAGTAAAGCCTTGACGAATATTTATGCTCAGAGATGTTCTTTCCCTCTTTGAAGCAAGTATGGTTATGCTGCATCTATTTTAGAATAAAAAAAATTAAAAGAAAGGCTTTTGTATTGCGCATAAGCCACCCTGTCTGTACATAGACACCATTCGTAGCAGTAATATTCGTAGCCGGCATATTAACCTGATGTGATTTGTGACATCTGAGCTTCATCACGTGCATCGCATAGAGTCTGATGCAGTGCAAATGCGTGAAGCTGAAGACACCGCTGAATACCCCAGCCGTATCGTGCCACCCTGGTATTCCTTAACCCATGGATATTATCAATAAATAGCTTTTTACCCACCCGTATCGTTCGAAAAACTGGAAACCGGGTTTAGTGTTTAGTGCCCCCCAAATAATTCCCTGAACGGAGTTTCGGCATAACTTTCCTTCGTTTCTAAGGTATAAGAAAGTTGAATTTTCTGTGTTCGGGAAAAAGTCTGTCGTGGATGATAAAGTCCGCTCATCCAGTCGACGCGCGTGTCGTGCGGCCGTCTGTCGGGCATTTTTTAACCTCTATATCAGTGAGCAGGGATACGAAACGAATAGTGAGTCATGATTCGGTCTGATTGCAGCCGTGAAAGTCCTACTTGAAGAGCTACCTCTGCAAGGGACATTCGACACGCACGTCGGCCGCGTGGGCGGACAGTCTCATTCGGACACACTATAACCGTGTCAGTTGACGGGGAGATTGTAAAAAAATGTTTTTAACTTTATACTTTTCCCGATTTTTATTTCCACGGTAGATTTGTAGTTGCTCAAATTTGAAGTCTCACTACCTGAGCAGCAGGAGCCAGCGGCAGCGTAGTACGGCTAGGCCCCAGGATAAAAAAATTATAAAAGGAACAATGGAAATGTAAATAAGATATTTTAGTATCCGAGTTTCTGACTTAAAGGCAGTGGTCGCGATGAAAAACGTTATCTAAACAACTATAAAAATCAGCTTAGGTCGAAAACAGCTGAGAAACTATGAAGGTAGCGCGGTGAAAAACGAGCTAGAATTAGAGTTTCTATAGCCCAAAGACGCCAGTTTGTGCACACGTGCATAGCGCCGCAAAAAAAGATCACAGTCTCATGCCGAGCAGTCAAAAATCATCGACATTCAGAGGAAGAAATGAATGCAAATTCACCTACTAAAAACAGTTGAACAGGAAAACAAGCACTTCAGTCAATGTTTTTGACTATATGAGTCAGAAGGATAATGTTCATTGCATGACATTCAATTTCAAGCCAGCTGATGCTCTTGGTATTAGGGATCATCGATGCCGATGATCTGGAGTGGACTCGTCCACCATCAAAAGGCAAGAAACTTCAGGCTTCAAATTTGGCCCGAAACAGCGCTTTTTTCGCGATTTTTTCTCATTGGTCTTATTACTCTAAACCCAAAAAAGGTTTAGAGAGGAAAAGAAGACAAGCATATTTCATCGCGACCACTGCCTTTAAAATAATGCCTTGGACACCAAGTGGAACAAAAATCGCGAAGAAACGCTGAATGTGCACCGAAATGCCTTATTTAAGTGACAATATTCTCTGGCCTGGACTCTTTGTCCAGTTAGATGGACGAGTTCTCGGTGGTTGTGACTGGTAAAAAATGGGGTCAATCGAAAATGGAAGAATATTTTGTGCAAAACAGTATTAGTTGGACTCCGAAGGAGAAAAAATGGAGCAACAGCGAGGAGGAAATACGGAAGGACGGGCTCACAAAAGATTTCAATGTAACAACAAACAGGTACGGGTCCGGAGATCGAGTGCAGGGTTTCGTGTACTTCTCTTTTGGTGAGTTCTCCCCGATTTCAGCTCTGCGAGGAGGCCAAGCACATAATCACGGATTTGGAAATTATTGTGTACACTGCCTTTATCGGGTTCATGAGACTTTTCATCGAACAGTTCTTCAAAGAGGATTGGGCGGAGTCAAAGTTCTATACTTTGGCGCGTTTTAATTACTTCTTGGTCATTCTAGCTCTTATAAACCACTGCTGTTCGGCTTTAAAGAATCGGAATCGACATGCTTTTTACATACTCATCGTCGCTAGGAAACGTACCCCATGAACCATTATGAACTGATAACTACGGGAGCAAACCTTGCCCTACTAATTTTTTGATTTTTTTTTCGGATATGCTGTAGTGTATACGTTTTACTATACTTCTGTCGCCTCATGTTTTGTTCCACATCATCTTAATGTGTTTATCCGAAATGGACAGGATTTTCAAGTCTTTTCAATGCAAAAATCACAGTCGGTCATTCATCAGCCGTTGTTCTTTCAATTTCAATTCGTTTGCACTAATCTGTTCTGATCGCGTATGTGTGTCTATAATTGAATTTCCGCTTCTTAGGACGATTACGCTGGCAATTAGCGGCCCATAGCTCATCGCAGCAGTTTCCTCCTCCCCACTGACCATCACCAGTCAGTCAGCCAGAACATTCTTCCAGCACCCTAAAAGGGCCGTTCCGAGACAGCAAGCGCAGCGCAATTTATCACGTAGCGAAAACGGGCCATAATTATGCCTAAGCATTATGAATTCAATAGGAACACGGGTGCGACACATATCGATCAGAAGCTGTGAAGAGAGTGAGCGCGGAATTGAGGCTTCGAGTGGAGAGTGATGACTGCTGGCTAGTCGGGCTAAAGCTGGCCGCCGCCGGCACTGAACCCTCGATAGTGGAAAGCGGACGACGGATCGAGTTCTCTTCAAGTAATAATGAGAACCTCGGCTGAAGAGGAGACGCTCATCGCGGGAATAATACGACTTTAGAGGCAGCTTTCGAAATAAATTTTGTTTCCAATCTTTTGATATACTATGAAAGATGATTTAGTGAGCAAAAGTACAAAACTTGTTTATCTTAGGCACAGATGTCCTAGAAACCATCTCAATTTAGACCCTAACTGTTTTTGTGGAGATACTATGGAACAGTCCAGGCTATAACTCTTTTTATTTGGAGAAGGAAGGAAGGTCTGACGGTTTGGCAAAGTTCGAAGTACGTCAAAAATTAGGTGTAGACATTTTCTTTAGAATCTTCATTTTCTCCTTGAACGGAGCTATGTACCTGATACAGCTCCCTTTCAACGGAGAATGATTTAAAGGCGACAGAAGCCGAATTCTTGGATGCTCTTTGTCGCGAAAGATGCTAACATCCAAGCATGTGTATTGACCCATATTATTCCTTGGAAGAATTTGGTACAGGAAACAGAGAACGAAGAAGCCACTCACCTTAGCATTTCGAAACTCGAAACATTTGCGACGTTAGGTTTGATGTCTTGTCCGCAGTGCCCAAATCACACCAGCAGGCGTTAATAAATATTTAATAGGTGTTCTAAACGGTTTTCTCCGATAGTCGAGAGTTCCTCGTGGGCTTTTCCTTATTATCCACTACTTCGTAGACTTTCTCACTCAAAAACAGGAAACTATAGTTCATAAATACGGTTTTGTCGTGAACACTGCCTTTAACCGGTGTGTGGGAAAGACTGTTTTCAATGCGATCAGATAGTCAGTTAACTCATCGGCTGTCCATCATTAGTTCATGCTCACTCTGACAATCGAGGGTGTCCTGAAGCCAGTTTTTCCAACATTCGATAATATATAAGGCAGACAGGCGAACACTACGATTTTTTTTTGAAGTTCTGTTTAGAAATATTATTTTGATTTTATTAAAGATTTTGTTCTCATCTTATCCCTTAATCTTTTCTCAATTTTCTGTTTGCTGCTAGAAGCCCTGGGAAGAACTCTCATACAATACCGCTCGTAGGTTTTGGTCAAAATGCATACGGCGGCAACTTTTTCTCCAATTTTTAACGCATTTTTTTTCAAAACTACTTTCGAATTTAACATTTTGTCAGATGTGAGAAATTATTCAGGATTGAGGTGAAGAGGGCTATCCACCAGTATAATGCTTTTGAGGATTCAATGAGGATAGGAAAAGTTTCATGTTCGATTTCCAGATAGTTGTACACTAGACTTGACGTTGTGAACCTGCATGCTGTATAGCACACTGAAAATGTTATTTCGAGACTTGCTTACACATTTCAACCTGAACTCTGACAATCATTGAACCGTTCTATGGTTTCTACCACCAGGAATCTAAATCTGTACTCTGATTACATAGAGATTGAGATCTTGGCGGGCTATCAAAAAAGGGCGCTGAAAACGCGAGCAAGCGCTGTCGCATGCGTTTTGATCAGAACCTACGAGCGTTACTGTACATTTTGTATTTTGTGGTAATAGACTCGTCTTCCATTGAAATGTTGTGTTGAGGAAAAACGAGAACAAATAAAACTAATTTGAACTTAAAACTTATACAGGTTTGGATAGACTTCGTGATACCTACACTGCAATACCTGAAGGTAGCGCCGAGTTTGCCAAATGCTCCCCGTATTCGAGAGAGAAATTGCTCGGATATTGTGTAGCCGATTCACTCGCCCCACCTTTGCCGCGACAAATATAATTTAGAGACTAGAGGGGGCCGCGGCGATCATCGATCATGATTCGCGGTCGAAACCTCGCATGCCAGCGTGCCGCGAATGCCGCGCGGTGTGCCACAGTAGTACGCCTTTTTTTCCGCAAAACGGCGTTTTAGGTCGCTTTTTTGCGCGCGAAGAACAGCATCGCTCTATTCCTCTTCCAAAACAGCGAACTCTATTTTTGAGTGCATTCAAATACCTACCAATAAGATCAACGCAACATTAACGCAGATTGGTCGAACAAATGATGAATTCCCTCAAAAAATCTTGTTTATGGGTTCTGTGTCTGGCTCCGTTACTTTGGGTAGCCTTTCGAACAAACGATGGCAATTAAAGGCAGTGGTCACGATGAAAAACGTTATCGAAAAAACTACAAAATCAGCTTAGATCAAAAACAGCTGAAAAACTATGAAGGTAGCGCGGTGAAAAACGGTCTACAAATAGAGTTTCTAGGGCCCAAAGAAGCTAGTTCGTGCACACGTGCACAGCGATGACGAAACAGATCGCAGTCTCATGCCGAGCAGTCAAAAATCATCGACATTCAGAGGACGAAATTAATGCAAATTTAACGAATAAAAACAGTTGAATAATGAAAGCATCACTTCAGTCAATGTTTTTGACTAGATGTGTACATAAATTCGAAGGTTCATTGATTGACATTCAATTTCAAGCTAGCTGATGTTCTTGATATAAGAGGTCATCGATGCCGATGATGTGGAGAGGGCTCGTCCACCATCAAAAGACAAGAAAGTTCAGGTTTCAAATTCGGCCCAAAACAGTGGTTTTTTCGCGATTTTTTCTTATAGGTCCTACTACTCGAGACAAAGGAAAGGATTTGGAGAGAAAAAGACGACAAGCATATTTGATCGCGACCACTGCCTTTAACAGTGACATTCTACGAATCCACTAGTCAGAATGCTTGCATCTTCCACAATTTTCAAGACGCTAGCAGCAGAATTTCCTTTCGCGCTACGTTCCTCCTTGAGTCTCATAATGTTGCTCCGAATATGTATGTCTATTTGGATCGTCTAAAAAAACAGCAGGCAGGAACACATTATCCACAGCGCATCTGAGTTCGCAACTGAACTCGACTTAACCTATTTAAATAGAAAGGACTGGTGTCTCTCATATGCTGCGTCTGTTTCAAGTGCTTCTGAGGGGGAAGGCGCTTCACAAAGTTCTCGGCGGCTTTTTAAGCTTCATAAGTGTACACAGCCTGGAAATTCTGTGCGCTCGAGAGCACGGGCTTCCACAAAATTCCGCGAAACTCAGAATTCGGTTGAACCACACACATAAACGAGGGGGAGAGTCGAAAGAAAGTCTTTTTTACACTCCAGAATATCGCCCACCTCCGTATGGATTCAATCCCTTGGGCAAATTTCGTAATTTTTTACTCATTCATGATAGAATTAGGAAACATCAACAAGAGTTTTTCTTAAGAAGCATTATATAGGCTTGACAACATGGGCACATTCTTTTATTCCTGCTTCAATTTTTTCCGAAATCGACCTTCACGTGTTCGGCGGCGCCCCTCATGCTCATTTGTAAGCTTAAAGGCAGTGTCCACGCCAAAAATCGTTTTGCTTTTTTTCTCCCTATCTTGAGAACGGCCTAATGCTGATTCCAATGATGTCTCTGAAATCGTACACGAACTTCCGACAACGGAGTTATGGTCCCTCGAAAGTTGAGCTATAGGAACATGGTGGACGAGTTTTCCGAGGCTTGTGACTTCCGTCTTTTGCCGCCGATGTATGCGAGCTGACCTGAGTAAGGAGAGTAGTCGAGAATGAAGGGAAGAACGGGGCCAATCATCGGAAACCATCGCTCATATCATGATTTCAAGTTTTCATTTGTTCACGTCGGTGGGCGGGCAATGCGCTTTTGGGGTTTGGCTTGCGCTCAAAGTGGCAACTTCGGGCTCTTTTGGGGCTCCTCCTGGCTCGTTTTCATGCGTTCTTTCGACGTTAACATTACAGAGTGTTCCTCCACTACCCATTCCTAGGGAAATTTCAAACACTTTTCCATCGTGAACACTGCCTTTAATTCAACCCATGAACCTTCTTCAAGAATAGGCTATGTGTCGTATCATAGGGAAGAACACGTGATGCTGATTTCGAATATCGAGAACTCTTCGGATTCCCAACCGAATGACGAAGGGGCACCTAAAACACGCTTTTTTACGTTTTTTTTTTGGTCCAAAACACAAATGGTGTGGCCAGTATTATCCAGAAAACGGCGGTTCCGGAGCTTTTTGAAGCCGCGAAGCGCCATTTCGTCAGTTCTTTGTTCAAAGAGGTTTGATTGGGTTGCTAAGGGCACATTTCGAATCACCACCAAGAGCTTTTCCTCGTGAGCACATAATGCCTGTCCCACTGAGAATGTTCGCAGGGGTGTGTGTCCAACGGCAGTCGCAGGTGCATTTTTTTCGGATGAGCTTTTTTCACGACTGCAGACAGCTGACTTGGATATTATTCAGGGACTTGGATATCATGCTAATCTATTGACTAAGTGTGAATAGTGCCCTCGCGATGGTCGCTCGACATGCACGGCGTGTGGACAGTCTTATTCAGACAGACATTACATGTCTTGCACCAGAACGCGGCTTTTTTTCACAAGTCACGGGCTGTAATATGGACCCGTTGCTTTTCATCTGTCCTTCAACCGAATACTTGCTGAATTCTTTGGAACTCAGCCTCAAAGATACTCACGGTAGGGGGAGAATGATGGATTTCGCTTCGAGTCAGAATTATACCGTTTGCATTATTCATTTGAAATGGACGGTGTTACTCCACAATTTCAGCACAGTGTTGGGCTTTCCATTCTCTGCGCTTCTCTATTCAATCATTCATAGTGCGTGTGTGCTCTGATGTTCTGTGAATTTGTTCCCATTCGGTGAAGGGCCAAGGAGCTAGCATCGGCGACTGCTCTCCAAGGGCATCTGAATACGCTCTAATTGTCAGCGTTCCATATGCAAATCTCTTCAGTTATCCGCCATGAGCGAATAACTCGACACCAACATTGATTGTAATGACGTGGAGGGCATGGAGATTTGAAAAAAGCATGAAAATATTCAGATTGGAGTGACTCTCTCTTTGGATGGAATCTCAGGATGTTCAGAATTTTGCGGTTCCCCAACATCGTTGAATCTGATTTTCATTGGACTCTAATAAAGCTGAGGAACCGAGCATTTCCGAGCGATCTTAGGGTATTGTCGAATCTAGCACTAATGTAAGTTGAGTTGGATTCGAGAACCTTCATCAATGCGGGCTCGTTTTCAGGGTTTATTTTCTATATGTTCTGACCCAGCTTCATGTTGCTTCCGCTTTTGCCCCAACATGTTGCTCGTTTCCCTCATGTTCCTCTGAGATTTCAACATTTGAGACCCTAAGCAATTTCGCATTTAGAGCACTGTTGCTTGTTAGGCTTTGAATCTTAATAATGTAACCGAGTTGCATTTTCCAGATTGTTGCAAACCTACATACATATATTAGATTAGTCTGAAAATTCTGCTCCAAAGGCAGGTCGGCAAAACTGCTTTTGTCCGTCTGTGATCTTTATCTTTCAAGTCTTTAATACAATGCCTAGGCCCAACTCTTCCTCTAGCTGAAACCATTTATCACTGCTCGCAAAACTGGATCTACTAACTCCACATTAAAATGTGTGTGAACGAAGTTCTGGGTTCAGAGAAATTCCAAATGTTCCTCGTTTCCTTTTTTTCTACCTGCAAGGCTTATCAAGTGTATGGGACATTTGTACTATCGAATAGTAGATCACAATACCTGAACGGGTTAGCGAAAACTGTGAAAACCCCCCATTGGGGCGAATTTGGAAATTTTCGGAAGTGTTTTAAGATATGAATTTTCTACCACGTTTTCATTTTACAACAACTTTAGGGAATTTAACGTTATAGTTGAGTTTTCTGGGCGGTTGTCAAACATTAAACTTTTTTTTTTAAATCAAATTTACGACTTCTTCAGATTTTTGAAAAACTGTGGACGAGAGATTTGTCAATAGATAAGGCAGTGCCCTCAATACCTATAGTCTACAGCAATGTAAGTAGGACCTGGTGAGGTTGCGGACCCGTCCTAACATACGGTAGTTTGTTAGCGGTATCACTCATTTTTCCGAAACAGCTGTGATAGATCGGTGAGTCGGTGTTTTCACCGATATGACTACATCTGTGGAAGCAACGAAAACAGGTGAAAATGTGGAGGAGGAATGAGAAACTCACCGACCAACCTCAGTTATTTCCAGAAAATGAGTGATACTACAATCAGACTACCGTATGTTAGCTTAAGTCCGCAACCGCACCATGTCCTTTTAGCATTGCGGTAAACTATAAATATTTATTTATTTATTATTATTATTTATTAGGGGGTGTGTATACAAGTCTGTTGGTACCTGCTCGTTGGTGCCCCTGCTTCTACTGAACCCAGCAGACGTTTGAGTGTACACAGGGAACGTTCGAGCGATATAGCGTGCACAACTATATCGCGAAAGTATCCCGCACATTGCATAAAGGTGTCGCCGTCCGGCACACTAAGGCCTCTGGTCCATAACACCTTAGGATCCGTACCTAGGAGTCATGGAGTCTTTGGCCACAAGCCACAGTTTCGCCACCCTGAACTGTCGATCGCTGTAGAGTGATATCCAAGAAACTGCGCTATCCAGACTTCTAAGCTATTTCCATGCACCGTTTGCTGCTTTGCAGGAAACCCGCCTCAAGGATAGACCCGTCATCAGCGTCGGAGAGTACACCATCTACTGCGGTAACGCTGACGATAGGAGAGTGGGAGGCTGTGCAATAGCTGTAAGGAAGGATTTTAATGGTATGGTCAAGGAGTTCGGCTCAACGTCGTGCCGGAATGCATTCGTACGATTGCGGGATCACAGAGGATTCAATCTGTGGATAGTGAGTGCTCATGCGCCCACTGAAACCGCCGAAGACAATTCGAAGGATGCGTTTTATGAGGAACTCAATACGTTGCTGGCCAGGATACCTTGTCAACATGCTGTTGTCGTGGGGATTGACGCAAATGCGAAGATGGGACTTGATCAGGAATCCGAAGTACTCGGTAAATGGTTCTACCCAGTGGAGCAAACATCGGACGATGGCTACCGCCTTGTCGACTTTTGTGAACGCAGTGGTCTGATTATTGCATCGACATTCAAGAGGAATCATCGCCGCCATCAGCTTACGTGGCAGGGACCAACCCGGCTATCTCCAGAAGAGCAGCGGAAGCGGAAGATGACAACTTTGAAACTACAGCTTGACTATGTCCTGACGAGGAATATTCCAGTATCGGACATTCGAAGATCTAGAGCTGTGTGGGATGTCGCATTCGATTCGGATCACCGTCCTGTTCTGTTGAACTTCACTGCGAGGATTCATAAGAGGAAGCGAGGGGCTCAGCCTCTCCAGAGGATTGACATGACAAGTCTCAGAGATGAAGAGTGCAGAAGGAATTTCCGACAACGCGTTTCTATTCACATCGGAGTACGGACTAAGAAGAAACTTTGCGACGCGGATTCTTTTGTCAAGTGCATCCAGGACGCTTCGAAAGAGGCACTCCCGGTTGTACAGCCTAAGAAGAAGTTCGCCTACGTCTCAGAAGAAACAACATCTACCTACAACAGAGTATGTGCTCTCCGAACTGCAGGAAACTTCGTGGAGGAGAAGCGTCTGAGGAGGAAGTTGCGTCGACAGCTTCAAAGTGACCGCGAACGAGAGTGGACGTGTAGAGCTAAGGAGTTCGAGAAGGCTTGTGAGGAGAAGAATCCGAAGAAAGCCTACACGTTGCTGCGACAGTATAGCGGGAAGATGAAGAGATGTTCTCCTGTCTTGAACACTACCAATGGAGTTGCAGTTGGTGATGCGACGCTGCCAATATGGAAGGATTACTCCAGTCCGCTCCTGAATCGTCCAGCGCCATCAGTACCTGAGCTCCCGCATGTTCAGAGAGCACATTACGATGTCAGTGAGGAACCGCCGACTGAGTCTGAAGTTTTGGATTGTGTCCGGAAAATGAAGAATGGAAAGGCAGGTGGAGATGACAACATCACTGCTAAAATGCTGAAAGCTCTTCCTCCGTCTGGGATTCGTGAAATGACCAACACCATCCGTGCCATATGGATGAGCGAAAGGATACCCGATTCGTGGAGACATGCGATCATCGTACCTCTTCACAAGAAGCTATCCGTCACGGATCCTAAGAACTACAGAGGAATCTCTCTACTTCGTGTCATGTACAAGGTTTTAGAACGTATCATTCTCGAGCAACTTATCAAACATCGTGAAGGAACGACCAGAGATGAGCAAGCCGGTTTTCGACCTGGAAGATCGACCATCGACCAAGTGTTCGTCGTGAGAAGAGTAATTGAATCGTGGCAGCGGTTTTCGAAGCCATTACAGCTTGCTTTTTTGGACTTTGAAGCCGCGTTCGACTCTCCTCATCGTGATCGATTGCTCAATGCTCTGCGAGCAGATGGAGTCTCGGAAAAGTATGTTCGGTTAATCGAGGACATGAACAAAGGAACAACAGCAGCAGTTCGTACACCTGTCGGATTTACGTCAGCTTTCGAGGTGAAAACAGGAGTAAGGCAAGGAGCCGTTGCAGGACCTTTTCTTTTCAACTTCGCCGTTGATGACATCATGCGTAGAGTTGCAGAACAGTTTCCTGCGGATGTGATCCTAACACCATCAGGACGCTCCCTTGTCGACCTGGAGTACGCCGACGACATTGTGTTATTCGCTGAAAACAACGCAAAACTGCAAAGGATTGTGAACCTCGTTTCGAAGTATGCCGCAGCCTATGGACTTCGTCTTCGTCCCGACAAATGCAAGCAGATGTGGGTCTCTCAGAGGCCTTCAACTGGAGTTTGTGTGGACGGACAACGTATCGAACTGGTGGACGATTTCTGTTATTTGGGCTGTTTGCTGAAGAACGATGGTAGTTATGCAGCGGATATTCGACAACGATGTGCGAAAGCTACGTCTGCATTCAATTCTCTAACCAAGTGTTTGTGGTCTACCACCATCTCGAAGGAAGTCAAGTTGCGCGTCTACCTATCCGCTATTCGTCCTATCATGATGTACGGATCGGAGACGTGGGCAGCACCGAAAACGCAGATGGAAAGGTTGGATTGCACGGAGAGGAAGCTTTTTAGGCGTTTGCTTGGATATTTCTGGCCGCGTGTATGCCATAATGAAGACCTTTACAAGGAAATCGACGCAGTACATCAACGCTTGACACGAGGGAGGTGCCAGCATCTCCTAACGCCATCTCAAGCAGCAATGGAAAGTCGACTTCGACTGCTCGGGCATATACTAAGAAGAACGCCGGATCGTCTCGTACAACACGCTTTAAAAATGCTTCCAAATCCTGTCTGGAAACGGCCACCTGGGCGTAGGCGAAAGTTCTGGACGGATGTGGTTAAAGAGGATTTAAAGTCACTCTGCATCGAAAGACAGTTCAGGCGCGATGTTTCGTTTCGCAGGAAATGGAATAGTGACAGCTGGATGGAATGTGTTCAAATTGTGGCTGAAGACCGTGAAAAATGGACACGGCTGACTACTAGGACGGCACACCTCGGTGAAGATGCGGAATGACCGCGTCAGGCGAAAGCCAACCGATTAAGTCAAGTAAGTCATTATTTATTATAATACGTCGTTGCCGACGCGCACAGAATACAAATACCCGTCGTAGGCAGGTCAACACAATTACAGTAATAAAATACACACGGCAGTTAGTCAACAATTGCAATTTGGAGCTAATAAAGAGGGCCACGAATCAAGAGAGTATCATCAGGAAAGTACGTAGAGCAAAAATATCACGGTCATTAGTTGTTATGGAATTGGCCATTCTGAGTTGAATCTGGATAAATTGAATTTCGAGAGCTAGAATGGATATGCAGGAAGACTGTAATCAAGCAGTTCTTAATTCAATTAGAATGAGTTTCAAATTGAAAAACCATCGTGATCTATGATATACGAGTCATTGCATTTGTAGGCCCTACCCACGCGTATTCCTAGGACGATGTGTCCTCCCACCACTGATAGGTATCTGGGCAATAATTCTTTATATGGAGTTCCAGAAGGTATTGTTATGTAGTTGCTGGTTGTAGGTATTCTATGCTCGACTGGATCCTTTATTACCACATTCTAGCTCAATATATTGTAAGAGTTTCTTGAACGATGTATACAGAGAATGGGCAAATTCATGGCTCGAAGCTTGAATAACGATGATCTTACAAGAATCAAAAAGGGAATTAGACTGATGATTTACACAGTTGAATACGTCAGAATAAGATAAATATTCATGAGACTGTGTTCCTAAAAGTAGTTTTATAATGAATATATGATGAAAAAATCATTTTCCAATTTTTTTGAAAAATGCCAAATTTGCCTCACCAAGAAATTCAGCGAATCTCTTCTGAATTGTAAAATAGGATTCATGTATACAGATTGTTCATATATCCTTCATTCAGGAGTCAAATTTATTGCCATTAATCTCGTGTGTGTGCGCGCGTATGCTGCGTCTACCAATCGCTCACACCGTCTCTACTTTCGCACCGCACAAGCACGCGAAGGAACGAACTAAATTTGCCTCCGAAACGGAGGATAATTCAGCAGCCCCAACAATATGAAAGAACAAGGAAGATTCAAAGATTCTCTGAACCCGAAACTCCTCCACGTGTTGTGAATTCGATGCATGTAAAGTTTTCTGAGTAGCGATAAGCTTTCATCTATAGGAGAATTTTGCTCCGAATGGTATACCACATTTGATTGAAGGAATATAGACTGAGAAATTGAATCTTTTCTTACAGAACTTTGCAACTCACCTGATATTCAATGTCTCCTTTACAAAATTGTTTTATCATGTGGGTGGAGGCAACTAGCTACCGAAAAAATATTATCCGTTGAAGGTTTTTTTACAGCTGCAGTGCGCCAGAACAATTGTGCTCGGAGCGAGTATTGTGAAAATTACATGCTACTCGGGATTGCACTAACGTGCACAAAGTAGAAAAAATAGGTTCACATTACCAAGCCATAAGGCTTGCCTTAGAGTTTTTTTGTACCCTATTGTCATATACGTAAGTACTCGAAATAGTTTCGAAAGAGAGATACTCATTATAGAAGTTAGTTAGGAGCAAAACCTTATTTTCTGAAGGGCAGCTTCAATCAAGTAGCAACGCATTCGTCATTCACTGTTATATTTTGAAGTGTAAGCAGAGTGGGACATTAATGAGGATATTGCAAGGGAGCCCACCTTGCTTTGCTCGAACATTTTCTGGTGATTCGATTAGAGTGACGGCTATTGGAGCCACATTGTTTTTCTGAGGTACATACTTCCATGCCTGCTCAAGGGGCTTATGTGGAGTTCATAGGAATGAAATAGGAATATTTTCAATGGTGGGATCTGTAGGCGTACACTGCCAATGAACTTCTATGTAAATTATCTGAAAAGTATCCTTAACAAGGGACGAACTTCATCCGTGGCCTCCATTTCTGAAACATTCAAGGTTTTTTTAAAATTGTTCCAATCACGAGCATTTCACAGTCTATATCATGACTTCTACAGCATCTCATACCAGTGCATTTCGTTTCATTGATTGTCCCTTCCTTCGTTCTCAGCTGTTTGTATCCCCTCTTTTCAATCTCTGTTGTGCTTCAACGGCGGATATTTTCTGCAGTCGTTCGAAGCGCTTTATGTTCCTCTGTGAGCAATTGGTTCGGCCGTAGTCGTAGTCGTTGTCGATTCGAATGAAATGGATATCCCCCTAGGTAGGGCAAAGCAGCGGAGCCAGACCGCTTTCATGGCTACCTTATGAGGTCTCACACCGCCACGCACCCGCTGTCGCAGCCATGCTCGCGTTTTTGTTTAATTGGAGGTACGTTTGTTGGTCAGCATTCGGCAAGTTCCGGCTTCTTTGTCGAACATCCGGTTCAACCTATTGAAAGTTCCCAAAGGAATCAAAAGAGCAGCACATTTTGCCTGCCACCGACTTAATTGCTGTCACTTTCAGGAGCAAGTCGTTTCTTCGATCCTCTTCGGGCAATTCCTATCCATATCCACGCACCCACACCACTCTGATGGTCGTCCCTTCGACGCGACCTGCCGCTCCCGAAGAATCCTCAACTGTCAAGAAGCAGGTAAACTTCTCTTTCCCCCTTTTTTTTATAATTTGACTAGTTTTTTCATTAATTCTAGAAGTTTTTCTGTTTTTTCCATGGTTCTCTTCATAGTTATGTCTACTGCGTTTTATTTGAACTTATTCCTTCTTTTTTCTGCTAAGGTTCATTTCAAACAAGTATTTTTTTGTGACTTACTTATGGAAAATCTTTTAGACAGTTTTCGTTATACCGCTCGTAGGATTTCGTCAGATGGCGCACGGGGAACTCGTTGTAGGCCCCTCTGTATTACATATGCCAAGTGCTCAATTCCTCCAAATAAGCGAGTTATAAGCGATCACCACGGGCCACACCCTTTCCTGATATTCGAACTCAAGATGGGTGGACGAATTTAAACCGACTCGTCATGCTTCACTCCCTTGCCTTTTTCTCTGCTCATTCTGGTTCGCTCTCGTGTAGCGACTGCAGATGAAGATAAATATAGACACAAGACAACTCGTCCACTTAAATTTCGCAGTCAAAATATAAGCATCTTTGAAGAGCCATAAATCCGTTTGTAGGGGGCGTTAAGAGATATCAGAGATACCATTGTTTCTTCAATATAAGCACAAAACCTGAGAAATAATTTCTTGGGTGTCCTGTGCCTTAAAAGGGCATCTTACGAGCAGAAAACCGTATTTTTTCCATGTTTCTGTGTAGCTTGGCCTCTCTAGTGAACGAAGTCGTCAGAGGGGCCATGAAAAACCTCCATTTGTAAAGAAAAGTTGATTGGAAGAAAATCGTTTTTAAAGTTTTTCTGCGTTTGGAGGCCTCTTCACTGTCATTTTCGTAGTTTTCTGCATGTGGTGCTTAGGCCGTAACTGATTGTCATGTTGCTTGACGGTCGCATCAACATTCTACGAAAAAGTGCTAAATGACTGGTGAGAACTGGTGGCTTATCCTCATATTTAACCCATTCCAACCTCATTACCCTACGTTTTTGACGTGCTGAAGCTTACCAGTGTGGTGTGCAGGGCTTATTCATGAAATTGAGCCTGAAAAATGGAAAAAAGTGTGGTGAAAATTGAGTAAAATTTTTTGTGTACTATACAGTAAACAATTACTGGGCGATGCACAGCGCTATGTGTACTGTATAGCGGTCTAGAAATCACATTCCAAGTTTTTTGGTTCAAGATTAAACCCCAGAAAGCATCATATTGTCAAATAGCTTTCCTCACCTGGATCCTAATTAACATTCTGGATCTGAAGGGAGTTGATTCTAAAGGCATTTATTAGAGAAAGACGTTAAAGACTCTAAACTCCGTCCTCGAGCGCCTCCTGACTGAATCCTACGAACGGCGGTGTGCCTTGAAGCTTTCTATATTTTGTGCGGGTAAGTAAGTCTAGAAGTAGACGATAATAACGATAAGTCTCCAAAACCACTCGATTTCTGGAGAAATCAATGTTTATGAAAAAAAATCTGAAATTTTCGGTCACGCCTGTTTCGCGTGTTTGGTGCAGATTGGGAAATTCGAAGCGTAAGAAATGGTTTTTCTTAAAGGTACAGTACAACCTCAGGATCGTTGTTCTGTAATTCTGTTTGTCTTGAAGACAGTCCCTTGGCACAGTTGAGGCCCAATTTCGCCCCGCACCGCCATAGCCGTGCATAGTTGCTTTTCGCTCGTATATCGCGTGACCCGCGGTGAGCAGTTTCATAGTCCACCGCTTGTTCCATTCGTCAAATGCATGCCGACCTGAGGACTAAGAAAGATGGTTTCCTATTAGAACCACCAGATTGACCTGAGGTAAAGCTGATCCAACGACTGAGAATAGATTAGACGTCTATAACGTCGTTCAGAGTATTTCTAGGCTGCGTTGAAAACCATTATCAGATTCGTTACCAAAAATTGATCGGCAAATGTAAATTTCATTTAAAATGGCTAAAAGGGATTTATCTTTTTTTAGAAGCGCCAAATCAAGATAAAGCTGAAAATAACCTTGGTTTTTAGCTACGAGTGATTATAATTTTCTATCGAAGAAGCTACCGCAAACTTGGCTGCTCCCAAATTTGCAAAATTGATTTCTCGACGCCCACGTTTGCTTTGTGAAGATGTCTGCAAGTTCCATTATAAGTTTTTTCGGTTACCATGCCGACTCTTCGAGAACTCGTCGTCGTGAGTTGTCGATAATGCAGCCGTCATTGCTTTGTTTATGAGGGGAACACGTCACCTTCCCCCTAATGTCTTTACGCCTGGGAAGCGTGAGGTTCTAGCGGGGTTATCAGACAAACACGTCTTCCAACTTTCTCCCAGATTTTGCGCTCTTCTTTTAGCAAAATCTTGTTTTGTAGTCTTGAAACAATAGTGGAGCAAAATGAGTTTTGGTGGCGTTATCAGAAGCAAAGATCCTGAGGTTATTCAAAGTCACATTTCGATATTAGATATTGTTTTTGGAATGGTGAAATTTCAATTCGCTCAAGTAAGCGAGAAAATGGGGGAGGGAAAATCGATCACGCCGCTAGAAAATAAAAAAAGGGCCACTCCCACCGGCAAGGGCTTGATCTCAATAGGGAAGAAACGCTCGATGTAGAGTCCCCGTGTTCAATTTAGTTTAGTCAATGGACGTGGCTGCGACGGTAGATTGCCAAGCGCGATCGAAACACCGTTGGCCGTTGATGCCCCCAACGCCACACGGCCAGCCGCAATAATCGCGCCAGGTCCGATTACTAGACTAAATCTGATAAGGAGGCCACATTTTGATCAAAATCTATGTTCTTTCATTTTTATCGGTCTAGAGTTATAATCTGGTCTGCTCCAATGCGATGGCGACGAATGTCCAAAAAACAGGCCCGGCACAGCTGGTCCAAGAAATTCTCGCCGTTCAAATTAATTTTTTAAGGAGCCTTAACTTTTTTCGTAGCGGGTTCCAAGCGATTCTGGAGACAACATTGTGATCAGTGTGAAATTTTTTGCAAGGGAAGTAGGAGAGCTGGAAAACAGTTCCGAAGTTGGACGTTGTCTATGAAGGCAGCATAGTTACACACTCGAAAAAGTGGTTGGGAATGCGACGCTGATGGGGTCGCACGGCTCCTGCTTGAACGTTCGCACCTTCGCAAGCGTCAGAAACCAATCGAAAGACCAGATTTGAGCTTTATTGAGCCAGTAAAGCATGAAGTTTCAGCCCTTTCCTTGCAGTTCCCACTTTTCAGCATAAACCCATTGATTGCTCAAATACGGTCACTTTGGCTAGCTTTTATGCTTCCAACGACGTAAGCGTTTAAGTATGTACAGGTTGTAAGAGTTATCTCAACCATTTTATCGCCTGCTTCGCTATTTCATCAGAGCGAGAGTGTTGCTCTGTACAGCGCTCGTCCTCTTTCGCTCCAATACAAAAACAACCTGTCATTTCTATATTTGCGTAGAGTTTTCGTCGGTTTTTTCAACAGTTTCCAGAACTACCAGCTCCAAAAATTCGATTTATGTTATAAAATCCATATCATTTTTGATGTGTGTATGCTGCCTGTAAACGAAGAGAACGTTAACAATTTCGTTTCGTGAATTGAATGTTCTCAGCTGTTAGTATCAAAAACTAACGAATGAACCCACAAAACGCGAAGTAAATAAGTAAGTAAGGCGTTGTTCTTGCACTAAATTGCAGTTGGACGAGTTATACCGCATCGTATACGCTAGGTTGGGACAACGAAGCTAATAGAATATAGGATAGCACAGTTCGTGTGCCAACTATCTGAAGAATGCAAGCTGTGTAAATAGTGTATTGGTATAACTCTTGCCCGGGAAGCGATGCGATGCGGGTTCGATTCCTGTCTGACCCCTAAGTTTGTGTTTTTGTTGAAATTCTACGGGCAATCAGGTGCCCAGCTTTTCTTCACTAGGCTCACGATAATTGAATAATCTTCAATTCATGGCCTGCGACAAACAAAAACGAGAGGTCGGCTAGTCGTAATTAGGCTTCATCACTCATTTCTGCTCCAACCTTTTTTTCCAATCTTGTATCAAGGGCACGCAGATTCACCGCCAAAAGTGAAAGTCTCAAAAATAGTCCTTACGTTGAACCTTGCCTTCTCCCTCGTGAAAAAAACCGTGCTAGGGGCGCTGACTTCGATTCGGCTATTCATGTTGAACCATTCGAACTGCAGTGATACGAAACCTAGAAATTCGATTCATTCATTTAGTGTTAAGGCACCCTGCCATCCTGTTCAGATCCATTCAAGACAAGCCATCAAACGGTAGTTTTTCAGCATTTTCGAAACAGTTCAGTTAATTGTGGGCGACTTCTGAAAATTGTATCACGCCTGGTTATCCGGCTGGAACGCACTCGTGACGCATTCTGTTATGCGAGGGGCGCAATCAAATGTGGGCCGATTTTCAAGCAATTACCACTTTGCTTCGAATAATTTCCCCACGGGCAGGCAAAAACTTCTAGCACAATGACAGCAGCGATTTGACGTCGGAGTCGAATGAATATCTTGGAACTCACATAGTCGTCTTCCATTCTGTAGTACTTCTCGGTTCCTTGTAGCAGTCTGAGATTTTTTTACATGAGAGATGGTTTGCCTAAGAATCGAAACGGTGTAAGATACAATGTCGTCGCGGTTTTCTCGTTATGGATCGGTGGAAGATACAAAATATCCAAGATCCTCGCACCTAGAATTTTCGAAAAAGCTTTCGTATTTGATTTATGAGCATCCGGAAGTGAGCAACTTCAACGATTCTTTCGTTTGGATACGTTTGGATACGATACGAGGGAATTTCTTGCAAAAACGACGTTTTGTGGCACTATTCAGAAAGCGCCGCATCGCTATAACCTAGGGCATTTTCATGTTTCTCTCAATGGAACGGATGCAAGGATGTGTGAAAAAAGTCTTCTTGACTTCAGTATTTCTCTGTGAAGTGTTTTCCTTCTGGAATTTCCACGGGTGAAAAGATGACAGATTTCGTTTCTCTGCCTTTTCGTCTCCTGAATGGTACTCCCAATAAAATTAAGAAAAATTCTACCCATGCTGGGATCATTAGTGATCAGTGACCATGCTTGGGGTGATCCTGTACTTTACTCAATCAGCCCGCCTGTTAGTTATCGCGTCACATTACAAGTCGAGCGAAGGCCCTGCAAGAACGATTACGCTGTGTCCTGGACCCAGCTCTGATCTCCGCTCGAGTAATCATAATTCCCATTCATCATATCCGGTGCTATTTTCTTTCCTGGAACCCATTTTATCTGTCGAGCTTATTACTATCTTGTTTACTTTTTTTTACTAAACGTCTCTCACACTGGCTCCATCCAAGAGCAAGTCGTTGCAGCCGCTATTGGGGATTCATCCCTAGTGGAACAGATGTCGCAGGTCAGTCATCAGTAAGAATGCCTCTTAACGGAATGGCAGCAGACACGCTCAAAAAAGTTGTTGAGATAACTACGTTTCTGAAGTCGCATGGCTCCTACTCAGAAAAATGAAAACAAGTTACTTGTAACATAAAAGGCCGAAAACAAGTTACTTGTAACATATCTGAGCCGATGTAAGTTACTTGCGACTTATCTCAGGTCATTTAAGTTACATGTAACATATCGGCGGGATACTGCGTGGGGTGCGCCTCCGATATGTTACTAGTAACTTAAATGACTTGAGATGAGTCGCAAGTATTTTACAACAGCTTAGATATGTTACAAGTAACTTGTTTTCGATTTCTGAGAAGACACTGCGTGAAGTGCGCCTCCGATATGTTACATGTAACTTAAATGGCACAATATAAGTCGCAAGTAACTTAAATCGGCCTAGAAGATATTTACCAGGGGATGTACGACGCTTTCGCGGGGTCAGGCTTAAGACTGGCGTTCCTGTTGGTTCAATTACCCAAGTTTGAGGTACTTGACTTTTCACCAGCAGGGAAGGCCGTGCACAGCATTTTGTTGCGTAGTGTGTGGTCTGGGACGCGCCCTCTGTGTCGCGTGTCATCTGCGTCACGTCACCCATAGTGAAAATTCGAATGTAAGTTACATGTAACATAAGTGTAACTTACATGTAATATAAATTTAAGCTACATGTAATATAAATGTATGTTACATGTAATAGAAATGTAAGTTACTTGAGACATTCAAGTATGTTACATTTATATTACAAGTAACTTGTTTTGATTTTTCTGAGTAGTAGACTGCTCACGCCGTTGGAAGCTTCAAAAACGAGTCAAAACTACTAAATTTCAGCAATGCAAATTGAAAAATTTCTGCAACCCCGCCCCGAAATACAAACTCGTCCAGATTGATAGTACTAATACGGTCCCTTTGGCTGGTTTTTGATGCTTCCAACGAGGTCAAAGTTCCAGTACAGGTTGTAAGAGTATATCGGCTTCTCTATCTCAATCGTTTTGTTGCTAATATTCGCTGTTTCAACCGCGCGCCGTAAAACTCGTCCACTTTCACGTGATAACAAAATAACCCTTATTCCTCTATTTGCAAACAGTTTTCGTTCGTTTTTTCGTCAGTTCCCAAAACAACCAGCTCCAAGCCTTTGATTTATGTCATAAAATCGATGCCATTTTTGAGATTGTCTGCTGCCTTTAAATCTGGATCATGTCTTTGACATTTTTGAAGAAGTGTGCGTCTCTGACTTCGCAAGTAAACAGATAATGTGGCACAAATCCAATGATGGAAGGGCATGCTCTACGACCGCTCGCTACTCACGAAGTTCAAAAGGCACAGCTACTTGGAAGTGCACCATGCGTCATGTACCAGGTTGTTCAATAAGTTTTGTCGTTCGATAAGAGAGGGCGTTGCTACTAGCCCAAATTTTTTTTGTTTTGTTGGTACACTCTTTATATGAACGTATATGATGTTTAATTTCAATCTGTCCATTCATTCTTTGTTTACAAGCCATTTAGTGTCGCCGTGTCACAGCAATGGAAAGAATGAATATAGTGCAGTGATAAAATTCTTATTTTTGGAAGGTGTAGCACCAGAAGAAATCCACGAACGAATGTTAAAAGTGTATAACGATTGCTTACCGACAATTAGAACAGTATAGAGATGGGTTGCTGTATTTAAACGTGGTCGTACAAGCCTTGAAGACGATCCTCGTGAAGGACGTCTAAAAAGCTCATCAACACCAGAAATCATAGCCAAAATACAGGATAGGGTTTTGGAAGATCGTTTATTGACTGACAGAGATTTACTAAGGCTCTACACATCTCATTAGGCAGTGTGAGTCATATTTTAAGTGAAATTTTAGGTTTTATAACGCTGTGTGCACAATGGATGCCGCATTAGCTAACAATGGAACAAAAACACGTTCAAATGCAACTTCCTCAGCAACATTTGGAGGGTTTTAAAAAAGGATAACGTGAATTTTGTGCGTCGATTCATCACTATTGATGAGACCTGGGTCTATCACCATGATCCTGAATCAAAACAAGAGGCTAAAGAGTGGTGTGAACCTGGTTGTTCGTCTTCGAAACGAGTTCGTGTCCGGAAATCGGCCAAGAAGGTTATTGCATCAATTTTTGGGATGCGAAAGGAATTTCGTTGTGGAATACTTGCAAACTGGTAAAACAATTATTTCTAAATATTATTGCAATCTTTTGGACCAGTTGAAAAAAAATCGTGAAAATGGACTCGGTTTGCAGAATAAAAAAATCCTTTTTCATCAGGACAATGCACCGTATCACAAGAGCAATTTGACAATGGCTAAAATCCATGCATTAAAGTTCGATTTGTTGGAACATCCACAGTGTTCACCAGATTTCGCTCCCAGCGACTTCCATTTGTTTCCAGAACTCAAAACATTTATGCGTGGCAAACGTTTTTTCATCAAATGAAGAGGTCATAACGGCTGTTGAAGCGTATTCTGCAGACCTTACGGATTCTCAGTTCAGGGATGGGATCCACAGATTGGAGGATCGTTGGAGCAAGCGTATCAAGGGAGATTATACTGAATAATAAAGTGTATTTTGAACCATAAAATTGTGTTTTCTCATCGAACGACAAAACTTATTGAACAACCTGGTAGTTTCCCAAATTTGCACGTGATGGAACGAATTAGAATTGAGAATTTACTAAGATTCATTTTCTCCAAAAAGTCAACCTCAACAACCCCTCAGTGGGAGGCATATGAATGAGAGCTGTGGAACAGTGCATCCGTACCAAAGTTATGAACTTTCTTATGACAACTTTTTCCTCCAGCAACGCATAAGGCCTAAAAGGCAGTAAGATGAAAGAAGGTCGGGTATTGTTAGAGTTGAATTAGGTCAAGAAATACCTTTTTTTGTGTTTCGCTTCATCAGTCATATTGCCCTTATTCAATAATACAATTGCTAGTTATCCATTTTTTTCCAGTAATTAGCAAGGCATTTCGTTCCCATGATGTCGTCGTTACGGCTTTGTGATGTCATTGCTTATCCAGAAAATTGCCCTTTGTTATTGTTCAAAGCTGGAAAAATCACTGACACGCTGTCGATTTTCGTTCTTTGTCACTCATTCTGATAGAGGAACAAAACTTCTATGTACAGATTTGTAAAAATAGCGCTATCAGGATGCTTCTCCTGAGTCACCTGACTTCGATTATGACCACTAAATTCTACAAACCTAATTTCTCAAAATGGTGGAAGTACGAAGAAACAGCTTCGAGAGAGAAGATGATGGCTTGATGAGTAAAAGAGCTTGTTCAAAAATCGTTAAAAAGCAAACTTGACTTTTTTGCCGCAGGTGGTGCAGTGGACCAGAAGATACAGGTCTGAGAAATATCGTGCTTCAAGCTTCCCTTTTTGAATTTCCTACAATTTTGTACAATATTTTCATGATTTTTCGGCCACCCAAACTAACAAACAAAAGCAAGGGAAAACTAAATTCAAAACAAAGAAAACTGACCCCGACAGCTGACTCAGGGAAAGACGAGGTAGCTCGTCCATCCGACCGCGTCGCGTGCTGCCGGCGTGCGTCTGCAAATTGCGTAACCTGAAATCGGCTCCGAAACGGAGTGTACACACTTTGTTCACCACCCATTCCAAATTTCTCATTGTCGCACTCAGTACGGTTCGGTTATTCTCCTCCTACAGGATTCTTCTCTGTTTTTTTTTTTGAGAGACACAACATCTCTGTGACGTTTCACGGGAGGGATCACCTCTCCAGTTAGAGCAGGTATTGCAGATAAAAAGAGAAGAAAAAGGAAGAAATGAGCGATATGACTAGAGTTCCGGTGTGACTTTCATATGCAAATATCGTTGTCTCGTTGTGAGCCAGATTGGTGGGGCAGAGGATGATTCATTGGATGGAATGCGAGCGGAATATGCCAATTGAATCGGCCACTTACGATGAATGTTTCTCCGTCTTCTAGTACTCTTTCTACATATTCCTAAGATACCGATGATCCAATTGACTCGAATAGTCACTGTCGAGCGGGTCGTTGTATTCGACCTCAGAGGGGCTACGACCTCCTCAACTTGTTGACCGATTTTTTAGAATATTTTGCGATTTCGCTCTGCGAATTTTCATTTTTAGGCTAAAATTCTTACGATACTCAACCAAAGTTTTAATTTATGAGTTAAATTTTCTTGCGATCCCCTCACCACCCGTTTTGAAATTACACAACCGCTCTTTACCCTTCATGTGTTATTTTTGTGAGATGCATTCACAGTCGATGCGGAATAGTCTGTCGCATCAGTGTATGCCTGAGCAGTCTTTATCTCCACGTACCTAACGTCTGCATGAATCCTAGTGATACTGTGCCTTCCCTATTGAAGGTTGGCAGAATGTCGGTGCCATACGCTATAAGGCCTATTCTAGAGTTTCATCGCAGCGTGGCGCGATGAAATGCTTTCTATGCACTTCGATCGATAACGCACCGCTCGTCATTTCGCGTATGAATCATGACGTGGCGCCACGTCGCAATGGAACTCTGAAACTCCCCTAACGCAGGTGCGCCGAGTTTGTGCCAACCTTCAATAGAGAGCTCAAAGTGTCACTACAGGATCCATGCCGACGGTATGTATTCGTCGCACAGTCTCTATGTCTCCGGCATAAAACACACTGCAACCCGCGTCGACTATTTAGGCCTTTCGCCAATTCTAGTAGAGCTAAAGTAATACCAACCGCGATTATTTGCAGCGACCACCACCGTTTCACGGGGATTCCATCGCAAACGGCGTTCTATGTACCGCCGCGGCCCGTATATTTACCCGACAAAAATCCGTGAAAGGTGTGTGCTTTCACGAATCGGAATTGTTAAGAATAGGTGAGCATTCCTGCCCGTCCCCAAGCGCTAATTCTGGAAAACATTGAATATTGATGAGTTCACATTGCAGTAGTGCAGCGAAGGAGCCATATGTCTGATTAAAAGGAGGCTTCCGGATTTCACTTCTTTTCTTCCTCTGGCCGACATCTTGCAGTAAAATGCATTTATTGGACTGTAATAAACCATGATACATTCAAAAAATTTAACTTGAAGGCAGTGTTCACGATAAAAATCGTTTTCCTTTTTTTCCACCTTTCTCGAAAACCGTCCCATGCTGATTTCACTGATGTCCCTGGAATCGTACAAGACCCCCTGGAAACGGAGTTTTGGCCCCTCAAGGTTCAGCTAGGGAAGCATTGTGGACGAGTTGTCCGAGGCTTGTAACTTCCGTCTTTTGCAGCCGATGTATGCGAGCTGACCTGAGTGAAGAGAGACGTTGAGAATGAAGGGAAGAATGGGGCTTTTTATCGGAAACCATCGCTCATACAACCACGAATTCAGGGAAACTGTTATAGGGCGTGGGTGGAGTGGCCCAATGGGTTGGCTGGCCCACGAGATTTCCACCCACCTAACGGCCCTTTTTCGTCGCACTTCCATTCTTTATCTTCTAAGAGGGACCCAAAGCTTACGTTTTAGCCAAAAAAAAGTGCAACTTTCTGTTAGTGAACATTGCCTTTAAACGAGTTGTTTTTTTGCGTTTGCCGTTTTCTCTTTCATTTTTTCTTCTGGAGTGTATTTTAAATGAGTCATGAAAATATTTATTTGGTTTTTTAGCTCAAATCCGTGACGGAACTCAAACAAAAGATTCCTATCTAGAGGTTTTCAAGCTTTGATGCAAATGATATGAATCGCCATGATTTCCAGACCTGTGCTAGCAATGGAGACTCCCCTTTTTGGAGTGTACGAAGGCGCTTTAGGAAATTTATTACCTATGTACTGTTACATACCTACAGCAGCAGAAACATGGTTTTCGAAATTGCTGGAACGCGGGTAAAACAGTCTCTGGTTTGTGATAAAGGCCATTCCAAATGGGACGCACATTTCCAGAACTGTTTAAAGGCAGTATTCGAAAAATGCCCGTTTTTTTCGCATTAACGTAGCCTTTGGGCCCTTATATAAAAAGGGTAAGACAGGAATCAGGACGAAAAACGGTCAGGAAGCGGGTGAATATCCCAAGGATCATCCCACCAACTTTATATAACAGTTGTCCATAGTTCGTTTTAAAGGCACTGTTCGCGATAAAAATCGCTTTTCTGTTTTTTGCCTTTCTTGAAACCGGTCCCATTCTGATTCCAATGATGCTTCTGGAATCGTACAAGACCTTCTGGGAATGGAGTTATGGTCCCTCAAAATTGAGCTAGGGAAAATGGTGGACAAGCTGTCCGAGGCTTGTAACTTCCTTCTTTTGCAGCCAATGTATGCGAGCTAAGCTGAGTAAAGAGAGAAGTTGAGAATGAATGGAAGAACGGGGCTTTTAGTAGGAAACCATCGCTCAACTCACGATTTCGATTGTTCCCTTGTTCACGTCGAGGGGCGGAAATGGGGCGGAACTTGCCCGCAGCGGCGGGGTTTGCCCACTTTTCGAAGCCGTTTTGTGGCTCCTGGGTAGCTTTTCGCCCTGTTTTTTCGACGCTGTTCTGCTTCTGAGAGCCACGAGAAGCGTTTTTCATGGGGAATTCGAGGATGAAGTGTATCGCGAACAGTGCTTTCAACAAAGGCCAAGCGTGGAGTTTTTTAAAACTCTTGATCCCGAAAGATCACAACATCCAAAAAAAAAGAATTTCGAAACGCAAAGCCATTCGGGACCTTTGAATCGTCAGAAGACCGCAGTTCGCCAAATACACCAAACACCAAAGTTTGAGGTCACTCTAAGAAACGGAAGAACGGAAGTACGACGAAAAACGGCCAGGAAGTGAATGAAAATCTCGTGAATCAGCCAACCCACTTGACTACCCCGCCCACGTCATATAACAGTTGTCCTGCTTTCGTTTTACCAGAGGAACAGGCACAGGATCTTGAATATTCCTTACCACCTTATTCTTTTA
Organism: Aplectana chamaeleonis; assembly: GCA_029168955.1. Taxonomy (NCBI): domain Eukaryota; kingdom Metazoa; phylum Nematoda; class Chromadorea; order Rhabditida; family Cosmocercidae; genus Aplectana; species Aplectana chamaeleonis. Next base: position 88,892 of record JAPDOI010000652.1, read on the forward strand.
TTAAGGTTCTAACATCCCAGCATGTGAATTGGCACATCTTATTTATAAGGGATTTTCGGTACAGGAAACAGGAAACAAATTCACTTATCTTGGAATTTTGAAGCGCAAAACCATTTCCGACGTTAGGTTAGAAGCTTTGTCTGCAGTCTCCCGAAACACGCCGAGCAGGCACAATTCAATATTTCAGAGAATTCTTTAAATAGTTTTTCTCCGGTAATTGAGTGTTCTGTGGACTTTTTTTTGTTAAACTCTGCTTAGTGGACTTATGTAGCTACTCAGGAACATCATAAACTAGAACACAGTTTTTTTAATCATGAAACTGCCTTTAACGTCGTTCGATAATGCCAAATGCTGTGCATTGATTCCGGGAATGAATCGCGGACGTGCAGCTCTGTATAATTTGATAGAAAATGGCTTCTTTGAAAAAAAGAGCTATTTCTCAGAATAACATACATGCAGAGAATTCTATGGCATGTACATTTCGGCTAGCCGTTAGGGTGTTGGGAACAAGGAATTTTCTTTTCGTCTTTTATTGTTGTTCTGGAAATGCTTAACGGTATGCTTTTTTATCAATCGACAACTAAAAGTGTATATTCCGGCCGAGCCACCTTGAAACCCTTGTTGTGGATCTATTTCTGTTGTGATAGTGGTAGAGTTTCATGAAATTACAGTTGACCGCAATGTTAAAAGGACATGGTGCGGTTGCGGCCTTGCACTAAAATTACGGTAGAATCTGGCATTTTGCCAGATTTCGTCATCGCTCAGCGCCACAGCTGATATTCTTCTGAGCAGAGAGACGACGGTTGGCGCCGATCGATGACGAAATCTGGCTAACTGCCAGATTCTACCGTAATTTAGTGCGAGTCCGCAACCGCACCATGTCCCTTTAACATTGCGGTCAACTGTACTTATGCCGCATGCCGAATTAGCTGAATTCGGGAATGCCATAAATCGATTACCATCCTGAAGTTGTAGGAGGGGATGCTCCAATAATCGAGGCAAATTTTGCGTCCGACCATTAGAGGAATCAGTCTAAATAAGTTGCATTGATTGCAAAGCACTCTGCATCGGGAAATAACAGACCGCATTATCCCTTATGTTCTTTCACTACATAATCCTTACCTTACCACTCAATCAATGACGGCACGCAACTTCTCCTAAAGGCACATCACAAGGTCGAAAGCGTCTTCCAACTTTTTTAACTCATCCTGGAGAAAATTTTATGGCTGATCACAATGATGTCTTTGGAACCGTTCAAGAACCATTACAAACGGAGTTATGGTCCCTCAAAGATTGTGATTTCGAACGTTGAAAAATTCGTGGAATTGTTGTCTCAGTCCTGTTTTGCCCCGTCGTTCGCAGCTATCGCACCGGAGCAGACTACACTATAAAGCTAGATCGATAACAAATGGAAGAACATGGATTTCGATCGAAATAAATGGCGCGTCTCGTCCCTTTTGAACCCGAAAACCCTGAAGTGAGCGGAGGGAATGGGTGCTGAATTGTGTGGCGGAGAGAACGGGTGCTCGATTTTTCTTGCTGCTTGGACTATGCATTTACCTCCGTTTTGGTTATGCAAAACTGTACGGGAAGTTCAGGAGACTCATAGCAAGGTGTGCAGTGTCGTGAAAGTTCACTACTTTGTCTCTTTAAAGGCAGCATACACGCTCGCAAGCATAGTCGAGATAACAGCATAGATAGGTCCGCACGGCCCGTACCTTGTCGTCAACGACGTTTGAAGCGCTGAAAACTGTCCAGGATGACAGTACTTGACAATGTTTGACCAATCTTGCCTTCCACGCCCGTATTTTCACACCCCTCCGAGTAACAGAATGAGAATCGATTCTTGTGAAAACGTGTGATAATTGAGAGTGATAGCACTATCAAATGGGAGTGCACGAGAGAAATAGCTTGGTTTACTTGAGTATAACGTGTCTGCATACCTATTGACTCTCGTCCACTTTCGAGAATGCCGCTCTACTTTGGCTGACCTCTTGAAATGGAGGATTTTATCAGTGCACAAACATGTTATATTGAGGTAAATCGAGTTTTTTCTCTACTGCACTCCCTTTTTATAGTGCTATCATTCTAAGTTATCACATGTTTCCTCAAGTATCGATTCTCATTCTGTTACTCGAGGGGTGTGAAAATACGGGCGTGGAAGCAGGGATGTGCGGCAAACGATTTTGAAAAAACGGCAAACGGAAATCGACAAAATTTGTCCAAAAATGGCCGGCAAACGGCAATCGGCAATCGACAAACGGCAAAATAAAAAACTTGTACAAAAACAATACAAATTTTCTAAAAGTACCGGTTAAAAATACTTTGTTCTCATGCTTATTTGGTATTTCAATAACGAGACAAGAAATGGTGTCTCAATGATACCACAAGAAGTTGAACCTCTAACGTTGGTACAATACCTGATATAAAAAAGGGCACCGGAATGAGCATTGTATTGAACACTGTTAATGAAAATTAAAGAGCATTCTATTGGACACTGGTAATAAAAATGTTGTGGTTAAAGAATGGTAATTTTCCGAGGTTCTCGAATGTCGACCTTTCTCGAAATATGTAGTAGTCATTCATTTGCTTCGTGTTTCAATTCCATTCACAAAATTCAAAGTATCGCGCAATCCAAGTTAAGAGGGTGAGCACTTAAAATTCATTCAAAGAGATGAAGAGCTCACTGTGCTCCTACTCTAGGTGATTATTTTCTAACGAGCGTGGCAGCCGCGCCGCTTCTCTGGTAGAAATTGCAGCGGCGGATCCGCGATAAAGCCACACCGGTTTCTACAGGCACCACAGCTGCTCCGCGATAGTGCCGCTGCGGCTCTGGATTGGTGGCTGCGCCTTTACAAACTGAGGGTAACTCGTATGAAATTAATTATGAGTCATAGTACAACTGGGAGAGGCCTTCGAAAAAATGCGCACCTACGGTTGTTAGTTCCTCTGTCTTATAGGAACAGAGAGTATCCCCGTTACTGCGGGCAAGGAGATACGGGACGCGGGTAATGAAACTTGGTAAACTGAACAGGAAAAACTACACAGGACAGTGCATCGTAGTCGACGCGGGCTCGCTGATGCATCCTCGCGGAGCCGGTGTGGTTCTAACGCGGTACCGCTGCGGTACTATCGTGGCAATGTCGTGGCGTTGTCGAGGCTCAAAGCACTGCAACAGAATCGTATCGGCACAGTGATGATTGCGGAGCCGCTGCTATACTACCGCGTAACTCTCGCAGCACAGTTGAGGGTCGCCTTACTATCTTGGCACAACCGAGGCAAACTTTCTATGAGTTTGCGGCGTACTCTTCGGCGTGCCTCACGGTGTGTTTAGTATTTGACCTTATTTAGATAAAGGATAACTACATACGGGGACAAATGCAAATTAAACGCACGTTTTCGGACAGTCTTGGAAGCGTTCCTGAAAAACTGCTCCATCTTTGGGCATCTCTCCCCCTCCAACCTTTCAAATTGCTTCCCAACTGCACGCAGACAATTCAAATACAATTGAGCAGTTTTTCAAGCTTTCAAAAAATACGACTCCTGAAAAACCACGATTACCTCAAACCACCTCCTTCTCAAACTGTACGCCACCTTCCCACCTGATCACCCCCGCCTCCGTGCATGCAGTTTATAGTCAAGCAGCGAATTTAATCAGAACGGATGTTCTCCACGCCGTTTACACCCTCTCCCACTTTTTCAACTCAGAACTCCAACTTTCAACTTGGTTGCATGTTTTTCGGCGCAAGTGTGAGCACAGCAGATAGCAAAAAGCATAAACCCACAGACTGCCAGTGAAGTTCAACATCCTCTACACGACGCTTTGAAAAGTATTAGCAAGAAATTGAGCCATTTAGCATTTTTCTGAACCCTTATGCCCTCTCCTGGAAATGTTCAGGAGGCTAATTCTTGTCCCGAAGAGCCCTACGGTAAATGCTCAAGCCCCAACAAGTAGGGGGTGGGGAATACGGTGCTCTTCCAGACAAGAGGGCCCAGACGAGCGTGACACTACAGTACTAGCAATTGCTTTGACGTGACCGCAAGGCAGATTACATGAACTGGTTTGAAGTTTTAGAGTACGTATAGTCTGTCCCTCTACATTCGAGCTGGTCGCTGCAAGGCTTATCGGGTTTACCATGCGTGTGCTAATCGCGGCGTTTGTTATCTATTGCGCACTTTTTGCCGAATTTTGTCGAAAAGTGAGAAGAAAAACGGCAAACGACAATCGACAAAAATCGTCTAAAAATGGCCGGCAAACGGCAATCGGCAACCGGCAAACGGCAATTGCCGCACATCCCTGCGTGGAAGGCAAGATTGCTCAAACGTTGTCAAATATTGTCATCCTGGACAGTTTTCAGCGCTTCAAACGTCGTTGACGACATAGTACGGGCCGTGCGGACCCATCTATGCTGTTATCTCGACTATGCTTGCGAGCGTGTATGCTGCCTTTAAAGGCACAGTACAGCCTCAGATATGAATTTTGAGATTTTCATGTAAATGTGTAAAAGACCCCTCCTGTATAACACTTGCCAGATGCGAGATCTCAATTCATCCAGATAAGCGATATATAAGCGACCACCACAGGTCCGATCCCCTTCGCTCACCACCACAGGCCCGACCCCCTTCCGGATTTTCGACCTCGATATCGACTGGATGGATGGATCAATTCTTAACAAATCACCGTTCTTCAGTCCATTACCGGACTGCCTCCTTATCCTGGCTTTCTCTCACGCAACGATTGCGAATGAAGAGAAATTCAGGCCTGAGACAACTCGTCCACCAATTTTTCACCCTCAAAATCTAGGCATCTTTGAAGAGCCACAACTCTGTTCAAAGGGGGTCTTGGACGATTTTAGAGATACCTCTGTGATCAGCGTGTGCCTCTCTCCAAGATAAGCATGGAATCCGAAAATTAATTTTTTGGGTGTCCTGTGCCTTTAAAGGCACTGTTCACGATGATTTTCAGTTCCGAGTTTTTCACATAAAGCAAAGCGTTGACCTCTATGTGTTACCAAAATAACGAAGAAATAACCAGTGGTCTCATCTCTAATGGTCGAATTTCCTCCTTCTACAGTGCGCTTTTTAGATTTCTGTACATTTCTTTACAGCGCGGATTAGTAAGAACGGTATAATTTTCGTTATACGCCTGCGGTTAAATGGTATTGTCCACAGCTTTTTATAAGCTGCAGAAAGGTGGAGATTTCACATATTCTTTTTCTTAAACCCAGTGATCGTGATGAATTATGCTTGTCTTGCTTTCCTCTCTGAACTTTTCTCTTTCTGGATTCAGAGTGGGAGGACCTATAAGAAAAATTGCAAAAAACCTTTCTTTTGGGTCAAATTTGAAGCCTGAACTTTCATGTATTTTTATGGTGGACGAGCCCACTCAACATCATCGGCAGCGATGATCTCTAATATCAAGAACAGCAACTGGTTTGAAATTTGATTTCAATCAATGAACAATAGCCTTCGGACTGACTTGTTCGAACATTTTGTCCTCGTCGAGGTAAGCTTACTTCCTGTTTCGTTAGTTAAATTTGCATTCATTTCTGGCTGTGAATGTCGATGATTCTTGAATGCTCAGCATGAGGCTCCTATCTTTTTGTGTAGAGCGGTGCACATGTGCACGAACTGACTACTTAAGATCCTAATAACTCTAATTATAGCTCGTTTCTCGCCGCGCAACCTTCGTGGCCTTTTAGCCGCTTGCGGATCAAGCCGATCTTTATGAGGTTGTCAACGACTTTTTGAATCGCGACCACTGCCTTAAATGGTGCATCCCGATTCCTGAAGAACTTAATTCTGCAATTCATCAGGTTTTTCCGAGCATTATGTTGCAAAAACACCTTTTCTCAAAGTTCCTCATCAAACCGTCTTTGTCACAACATGATGAGGTATCAAGTTGACGGTGTTCCAACTTTGGAAGCCTCTATGAGGCCACTCTGGACCTTTTTTCTCGGTTTTTACAACATTGCGGTTCTGATGAACCCTTCAAATGGCTGTTTCTGCTGAAAAATTAGACACCGTTTTTATCTTAGACACTGCCTTTGAGTGGCAGGGTTCTGAAATGTTTCACAACGTCAACCTCTTCAACTCATCGCTGCACAAATGTTGAGATTAGGCTTCCAATACGAAGTGCGAACTGCATTAATATGGTCCAACCATGTTCGGGCATCTCATAAACGCCATGTATAGCGAAGGTCAGTGGCTTAGCAGCACTTACTTGTTGACTATCGGGGTAGAACGCTTCTTTATGAAGGTCCTGCTACTCTGCTTTACCTCTTACCGTCGTGAAAGGTCTCGTGGCTGGAATGGTCCGCAAAAACGAGTACGCCATTATCTTCCACAGCATATATTCTGTGTCCAAGACAACCAGCTAATGCTTTTCCACGACAGAATGACTTTTCTTCGTGCGATTGCCGACATTCGGATTGGGGGAATTATCCAGTTAAAAGCAGGGCTTGTAGTAGTTGAACGTTTTCCAGCCTTCATGCCTTGCAGCCTATCTACCAGGCTGAATATTTCAGTACGTAGTGCACTGAAACGCGAATTTTTGACCATTGAGGAAGTCATGTCATTTGGCAATTAAGCATTCCGCAGTCATGATTCTTTCAAATGTTTTTTCACTTGAGAAATTTGGGAAAATTCGAAGACCTAATTTAACGAAGGTGTTAACTTGATTCCTCGACATTTTTTTAAAGAAGAAACGGACTAGGGAACCTCGCATGTCCATCTCCAGGATTTAAAATATGATGAATGCTTTCTGGTCAATTCTGCCCCGCTGTCTCCAAATCTGACATCGGATTTTGCTACGGACACTTCTGAACGAAGTTTTAGGCGTTTTTGAAGCTTTGTAAAAAGGTAAGGGTACCATCAGTCAATTTTTGAGGGGTTCGAAATACATTTTCGGATTCCGGCTCAAAACTTTCAACTGGGAGTTATTCAGGGCACTGAACGCGAATCTGGGGTCTGTGTTTGCCGCTAGACTTATGGTTACTGTAGGTTACGTTAGACATAACGCCTCTTAACTGGCTTTACCTACCTTAATATTCCGAACATCAAAAAAATGGCCTCAAAATCGTGTTCGGCGTCCCAAATAACACCCACAGCGAAATCTTGAGCAAAATCTGAGACTTTGACTGATCTACCACATACCCAACGTAACCTACCGTGATCTATCAAAAATCGACAAACGGTTTGCAAATTCGTGTTTAGCACTGCAAATAACCCCCAGAACAACAATTTGAGCCATATCTATCGTAGCACTCCGGAAATCGGCAATGTGCCATCAAATTCATCGCTGGGTAGGTAGGAGATCACATGCACGTACTCCAATTTTTTTTGATATTGTGGAGACGAGCCTTTTAAACAGAACGATATAATGTAAAACAGATAGGAAGGAAAGACTTCGTCAGAATGAGGTTTTTCTGCGGCTTGCTCCCTCATCCTCTACCTCATCTTTCTCCACATCTATTTTTTCCTCTTTCCGCATCCCTGATTTCATGTATTCATGCTTTTTGCCGTCGATCAACAATCTCGGAAGATTGATGACCAGGCGCTTCGCAGGACGCCATCCGATATCAGACCGCCCTTCCTGATGCATCCTCTTATAGCGGAATTCCCTCAGTCTGCACTTTCTCCAACCAACCCTCGTTAGTCTATCCGAAGAGTTTCGGTAATTTCAGGCTCCACGACGACGTCCACCGCTTAATCGCTCTATTCCACCGATACCCGAATCCAAGTCCAACGAGAGCATTATGAGCCATGCGTCACGTCGATCCAGCGATAAGGTGAGTGGTTGAAGATTATATCCCTGACGAGTAACGCCTTAACCACCTTGTTGGGAAGTTGCATACAGAGGGATGGAATTGACTGGCAAAAAAAGTACGAAAAAAAACTGTTTCGGAGCCGGAAACTGGCCTGCAGAATATACATACCTCTAGTCTCGAGTGGGTCATAGAAATGTGAATCGATTTTTTAAAATTCAACTTCCTGAGTAAAGTTATGGTTTGGCAAATCATTTTGAAGTGTTCCAACCCGACCGTGAACGTCGTATGAAAGAAAGAGCATAACGTTTTTTTTTCGATCAAATTCCCGTGGTTTTCTCCGTTTATTGTCGAGTCTTAAGAAACCACTCAAAACCAGTGTTGGCTGGACATTAGAGTATACCAAACGAATAAAAATTTTCGAATATTCGAATAAACGAATAATTCGAAAAATTGACTCTTTCGAATATTCGAATAAACGAATTATTCGAAAAATTGACTTCTTCGAATAGTCGAATAAACGAATTATTCGGAAAATTGACTTCTCCGAATATTCGAATAAACGAATTATTCGAAAAAATGACTTCTCCGAATATTCGAAAAAACGAATTATTCAAAAAATGGACTTCTCCGAATATTCGAATAAACGAATTATTCGAAAATTTGACTCTTCCGAATAATCGAATGATTGAATACGAATAATTCGAATATTCGGCCAGATTCGCGAGTATTCAAATAAGAAGAACGGACCGAATACGCATAATCAAACCCCCGTTCGCGGCACTACCAACTTTCTTGGCCTAATTTTGTATAGTATTATATAGATCGAAGCTATGCCAATGGACTTCCACGAAAAATACATTCCACCTTATATCATGAGAGTGTTCAAACTAACATTTACCACTGTCTATGAGTAGTTGTTAAACGATACGATCAAATTCTCTGGATTTTCTAAACAATATCTACCAACAATATCCGAATTTCCTATCAATTTAGGGTGCTATCTGAGCGGGGGAGGGGGCACTGTTGTATCGCACATGACCACGCCCATTTTTCCGTGCCGCAAACACTCCTGATTTGTGCTGCGGAGGGTAACCCCGAGTAGGTGTTCAAATTTAGTGCGGCACGATAAAATGGACGGGGCCAAGTGCACCCAGACAAAGTGGCCCCCAAGATAGCACTCAGTTTGCTTAGAGACATTTCACCTCTAGACCGCAAAAATATAAGATGAATGTTGAATATTAACTGGCTAAAAGCTGCAGCGATTCACCTAAATTCATGGAAATTAAGTATTACATAATATTCTAGCAGCGTACGGTAGCCGTTTCTGGAACATCGCTCAAGTTTGTTTGGGACATACTCCATCAGATGAAAAACAGCATCTGTTACTTCTGCCCACAAATTCGGTGCTGAGCGAGATATTCCACCATTGGGTTTCTGACTATCTCATGTTTTATATTGGAGTAATCCGATTATATTGGAACTTTCTAGCAGTTTGATTGGGGGCATTTCACCTCAGGACCGCGAAAATGGACATGTGCCGTAGACTCTGCTTCTTAATATTCTGAAATTATTCGTTTATTCGGTCGAATAATCGAATAATGGGCCGTTCGAATATTCGAATAAACGAATTATTCGAAAAATTGACTTTTCCGAATATTCGAATAAACGAATTATTCGAAAAATTGACTTTTCCGAATATACGAATAAACGAATTATTCGAAAAATTGACTTTTCCGAATATTCGAATAAACGAATTATTCGAAAAATAGACTTCTCCGAATAATCGATTTATTCGAATAGTTGATTATTCGTTTATTCGGCCGAATATTCGTTTTCCGAATATTCGTTGACATAGTCTACTGGACATACCAGCTTTTTACGTTCTTTTTAATGCAAAGAAGTATCATCTTTCCGCGGTAACTCCGAACTTAGTTTCTGGATTAGCGGGTTACTCAAGGCCTAGTCAAATCCAAGTCTCGTGCGTGCTCTGAGCGCACTCCACAGATTTTTATTTTATTGATTTTTTATTTTTTACAAATAGTCCACAGATTTTCATAACTGAATAAATTTTTTCGATTTAAAAAGGGTTCGACGTTCGTACTGCCGTTACAGTTTGCCAAATTATTCTGGCTGAATTCGCAGGTAGCACATGACGCAGAGGTGGTTACAAAACACTTGTTGTTCGTCTTAGGTAGAACCAGAAGTAAAGTCTGTCCGAAAGAGACTGTCCGCCCACGCGGTCGGCGTGCGTGTTAAGCAGCCCCTTAAGGTTTTTTTTACGAGCCTTCTCATGGCTGCAATCAGCTGACTGGGATATTATTTACTATTCATCCTGCCTATCGATTTAGATGTTCAAAATGCCTTCGCGAATGCCGCATGACATGCACGCTGACTGCTTGGGTGCACAGTCTCATTCGGACAGACTTTAGTCTCTTTTTGAGTAACACATCGCCACGCTCACCCACTTAATTGATTTTTGCGCCTGTCTCGATCAACTGTTCCGCAGTCCCTGATCCAACAATAAGAGTGCTCTATCAGTCCGGCATGACTCAATTTGATTTTCCGCAAAGTAGAAAATTAGCCTTCCGTGAAGTCTAATCTAAAAGATCTATTATGTGTATACTTCGCGCGACGGGTGATGCGACATAGTGTTTGTCATATAAATCGACCGAAAGTCGATATTGATTATATGCACTGCCGCTATCGCGCCTCGCAGGAAGTATGCACTAGGCCTAGTAGACGGAACTTGATCAATCGGACGAGCCGTGCGGCCTTTGCGTCACTGTCGATCAGCAAGGTTTTGGTTGTGAATAGTGATCGATCGCCGCGACCCCGTCCATTTACAGACTGAATTTCTCGAGCCAACCATAATTGCGGCGCTAATAGGACACCGTTAATGAAGTGGGGGGATGAAATATGTATATAGTTCCGTTTGGATCTATCCAGAGCCGAGCGTGCAGGCACTTCGAGAAACCGACGTTACATATATTGTAGGCATCATCCACGAAAATTGCTTTGTTTTTTTGCGTTAATATGACCTAAGAACTGTTTGCTAAAGGTGTGTGAAGCTTCGTTTCTCGAATTCGCTCGATACGTGGGGAAGTAGTCTTCTCATGAAATGGTCCTAATGGGACTGCGGGCTGGGGCTAAACATTGTTGTTGATTGTATAAATCGGTTGCCTGCCTTTTTCAAGCATCACTAGGGTCGTTGACATAATTTTTTCCCTCCCTTTGTGCCACCTCAAAGATTATAATTCACAATGTGCTTCTTCTCAGCTATTATGAAGTTATTTACTAACCTGCCTCACCTCTATGAGTTTGAAATATTCGCTTTCCGCAGCATTTTACGCGGTTTTTGGTATGCGGAAGCCGTAACTCCGCTCAAAAATGTTAGAATCCACCAGAAGAATTTGTTTTGAACCCAATACATCGTTCGTAGTGAATTTTGATTTTGACGAATTCTCGTGGCGTGTGATCCTCTTCAGCGCCCACAATTCATGAAATTTACGACATAGCAAGACATTCTGTTTGACTGATGCTTTGATTGCACGCACACCTGCTAGGAAATATTCATACATTAGGGTCAGTTCCATAGGAGAGATAGAGCGAACTGAAGAGGTCGGCGAGCGGGCGGAGCGCTGAGACTAATCTGAAAGCAGGCCCACTTTATTTTTACGTCGTATTATTTGCATCCTACGACAAAAATTGGCAATACCTAATACACACTTTTTCGAATGTGGGCACGCCTTTGGGGTCACTTGTCATTGTTCTCCCCTTACAGACCGATAACGAGAAAACTGGGTCTATTTTCATCTAGATCCCCCCTCCTCCATGTTTGTGTAAATCGTTCCAGATCATTGATCACGATGTGGAAATGCTACCAAAAATATTTGCGGATAGTGTTTATAAAAATATCTGCCATCTTGTGTGAATACATTCGACAGCTGTGAATACGATTCAAGGAAGGAATTCGCATTAGTCTCACCCCTCTTTTCTCGAATTCCCGGTCTTCCGTTATCAATAATCGTTTTGATTTACGCAGCTTTTTTCATGTATCCTTAGCGAGTAAATTCCCCATATTAGGGTTTGTTTTATATACCACCGATGTTTTGGAGAACCATGGTATGGATGTTGCAGGAACGGGGGGGTGTGTATACAAGTCTGTTGGTACCTGCTCGTTGGTGCCCCTGCTTCTACTGAACCCAGCAGACGTTTGAGTGTACACAGGGAACGTTCGAGCGATATAGCGTGCACAACTATATCGCGAAAGTATCCCGCACATTGCATAAAGGTGTCGCCGTCCGGCACACTAAGGCCTCTGGTCCATAACAGCTTAGGATCCGTACCTAGGGAGTCATGGAGTCTTTGGCCACAAGCCACAATTTCGCCACCCTGAACTGTCGATCGCTGTCGAGTGATATCCAAAAAACTGCGCTATCCAGACTTCTGAGCTATTTCCATGCACCGTTTGCTGCTTTGCAGGAAACCCGCCTCAGGATAGACCCGTCATCAGCGTCGGAGAGTACACCATCTACTGCGGTAACGCTGACGATAGGAGAGTGGGAGGCTGTGCAGTAGCTGTAAGGAAGGATTTCAATGGTATGGTCAAGGAGTTCGGCTCAACGTCGTGTCGGAATGCATTCGTACGACTGCGGGATCACAGAGGATTCAATCTGTGGATAGTGAGTGCTCATGCGCCCACTGAAACCGCCGAAGACAATTCGAAGGATGCCGTTTATGAGGAACTCAATACGTTGCTGGCCAGGATACCTTGTCAACATGCTGTTGTCGTGGGGATTGACGCAAATGCGAAGATGGGACTTGATCAGGAATCCGAAGTACTCGGTAAATGGTTCTACCCAGTGGAGCAAACATCGGACAATGGCTACCACCTTGTCGACTTTTGTGAACGCAGTGGTCTGATTATTGCATCGACATTCAAGAGGAATCATCGCCGCCATCAGCTTACGTGGCAGGGACCAACCCGGCTATCTCCAGAAGAGCAGCGGAAGCGGAAGATGACAACTTTGAAACTACAGCTTGACTATGTCCTGACGAGGAATATTCCAGTATCGGACATTCGAAGATCTAGAGCTGTGTGGGATGTCGCATTCGATTCGGATCACCGTCCTGTTCTGTTGAACTTCACTGCGAGGATTCATAAGAGGAAGCGAGGGCTCAGCCTCTCCAGAGGATTGACATGACAAGTCTCAGAGATGAAGAGTGCAGAAGGAATTTCCGACAACGCGTTTCTATTCACATCGGAGTACGGACTAAGAAGAAACTTTGCGACGCGGATTCTTTTGTAAAGTGCATCCAGGACGCTTCGAAAGAGGCACTCCCGGTTGTACAGCCTAAGAAGAAGTTCGCCTACGTCTCAGAAGAAACAACATCTACCTACAACAGAGTATGTGCTCTCCGAACTGCAGGAAACTTCGTGGAGGAGAAGCGTCTGAGGAGGAAGTTGCGTCGGCAGCTTCAAAGTGACCGCGAACGAGAGTGGACGTGTAGAGCTAAGGAGTTCGAGAAGGCTTGGGAGGAGAAGAATCCGAAGAAAGCCTACACGTTGCTGCGACAGTATAGCGGGAAGATGAAGAGATGTTCTCCTGTCTTGAACACTACCAATGGAGTTGCAGTTGGTGATGCGACGCTGCCAATATGGAAGGATTACTTCAGTTCACTACTGAATCGTCCAGCGCCATCAGCACCTGAGCTCCCGCATGTTCAGAGAGCACATTACGATGTCAGTGAGGAACCGCCGACTGAGTCTGAAGTTTTGGATTGTGTCCGGAAAATGAAGAATGGAAAGGCAGGTGGAGATGACAACATCACTGCTGAAATGCTGAAAGCTCTTCCTCCGTCTGGGATTCGTGAAATGACCAACACCATCCGTGCCATATGGATGAGCGAAAGGATACCCGATTCGTGGAGACATGCGATCATCGTACCTCTTCACAAGAAGCTATCCGTCACGGATCCTAAGAACTACAGAGGAATCTCTACTTAGTGTCATGTACAAGGTTTTAGAACGTATCATTCTCGAGCGACTTATCAAACATCGTGAAGGAACGACCAGAGATGAGCAAGCCGGTTTTCGACCTGGAAGATCGACCATCGATCAAGTGTTCGTCGTGAGAAGAGTAATGGTGAATCGTGGCAGCGGTTTTCAGAAGCCATTACAGCTTGCTTTTTGGACTTTGAAGCCGCGTTCGACTCTCCTCATCGTGATCGATTGCTCAATGCTCTGCGAGCAGATGGAGTCCCGGAAAAGTATGTTCGGTTAATCGAGGACATGAACAAAGGAACAACAGCAGCAGTTCGTACACCTGTCGGATTTACGTCAGCTTTCGAGGTGAAAACAGGAGTAAGGCAAGGAGCCGTTGCAGGACCTTTTCTTTCAACTTCGCCGTTGATGACATCATGCGTAGAGTTGCAGAACAGTTTCCTGCGGATGTGATCCTAACACCATCAGGACGCTCCTTGTCGACCTGGAGTACGCCGACGACATTGTGTTATTCGCTGAAAACAACGCAAAACTGCAAAGGATTGTGAACCTCGTTTCGAAGTATGCCGCAGCCTATGGACTTCGTCTTCGTCCCGACAAATGCAAGCAGATGTGGGTCTCTCAGAGGCCTTTAACTGGAGTTTGTGTGGACGGACAACGTATCGAACTGGTGGACGATTTCTGTTATTTGGGCTGTTTGCTGAAGAACGATGGTAGTTATGCAGCGGATATTCGACAACGATGTGCGAAAGCTACGTCTGCATTCAATTCTCTAACCAAGTGTTTGTGGTCTACCACCATCGCGAAGGAAGTCAAGTTGCGCGTCTACCTATCCGCTATTCGCCATATCATGATGTACGGATCGGAGACGTGGGCAGCACCGGAAAACGCAGATGGAAAGGTTGGATTGCACGGAGAGGAAGCTTTTTAGGCGTTTGCTTGGATATTTCTGGCCGCGTGTATGCCATAACGAAGACCTTTACAAGGAAATCGACGCAGTACATCAACGCTTGACACGAGGGAGGTGCCAGCATCTCCTAACGCCATCTCAAGCAGCACTGGAAAGTCGACTTCGACTGCTCGGGCATATACTAAGAAGAACGCCGGATCGTCTCGTACAACACGCTTTAAAAATGCTTCCAAATCCTGTCTGGAAACGGCCACCTGGGCGTAGGCGAAAGTTCTGGACGGATGTGGTTAAAGAGGATTTGAAGTCACTCGGCATCGAAAGACAGTTCAGGCGCGATGTTTCGTTTCGCAGGAAATGGAATAGTGACAGCTGGATGGAATGTGTTCAAATTGTGGCTGAAGACCGTGAAAAATGGACACGGCTGACTACTAGGACGGCACACCTCGGTGAAGATGCGGAATGACCGCGTCAGGCGAAAGCCAACCGATTAAGTAAGTAAGTAAGTCAGGAACGTGTATCAGAAATGCGAGGCCGGATTCATCATTGCTTTAGCACTGAGTTTGTCGATTTGGTTTGGGTTTAGCTCGTGCAGACGCGCGCTAATGCTGGCGCGAAACCCAACCCAAATCCACAAACCCACGGTTGACGCAATGATGAATCTGGCCTCCGGATTCAAAATTTCCTATATGCTTCTGAGATTTCTGTTTTATGGCATGTTCATTTGTTTTGTTTAGCGAATACTAGAAACAACGACAAATTTTTCCCAAAACTTTATACGGGCTATATGGACTGCGCAACACAAATTGGTGACCCGCTTAACGATGTTAGTGGGTTAGGTTATGTAATGGTGGGTGCACAGTAGTTGGGTCAAAGTCTCAGATTGGGCTCAAAAATTTTATGTCGGGTTATTTTGGACGCCGAACAGTAAATTGTGGATCATTTGTCGATCTTCGGCATGCTAGGGTAGGTTACGCCAGTCAAACGGCATGCATACCGCAACCTACCTTCAGGTTAGCGACAAGCGGACCCCAAGTTCGTGCTCAGCGCCCTAAATAGCCTCCAGTTGAAGGTTTTGAGCCGAAGTCGGAAAAAAATTTCCAAACATTCCAAGAACTCCCTGATGGGTACTACCTACACTAACCCGTTCGAGATGCAATAAAAACGCCGTAATTTGGAACCCCGGAAAGCGGGGTGCTCGTCTGAAAAATGCCTTCGCGACGACCGCTCGAAACGCACGCCGACCGCGTGGGTGGAGAGGCTTTACTGTCACGCACCTATAACAACGAAAACATGATTAACCTTATTCTCGGGGTGCGCGTAAAACAGTTCTTAGTTGGTGATAACGGCCACTCCAAATGAGATGCACATTTTCAGAACTGTTTGAAGACAGTGTTCACGATAAACAAGTTTTTCTTTTTTTTTGCAGAAACGTAAGCTTTGGATCCCTCAAAGAAGAGCAAGGACGGAAGTATGAGCGAGAAGCGGCTAGGTAGTGGGTGGAAATCTCGCGGCTCAGCCGACGGATTTTATCGCCCTGCCCACGTCATATAATAGTTGTCCACCGTTCGTATCACCTAAGGAACAGTTGCCGGGTTTTCGAATACTCTTTATCTAGAAAAATCCTAAAATAAAAAAAGAATTTTGAAGGGTAAAACCATTCCCGACGTTTGAATTGTCGAGTCCGTAGTGCGGCAAACACATCAAACAGGCGTAATTCAATGTTTCAGATGTTTTTTTACACAGTATTTTCTCCTGTATTTGCGAGCTTTGTCAGGAACGTTCCCTATTGTTCTCTATTTAATGGGCCTGCCCACTCAAAGACATACTCAAAGACATTGGAAACTAAAATACGTTTTTTATCGTGAACACAGCCTGCTGAGTAACTCTGAAATCAGTTATACTATGTAGGTGTTTACAAAGGTTCACGAATAGATGAGAGCATTCACCTAGCTGTCAGGCTAGATTAAGGGTGTTCCAAGAGTTTTCTTTCGATTCCTTCGTACAGTGCTCGGGTCTAAGTTTGTATGGTGGGGTTATTTAGGGTGCCGAATACGAAGCCGGGGTCCGTTTTCCGGTACTCCGAGATTAGGTGTAAAGTCGACGCCGGGGCTTTCATAGTTGGCTCATGTTTTCAATTTTCAGAAGCCGCGTACCGGTGAGTCTTGGAGAAACATAGGTGCTGATAGCGGTGCTTAAACGGAAAAACTATCACAAGGTAGCTGAGTTGAACGCAAAACTCAGATGTCAGGCAGGACTCGAACCTGCATTGCACCTGATGCAGAACGGGGTGTCGGTGGTGTAATGGTAACACTCTCGCCCGGAAAGCGTGCAATGCAGGTTCGAGTCCTGCCTGACATCTGAGTTTTGCGTTCAACTCAGCTACCTTGTGATAACTTGTGATTATATACCATGCCATAATAAGGCATCAAATATTCAAAAACATCAAAATTCTGTCTTCAAAAGGCCTCAGCTTAACTGGATTTAATGCCGATTTGTGCTTACCAGATCATACCCGTCATCGGGTGATTGCTGTTGTGCCCACACAGTTCATGTGTGAATAGCTGAGTGATGCAGAACGGGGTGTCGGTGGTGTAATGGTAACACTCTCGCCCGGAAAGCGTGCAATGCAGGTTCGAGTCCTGCCTGACATCTGAGTTTTGCGTTCAACTCAGCTACCTTGTGATAACTTGTGATTATATACCATGCCATAATAAGGCATCAAATATTCAAAAACATCAAAATTCTGTCTTCAAAAGGCCTCAGCTTAACTGGATTTAATGCCGATTTGTGCTTACCAGATCATACCCGTCATCGGGTGATTGCTGTTGTGCCCACACAGTTCATGTGTGAATAGCTGGAGTGATGCAGAACGGGGTGTCGGTGGTGTAATGGTAACACTCTCGCCCGGAAAGCGTGCAATGCAGGTTCGAGTCCTGCCTGACATCTGAGTTTTGCGTTCCAACTCCAGCTACCTTGTGATAACTTGTGATTATATACCATGCCATAATAAGGCATCAAATATTCAAAAACATCAAAATTCTGTCTTCAAAAGGCCTCAGCTTAACTGGATTTAATGCCGATTTGTGCTTACCAGATCATACCCGTCATCGGGTGATTGCTGTTGTGCCCACACAGTTCATGTGTGAATAGCTGAGTGATGCAGAACGGGGTGTCGGTGGTGTAATGGTAACACTCTCGCCCGGAAAGCGTGCAATGCAGGTTCGAGTCCTGCCTGACATCTGAGTTTTGCGTTCAACTCAGCTACCTTGTGATAACTTGTGATTATATACCATGCCATAATAAGGCATCAAATATTCAAAAACAGGAAAAACTATCGCTCTCTCCGGGCGGTTATCAAAATCGAGAGCTCACGAGAAATGCCCCAGAGCTAACGGCTGGTGCAATGTCATTCAGCTAGCGTAACCAACTTAAAATTTTTCATAACAAGTTGTTGCAGATCTCTTTTCATTTCTAGTTTCCATAACGCATTTCCTCATCCTTTCCAGGGCGAGCGGCCTCAGCCACCTGACTGTGTTGTGATCGAGAACCGGAACGCGGTGGAGCACATGCAGCGATTGCAGAAGTCGTCCAACACTTCAGTGAGTCCCGTATGGTCATTTTGCTCTTTTAATCCCGAAGAGAAGAAGGCAAGAAGGTTCATCCATAGTTTGGCGACGAGAAATGCTTTGTTGTCAAATCTGGAGGGAGAGCGGACACGTCTCCGGGAATGATTAATCTTCCGCTGCCGCTTTCATAAGCCCAGAAAGACCCGACACTGACTTCACTTGTCTCCTGCAGCACCAGCCCCTCATTTCTACCCGTCTATGGAACCTCATCGAGTCCCATCTCGAGTAAGTCCCAAAGAATATGCTCGGCTTTATTGCGGATATGTCAGTTAGGCCCTCTCCTGAGGTCACTGAATTAAATTTTGCTCTTTTGGCTCGTTAGTGTCGCCTTGTCAAGTGGATTGCTGGCTTTTTTTTCCGACCGTCTCCACTGCAACGACTAAAAGAGGCTCAGGCTCAGTCTGTAATCAGGCGTTGAATCTCTGATGTGGTGCGATTCGATTCAGAGCAGAAGGTCCGTGTGACGACGAACTCCCATAGGAGTGATAGCGTTATAAATTGTTCAGCTGTGCTGCATGCGCCGCTTTTCGTCTTCCTATTCTGGACTCGATGGCTCCTTTTCTAGTGCCTATCCGAACTCCACAAAAACGTTGGCCTGAGATATTTGAGAGGATATAATCCTTCATTGTTCTTCATCGGAGAAATTGCCTTGTTCGCGCAGCTTTCCATGCACTTCCTCTCGAATTTCCACAAAAACTTCTCAAACAGGGATTCAATGAAATAATTTTCGGTCATGCTTCTTTCCTCAGAAACCATCAATAAATCCGCGTTACCACTATGTACTCCGTCGCTCGCCATTATTCATCCTTCTCCCGTACATGCGACTTTGTGTAGCCTGGTTCCTGCTACAAAACCTGCCCCATTTTCCAGAATAGGGATGAAACGCCGAAATCGATGAAAGTTGAAAGTTTTGTGTTGGTGACATTCCTCGATTGAAAATTTTTCCGATTCCAAAATGTTTGTCATTGTTACAAATTCAATTTCTATCCAACTCTGCAATCTACATATTTGGCTGGCCTAAAGAATTTGCTCTAAATGTACGCCAGCAAATTGTCCTGCGACCGCAACAGGAGCTGCAAAGTGCCCCCGCGAAACAATATTTGTGCTGTATGGGCCTGGTCCTAACACGATTCGTGACAGTTGACCGAACCTGTCGCGGTCGCAAACATTTCGTGTAACAATGGCCCTAGGTCCGTCAGTGACCATTCGATCAAGTGTAGTGTACCAGTGAGAAACTTACTCCTCTTACCTGGCAGCTTCTATTACTAGCTGAAAAACTAGACCTGCTTCAAAACATCGATGTGTAGTGGAGTTTTCGGCACTGAAAATTCCCTCGTTTTCTTCAATTTATCAGAGCTACTCAAAGGCAGCGTTCACGATGATCATCCTCGTTGATTTTCCACAGTGAAATGACAGGCCCGAAGGATCCTAGGCTCCCAGTATCGAAAGAACGGTAGAAAACGAGCCAGGAGCGGCAAAATAATGGCTGCAAACAAGCGCTTTGGTGCCCCAGACACGCCTGGTGCCCCAGATCCGCCCCCTCGGAATGAACAAATGAAGACTCAGATTACAGGAATGATTAAGTCAGAGAAGTGCTGATAAGTGAGCTGATTGCTGGATTGCACTGACTGGTATCATCCTTCTAGCGGTCAATTCCTCCACGCTCAAAAATCAACGTGAACAAGAGAGGGCCAATTTTTGCTCAAAAACGCGTCCTTCGTGACCTTTTTGAGCATGCCTTGCTATATGGGGCACCAGACCTTCCGTAAGCCGTGGAGATATCGGAAGTGAAATTTATCGTGAACACTGCCTTTGTATGTATGAAACATTTAAGTCTGTGGATACTAGATTATCGTACCAGAGCGAATTTACGCCGTTTCTTCAATGGGACGAGAATTGCATTTTTCAGAAACTTTTAAAAAATGACATTTTTCACACGTACAGTGCTTCGGGGCACTAAACCTCGTACAGTCGGCATGGATCCTAGTGATTCTTTGCGTTCCCTATTGACTATCGGCTCAAACTCGGTACCATATGCAATAACGTACTCAGAGATTCGGCCACGATAGGTTTTCTATTCGGGTACCCAGTCGAATTGAAAGAAACTTTCGCAGCAGCACGTGCTGCTCAGAGGAGGACGTGGCCTTTTCGACAGGACTACGTGGCGCACAGAGACGAAACCCTTGTCACACCCCCCTTTCCCACGCAGCAGCACGTGGCCTGTTCGATAGGACTACGTGGCGCAGCGAGGCAAAACTTTTGCCGCACCCCCGTTTCCCACGCGACAGCACGCCGTCTTATAAAAAAACACGTGGCGCTGCGGACGGGATCACACCCCTTCCTTGGGAGCGGGGCTCTCCCAACAAGGACACGGTCCGAGTCACGGCCCGCAGCAGGGGTCATTTCCCACAGCAGTCCGCGACAAGGAAGTCACCTTCGCCACGGTATACAGCGAGGGAGCTTACCTCGTCGAGGACCGTGGGGGAGACCCCCTCAGAGGTCAAAAATCGTCCGGAAAGTGACTCGTAGTCACATTCCAGGAGCTGCCCCGAGAGGCCGACTGCGCTCTCTATGGGATGCTGTACCTTTTTTACGTGCTGTACGGCTGATATGCGCCTGGCCAATTGCGAAGTGAACGATCAACGTGTTCAATCATTGGCATTGTGGCTCGTTCGTCGTCCGAACCACATCGTAGTCGAATCGAAAGCGTGTCGTGGCCAGTGGAACGGCTATGATTTGCGGCCCGTGCTCCTCACTTGGACGACGATGAGGCCACGTGGCGCGCGGAAAATACATGGCCATATCGTCGTCCAACCGCTTCGTAGTCGAATCGAGAGCCTATCGTGGCCGCATAGAACCCCCTCGACTCTCTAAGTGGGTGCGCCGAGCTTGCGCCAACCTTTAATGTGGAACGCAAAGTGTCAGTAGAATCCATGCAGACTGTAGGTAACTTTTATCGGTAGTGTCTTTCGCATTCTATAATCTTTGTCCAGCAGAGACAATTTCTTCTACGCTTTGGGTGTTTTTGGTAAAAATTGTCGGTTATTAAAGATGAGCAAAATTCCATAATACTTCTTGCAATTATGACTTGTGAAGCGTGGTAATCTAAAGTCTGTGTATAAAAAAGATATGATAGGGAATGATATTTTTGAGAGTTTCCGAAAACGCAAATTCCCTCCCATCGAAGAAAATTCGTGAATTCGTGTCGGTAGTTCTCATGGATTCGTGCCGGATTTGTGAATCGTATACAGCGTCGACTGCCTTGAATATTCAACACGTTTATCAGGTTCTCTGAGAGTTTTGGCGGGGAGGTAGCCCATCGGGCTCTATAGTGGCTCCTTGCGCGCTATTTCTCGGTTATTTCTCGGGTATTTTCCGGCTTTATATAAAACAGCCGAGAAATAACGAGAAGTAACCAAAAGTAACTTAGATGCGGCCACCGTCAGCTCGCATTGCTGTCATACCCGTCCACTGCAGTTGGGAGGGGCCTCAAGAGGCTGAGCGAGGTCCAAGAACCTCAACGAAAAAAGGTCCAAGGAAATTGAAACGACGGAGGTGTAGACATCTGGATCATGCCTCAAGCATGCGTCGTATATCTCCCTGGAGAGCATTGTTTGTGGTTTTTTTTTCGAGGCGAGCTTTATTTTGCGACTATTTCGCGGCCAGCATTATTTAGTGGCTATTTCTTGGCTAATTGGCGGCAAGCAGCTATTGCCCGGCTATTTGTCGGTCATCACGCGGAAGGTAGACCTTTCGCGGCTCTTTCTCTTTCAAAACTCTCAGTGACCAGGCGCATCGAGCCCGAAACCTAAAGATAGCCAAGAAGAGGTGTCCGCGGTACGTTCGAGGATTGCGGTAGGCTCACGGCGAATTCGCGGCAGGCGCGAGGTTCGTAGTAAATTTACGGCTGATTCGCGGCTAATTTCAACCCGCTATGTCTCGTAGGACGACTTAACACGTTTCCTCAGAAAAAAAGAAAACGGAGGAAAACTATGGATATTTGGTGAACACCTTCACCACTTTTGAACCAATTCTGGCTGACGATGATAGATTTCGACTAATAGCAGAGTAAAACCACGGCAAACCGCAGACGTTTCTTTGTACCACACTATCATAACAGATACTTCTTTGAATTCTTCATTTGACAGGCTTCCACCACCCACAACTGTTTTGAAATGCCGTGTAAACGTGTCAAAACGTGCAGTCTTGTGTGAACGTGTTGAAACGCCTGTTGTTTACCGTAGTGTAACTCTGCTATACACTCGAACCTATAGTCGACGATTGACGAGATTGTCTTTTCAGATTCTGAGAAAGGCATTGTTTCGGAAAGTTACAGACATCGAGCGTGATTCGTATTCTTGTTTCCTCCTACTTTTTACATTTGTTAGCGCGGATATTATATGTGTTCGGCACGTTTCTGGTGTTTTCAGTTTAG
This sequence comes from Aplectana chamaeleonis, assembly GCA_029168955.1. NCBI lineage: Eukaryota > Metazoa > Nematoda > Chromadorea > Rhabditida > Cosmocercidae > Aplectana > Aplectana chamaeleonis. Next base: position 111,636 of record JAPDOI010000652.1, read on the forward strand.
AAAGAACATGCATGTCCTTGGAAGGCAATGTCGACCGGCCATTTCGGGGTATTTGCATTCGTGTGGATGACACATTCAGTCAAGCGAATGATCTCCAGGCTCTCTCCTGCACTTTCTTCCTTCTCCATGTGATGGAAGAGCTTTGTTCATTCTTTGTAAAGTTGTCACTCCGAATGTTCAGAAAAAATTGTGCGGCTCCCATTTTTGAAAAAAAAACCTCCATTTTCCGGTTGCTAAGGCATCTGTAGGACTACGCAGTTTCTCATGCATAAATGGCACTGACAACTGAAATTGAAGAAGGCAACCTTCCAAAATTCTATCAAAGAAAATTTCTAAATTTCAATTCTTTCTTTTTCTCGCCTCAATCGGGACGCATCAATGCATTTTCTTGTTTATAACTGCTCAATTTTATGCCGTCGTCTATAGCCATCGAAATTTATTCCACCATCTTTGAAGGCAGTGATGACGCTAAATAATGGATGACGAATTTTCTGCTGAATATGGAACTCAGAGTGCCCTTTAGAACAGCCGTTTAGAGAACAAGGGGGAAGGGGAGTTTTTGAAAACCTTGCTTGCACACTTAAATATACAGAGCGCGTCAAAGGTATAGGAAAGCGTTAGATTTCGGGGTTCCGCCCAAAATTAAACCCCAGCGTTCTGAACTGAATGCAGAATTAATATTCTGAGTGTCAACTAGTTAGAAAACTACAAAGTTTCAGGTATAGAAATTTTTTTCGCGATTTCTTGAAAGAACGAAATATGGTGAAAAACATATTTACACATTGTTGGATAACAATAACATTCACGGCTGATTAAACCTGGTGGGCACTCACTGTGTTCTCCTCGTTACGAAATCACCTGGGAGATTCGCTTCGGCATCCACGGGTCCGAACTGAGTGTGTACACATTCTTGACCATGTCAACTTCTGCAGCAAATATGGTCCGGGAAGATCGTCAAAGTTCTTCATACTTTGCGTACTTCCTTGATCAGAATTCACCACCGCAGGCCAAACCCCCTTTCTGATTTTGGAACTCGATAGCCGCTAGATAGATGGACGATTTTCAACCGTGCTTCACTTCTTTGCAGGTATATCTCGTGATACAGTTCGTGGAGCGAATGCGAATGAAGCAAAATTAGGGCCTGAGACAACTCGTCCACGAAAATTTTACCCACGAAACACAGGATTTTTCGAAGAGCCCTAACTTCGTTCGTAGCGGGGCCTTGAGCGATTTCAGGAACACCATTGCGATCAGCATGTAATTTTCTCTAGGATAAGCATAAAACCTTAGAAATGATTTTTCGGGTGTCCTATGCCTTTATGAGGTTTTAGGCAGCGTCCATACGAGGCGAGAGCGGGCGTTCCCCCTGTTGTGCGCCCCTCGACGCTCCTCAACGCCGGAGCTGCCCGTGCCCGCAAATTAACACAGACAAGCACCCCTTACGTCGTGTTGATTCGATTGAAAACGTTTGATCAGGTGATCAATCGCTCCAGTCGGCGCAACGGCTGACGATGTCCCACCGTTTTCGACTTCCATGGTGGAATTGTGGAAAACAAGGGCAGTATGTAGTTTTGCTACAGGTTTAATAAAACCTGCATCAGTGATGAAGCAGTAAGCATGAAACTAGCTGCTTGCTTCGTAGTGCTGGCCTAAGCGCGGGAGAGCGAGCGGGCGAGGGCGCGCGAGAAGGAGAGCCTGTGAGCGGCTAGCGAATCGTGTTTTCACGATGATCATCGATTTTGCGTAATCGCACGCTCTCGCCACGCATGGACGGAGCCTTAAGCCTAGTTTTGACTGCAGGTGGTCGCTGCGGCCATGCGAGGGACAACTGTTCCTTTTTCATCGCGCGCAATGGAAAGCCGCTCCAATTGTGATCGCTTCGTGGCAAACGTCCTACATCGCTGGGTCGCGGCGACGAAATCCTATGTTTTACTGCATCGCTGCTTGAAGAGCGATTCTCAATGGTCGCTGACCATCGCTCCATCGCAGCCAAAATGGCAGCGATGGAGCGATTGCCAGCGAATGACACGTTTCGTGTAGTGAACGTTGACCATTTGACATGACAAGATCAGTGTTTTCCAGTCGAAACGCGTTACTGATGAATACCAGCCATTAATTTCACTTATTGATTGAATTTCTTCGATCATCCGTGAGTCTATGCACTATGAACAGAATCGCTGCCGCTGCCACACCGCTACAGCAGCGGGTGCAAAATCGCTGCGATGAAAAACAGCAGCGATGCAGTCAAAACTAGGCTTTACGTCGGAGCAGCAGGTCGGCTAGTACAAAGTTGTGATCTACTGGCGACTGAACCATTCCGCTGTTGCGGTACTCGGGCGGATTCAAGATTTATCCTGCCAAAAATGCTTCCCTGATGCGCTTCCCTGATAGAAGTTATTTTTGCGGATTGTTCCTAAACTGGCCGTTGATCCTCTTCTTGTTCTCTTTCCACTCCCGTCATGAATATGGCGCAACGTTGAGATTCTGCGAAAAAAAGACAAATTTTTCATCTTCGATCATCGATCATACATTTTTCATCATTTATTCATTTTTCATGAAAAGAGCCCTCGAAGGCGCAGTCCAACCTCAGAATCGTTTTTAGTCCTTTCTGTTAATCTTGAAGAAATTTTCACGCTGATATCATTGGTGTCTCCAGAATAGTTCAAAATCCACTACGAACGGAGTTATGGCCTCTCAAAAATTGTGAATCACAACGGCGAGAAATTGGTGAACGAGTTGTCTCGGGCCTGTTTCTCCTCCTTATTCGCAACCATAGCACTGGAGCAGACCACAATACGAAGCTTCACCGATAACAAATAGAAGAACGTAGATTTCGATCAAAGTCCATGGCTAGCCTCGTCCCTATTGAGCCTGAAAACTTTGAAGTGGGCGGAGCCAGTGGGTGCTGATTTGGGCGGCGGAGGGAATGGATGCTCGATTTTCTCGCTTATTCTGAAGATTTGAGATTTGGCAGGGTCGCTATACACACCGGCTGGACCATAATAAGAAATTTTACCCACGAGCTTGGACTGTGTCTTCAAAGATTTCAGTTTTTGGTTTCTCCACATTATACCGTTTGACAAGGGCTCAGTGTCGCTTGTGTATGCCTGAGCATGAGAGCAAAACGAGCTTCGGTCGCACATCGAACGCCTCGCATCATGCGTCAACCTTTTCACTGCATTAATTATGTGGGCCTCCGCGTTTTTCGCTCCGTCACTGGCTTGACTCGCTCATTGAGCCCATATGCTCCAGATGCATTTTAACGCCTCACCTCCATATCACTCATATTTCGGCTGCTTCCGTGGTTAATAAGTTCGATAGCTTTTTCCTGCACTTTTTGGCGAGATCGTAATTTTTTTCGGAAAATCTCGAGACAGATCTCTTGTTAGAGCAGCAAGCAAATCGCTAGTTACTAAATGAAACCAAAATTATAATGCGAGGGCACACCGGCTCAGCTGGATAAGCGTATGTTGTAGGGCAGTGAATGGCGAACTTAACCCAATATATAAAATCTGTCCGATTGAGACTGTGCGCTCACGCGGCCGGCGTGCGTGTCGAGTGGCTATCGTGAGGGCGTTCTTCGGAGGAGCTTTCCCGCGGCCGCAATCAACTGGCTGGGGTATTATTTACTCATTCTGAAGATAATCCTCCTAATCGATTTCCAGGGCCGAAAAATGCCTCCGCCACCCTCGCTTGACACGCGCGTCGACAGCTCGGGTGGACAATCTCTTTCGGACAGACTTTACATATGAATGATGAATGACTGAAGTTTTACGGGATTATTGTACCATTTTCAGATACCTCGGCCATCCAACACGAAGAGTTCGACGGTTTCGAAAAAGGAGCAGAAGACAGGACGAACGGAGACTCCACGCAGCCCACTGATGACGGTGGCTAGGACGGTGAAGAGCAAATTCTCGAAGCTCACTCGAATTGGACGACATGAGCAGCAGCAGGACGTCTCGATGAAAGGCAGCCAAAGCTTCTCAGGGTCAGTTACTCACTCGTTGAAGTTTATAGAATTCGGATAAACTCCGCTGCTTTTTCAGCATCCGACAGCCGAAAACGACCGTTCCGAAGCGCATTGATCAGAATGCGAACCGAGTGATCAAGTCGTCATCAATGGAAGTCCCATCAACCAGTCAACAAGGCTCCACTTCTAGGCAAATGGTAATGAAAAGGATAATGTCTGAAGTGTTCCTAGTCTCTGAGAAGCTCTAAACTCCAAAATTGTAGTAGTCGGTTAAGATTGAACAAACTCTTCAAGTTTCGTAGCGAACTTTCTTTTTTTGCTGTGCATAGACGTCCCGAAAGTTTTCGACAAAAACAATTATATTGTTCGTCGAGTTTTCACAAAAAAAAAATTCAAAAAAGAAGAATGTGTTGACTGGGGAATCGCATAGCGTCCACTGGTTTTGAAGATAACTGCTTAGGGGTCAGTTGCGGCGCGCTGAAATCGAATTTTGCTGCGGACTTCTGTTGGACACGTTTTTGGAACTGTGAAATTTCTCCGAGAAGTTATGTCCCACCAAGAAACTTTCAGGCTGTTTCAGCGAATTGCTAAAAATTTTTGTATGTGGATATTAAGGGTGCAAAACACAAATCTGTTTCCAATGGCCTTCAGGCTGTTGCTCACTGCAGGTTGCAGTACGTACGATCCTATTAGCGCCAACAAAGCCTGCTCTAATTTTTAAGCCCCTTGAATGGTCCTCATGTTCGTTGCGAAAGGCAGGGTTCGTGATGAAACGGTTGTTGAGGTCTCCTCATACGAAAGCAGAGCTGCCCATCACAAAAACGAAAATAGTAAGTGAAAACATTCGGAAAAAACGCACAAAAACAAGTTAGAAAGGCTAGTTTCTGGGTGTCCGCCCACCACAAATTAACGAGATTTTCATGAATGCTTGTTTTGTCTCCTTCTATATTGCTTTTAGGGTAGTCGCTGACCTTTTTTGAGGCTACTAACATGCTTGAGGGCAAAATAAAAGACGGGAGTACAAGCATTTGTAAAAATCATGTTAACTGAGGGCGGGCGGACACCAACCAATTAGCGGTTCTAACTTGTTTTTCCGACGTTTTTTTCGGCAGCTTTTCAATTATTTTTGCTGTTTAGATGGCCAGACCTACCTCTCACGTGGACAGCACAACAGCCGTCTTCATCGCGAACCTTGCCTTTGAACCGCTAGCTAATCTTCACTAAAGAGTTTTCCGTCCCAATCCGAGGCCTTCGTGGAAAAACGTTGAATTTGCCTTTTCGCGAAGCTTGAAAGACGCTATATAGCCAAGCTTCCTTATTTTGAGCCGCTCAGGCATTCGTAGAGGGCGACTCGAGGTAATTTTGGGCGTTGAGGCTGATTCGAGGATAGAAGTTAAGTGCGTGGACTTGAGTGGGGCGAGGCGAGGAGAAAAGGGGCTCGCCCGTGGAAGTTTTACTTTGTGCGCATTTGCGTGCAACGTGGATGCGACTTCAGGACCATCAACATGTTTAGACAAAGGTATTAACAATGTTGCTGGTACGAAAGGCTCCTCTTCTCGCAGTGTGCCTTAATTGGCTCTACGGAGCCGGACCTGGAAGGTGGCCTCGAGTCACTTTCCAGAAGATCCACCTGGTACTGGAGGATTATTTTTGTCACCAAGGGGGTCTCTCCACGGCTCAGGGGGGGGAGGTGGTACCCAACTATTGATCCATCTCTCCACGGTTTCCGTGGTGGTGGGATCACCCCTTCCCTCTGAGACCACAACAGGGACGATCCTTGTGGAATGTACCCGGGGTACCCTGTCCGAAACCGAATACGCCAAAAATGTCATAAGGCCATTGCTATACCGAAAGTTTGCGACCGCGACAGGTGCGGCTAACTGTTACGAATCGTGCTGGGACCAGGTCCACACAGTAGAAAAATGGTGTCGCAGGAACAGTTTGCAGCACCTGTCGCGGTCGCTGGCTCGGAAGGGGATGTTATGCCTAAAATGTGGAAGTCGTGCGGTAATCAGTCGCTGTCGCGGCTGTCGGTCGCAGTTTAGTACAGTGGGTATCAACGACGGCGACCCAGCCGAATCCAGCATCATGCCCGGTGTTTCTTGGCCCTGGGCAACAGCGACGTCGCAGTCTTATTACGACCGCAAGAATCCTGTCGTGGGGTATAACAATGGCCTAAGAAAAAAACTATAAAATCTTTAGGCTCACTCCGAAATTCCCGCGGCTGGCCCTACATTGGCACTGAAGGTTGAGCCGAGGTGAATTTGGTGCCCCTCCCCCCCGAGTATATCCTCGGCTGGCCCTGTATTCGCCGCTCGGGTCGCCCTCTACGAATGCCTGAGCGGTCGAAGTGACGCTTATCGGGCTTATCATGTCGGAATTTCCTTATCGCTGTTATATTTTGCGATAACAGACAGCTCCGCTGCTTGCTCCGCCCGTACTCATCCGAGCTACCACACACCCCGTCTGCAGCAGGATCTGATTTTAGTTCTGGAGAGAGCGGGAAAGAATTGACCACAAACAAATCGCTATTTTTCTTAACTTTTGTTGACGCCATGCGGTGTTCTCTAGATATGCTTGAAGTGGGTAAAGGCAGTGTTCGCGATAAAGACGTTTGTCGTGTTATTCTCAGAGAAGGTAGATCTGGCCATCCAAAAAAGGAAATGTTTGAAAATTCGGAGAAGAAACGCACAGGCACAATTTAGAACAGCTTATCGCTGGGTGTCCACCCGCCCGAAATTGACGAGATTTTTATGAATGCAGGTTTTGTTTTCTTTTATATTGCTCTTGGGGTAGTTACTGCCCACATTGTGAGGCTACTAACTTGTTCGAAGGCAAAATAAATGACGGTAACACAAGCGTTCATTAAAATCTTCGGTTGGGGGCCGGCGGAAACCCACGAATCAGCCGTTCTAACTTTTTTTGCTTTTTTCCGGCAGCATTTCAATTATTTTGACTTCTGAGAACACAATAATCGTTTTTATCGCCGACACTGACCTTAACAGATGTTTTGGCATGACTGTGGTCTTTCTCGGAGGACTGAATATTCATAAAGTGATTTGTATCACATCTCTAGGAAATCGCAACACTGCTTTAAATTTGCTATAGTGAGAGCGGAACGGTTTCACATTTTTTATGAATATACATAACGTCGGCAGGGTCCCGAAGAGACTTTGGGTTCACTGTTGAAGGTTGGCGCAGACTTGGTGCCATATGTTATAACATAGGTGCACCGAGTTTGGGCCAACCTTCCATGGAGAACGCAAAGTATCACTAGAATCTATGCCGATGTTAGTATAGCCGGTACTGTCCTTTGAAAGTTGCGATATTCAGGTGGTAATTCCACAGAAGCGCATGGACGACTTCTCGGAGGAGTGCTCAGTGGCGGAGGCTGCGAAGAACGACGACGATGTGGTGATGGATGAAGCTATCGAAGAACCGGGTCCAGTGATCCACGACTCTGGCCCGGCACTTTCGGTGACCCTCAATGAGGATGTGCTTGTCGTCACGAAACAACTCGACACTACTACGGCTCAAAGGTGAATCAATCGTTCCGCTTTTCGTGTTGACCAGGCTATTATAACAATATTAATTTGGTTTTCCTGAAATGTCATATGCCTCGAGCTTCTAATCTTTTATTTTTTGAAAGTCAAATATGCGAGAGCGCCTTCAGTCTTTCTTCCGAATTTTTCGAAACTGTCGCATAATTTTTCTCTTTTGATGCTTGGTATTCGGAGCAATAAAGTCTGAACGGTTGAGAATGTCCACACACGCGGTCGGCGTGCGTAGTGAGTGCCCGTTGCAAATAGCTTTTTTCGCACTAACCTTACCACAGCTGCAGATAGCTGACTGGTACAAATATTCACCGATTAGTCCTAATAACCGATTTTTAGGTTAAATAAATTACTTGGAGACAGTCGCTCGACAGACACCCCGACCGCGTGGGCGTGCATCTCATTCAGAAGGAATTTATGTAGTCATTTTGTGAAGACCTAAAGCTAAATTCAACTACAAAAACACTTCCTCAGAGTGTCTTGAGCGTTGATAAATATAGTTAGATCCTTGGCTTGCCTCCTCAAGAAAAACATTCAAATCTCATCCGCGGCTGGCGCGGTGGCCGCGTGCGCCGGCCCGCTGATCGATTCAGGCCGAGAGAAAAGCCCAACTGATCAGCTGACCATACCGCCAGCCGCCGGTGAAATTAAAATTTTTTGAGGAGGCAAGCCACTGACCTAACTGTGTATAGCATCAGTTACAAAAAAAGTCGGCCTTACACATATGCCATATAATTTCAGCGATCTGGAGACAGTCGAGCATAAGACAGAGGAAGTACCAGCTGGGTCTAACAAAGTCGTGATCAACGAGGAGCTCCAGATTATCCACATACCTAATACTGACCCGGACGATACGCCCACGCTTCCCCTGTCGCCAAGTACTCCTGTCATAGAATCCATGCCAAACGAGGAGAGCGAAAATCAGCCTCCGGGGCCGATAATATCGGATTCTGTTCAGGAATGTATTACGAAAACCCCTCAACTCCCTAGAAAGCATCATACCTTCGCCCTCGGGGAGAAAATTCCCGACACGTCAAGTGAACTGAAAGCAGTTGACCGAAAGGTGAAGTCTCCACCGCCTCCAGTGAGGGAACTGAGCCCTCCACCGCGATACATGATGACTGTGAAGACTCCCGAAGCGATGAGGAAGCATCACACCTTCATTATAGGTCTCAGTGATTCGCAAGTCAAACCTGCAACGGAAGTCGATCCACCGAAGAAAAAGAAGAAGGTGAAGATCATCAAGCAACGTTCGATGCCTGAACGGAGCTCGCTTTCACCGGAGCGCTACATACTAAAGATGAAGACTCCGGAAGCACTCCGTCGACATCACACTTTCACGATTAGGGAACGACCACGAAGTCCAGACGTACCGTACATTGAGGAAGGCGAGATCACTGAGCCCATCGCCACTGTTGGACCGACAGCGGAGAAGATGAGGAAGGAAAGGGAGAAAATGGAAAAGAAGCAAATTTCTGAGGAGAAACAGCAGCCGGAGAAGTTCACAATGTCCGTGAGGACTCCATTCACGATGAGGAAATTCAAAACATTCGTCGTTGAAGAGAAGCCGAAGGAAGACGTGGTTCCAAGTTCCAAGAGTGCTGATGTGCTCACTCATACAGAAGGGAGAAATGTGGTGAGTTCACTTTGATGAAGGTTTCAAGCCACGCATCAGTCTCGAATTTTGAGGTCTTACATGGGAAATGTTTTTAGTGGTAAACGCATCTGCCAAAACGACTAGTATTGTCACTATCTCTTGGGCCTCAGTAGTGAAACTGCGCAGTATACCGCCCCGAACTGCAGTTTCCAACACGTTATGAGCCTTTTCGAGCTTCGCGAAAGGCAAAGGTCCCCGTCAGACATTTGTTTAAGAGTTTCAGAACATTTTCTCGGATTTTGCTCAAATCTTGTATATACAGTAGCGGGCAAAAGTATCGGAACACCCACCTCCGAACAGTTCAGTCTTCCGCGTTTATCTCCATTATAATGATATTTTACCACGTGAGTTTTCAAGGCTTAGTAAAACAACAATATAGGTCCATTTTCAAGTTAGCTTTTGAAGCCCTGATTCACGAGTTATAAATTTTTGAATAAAATTTCAAGGGTTTTGGTCATGCAAGGGCAAATTTTCGAAACAGTCTTGTTGAAGCTGCAAACTCTGTGTGCTCACTCGATATTAAATGGACTTCAAAATTAAAATGTAGAAAAGAAGGTGACGAGCTGTCAACGAAAACGATCATCAGTGTAAAACGGTTGCGTTTTCGTGGATTTTCTCAAAAAATACAATTCTCGAAATGAACCAATATCAAAACATTCCAACAAGAGCCCTGTACATGAGACACAAAGGTCAATCAAAAGTGTAAATCATCAGGCTTCTCGTTCACGTTTTGCAGTAGAGCGTTTGAGGTGCGAAATATCACACTGTCGGCTAGTAGATGCCTGCCTCCAGAATAGTGTAGTGCTGGTCAACATATCTTAGATTGGGAGATTCTCGTTCACGATGCAAAAGAATATGCAGGAAAGATTGAAACCCACTTAATGTCTTAAGTGTTCCAATACTTTTGCATGCTACTGTATGGTTTAACTAGGGTGTTGACTCCGAATTTGGGGTCCAGGTTCCGAAATTCTCAGGGTTTACTGTAGGTTACGGTGGGTACATTGTTATTTATGGGGCAAACCCTACTTTACGTGCTATTTCGAAAGTTGACAAATGGACATTACATTCGTATTCAGCACCCGAATAAGCTCCGCATTGAAATATTGAGCCAATTTTTGGTACTTAAACCGAACTACCGTATACCAACCGTAATCTACCGTGTGCTGTCGAAATTCGATAAAGGGACTTCAGATCCGTGCTAAGCACTCCAAATAACCACTAGAGAAACATTTTGAGCCTATTATGCCGTACATGGCATTCCGGAAATCGTCAAAAGTCGCGTTTTGCCCTCAAATTTTCCCACGATTGGAGGATTTGAAGGAATCCAGTCGAAAACATTGGAAAATCGACAAATAGGCCTCAAATTCGTGATAAGCACACCAAATAACCCTCATGCAAAAAGTTTTAAGTGGAATGTGAAAAAATTTAAACGCTTTCAGAACCCCCAACTTGCTAGAAGAAACGATCAACAAAAAATTCGTCATGTACAAAACATCATCACTCGGTGCCCTTTCGGAACAGCCGACCCACTCAAGAGTACAATGGAATTAGCAATTGCTTGAGCTTGACCGGCTGTTCGATTAGTCACATTAAACAGTTCAGGGTGTTTGAAAAGACTAAATCATTCTACGACTCTGGTGGGGTGAACATTTCTCATGAATTCTCTCTAGTGGGTCGTCTATTTCGAAAGAGTACCCATCACTCTGTTCAAGGATCGAAGAATGTGCCTTCGGCCAGACTTTGTCCTAGGGGGCTATTTTGGGTGCTAAACATGATTATGAGGTCTGTTTCCGGATTTTTGAAGAATTACCGCTCGTTTTGGAAGGTACAAAAAGCACAAACAACGACTGTTTCAAGCTTGTAACTTCTTGGAACCTGCAGCTCGGGCGGTTTACTGCGCAGTTTTTCTATGGAGACCCAAAAGAAACCAACCCGTACAAGCCGTTTTAGCAGATGCGTTTACCGCCATTAGTACTTTCCTAGTTAGCACTATTCAACTTTTTCAAAATCTGCTAGCTGGCCCTTTTCTGTATGGCATACTCTTATCAGTATAAACTTTTTTTCAGGAGAAACAGACGCCGACAGTGGACGACGCGGAGAACGAACACCCCGAGAAGTTCATCCTGACCACAACGGCGACGCCAGCCACGATGAGAAAGTTCCAGACATTCATGATCGAAGATAAGAAACGAGATGACAATCAACCAGCAAAGTCGCAGACGATGAGCAACATCGAGACGATTGTGAGTCTTGAGAGACAGGAAGAGATCACTGAAGAAGTGGTCCCTTTAAAGACGTCGGACATGTACGTGCTGACAACAATGACACCACTGCCACAGCGGAAGAAATCGCATTTGGAGCGAATAGCCAGGGAGAAATCCCGAAGTGCTTCCCGCTCTCCCGAAAAGGTCAGCCTTTTCATCATTGGAGGCAGGTCTCCTCCAAGAAACTCACCTGGGGAGGAGGCTTCGCCAACGAGACGAGATTTGGGACTGGATACGACCAGACGAGAGGGAAGTCAATCGGATCGTGCGGAATTCATCGAGAGGAAGAACAGCGCCTCATCGGTGAGTAGCCTAGCTGAAGATGACTTCGTGCACATCTTTATCAGACAGACATCCCCTGTAAGATAGCGTGATTCCCACACTATTTGCGCATGCGTGCGTGCGCGATCCTGCGCTGTCTGTCTCCTCTTTGCTCTTAGGCCTATTTTAGAGTTTCATCGCAGCGCGGCGCGATGAGATGCTTTCTGTGGGCATCGATCGATAACGCGCCGCTCGTCGAACCGCATATACCAGGTTGTTCAATGAGTTTTGTTTGATAAGAAAAACAATTTGATAGTTCAAAATACACTTTGTTATTCAGTATAATCTCCCTAAACATTAATACACTTGCTCCAACGTTCCTCCAATTTGTGGATCCCTTCCCTGAAGTAAGAATCCGGAAGGTCTGCAAATTACGCTTCAACAGCCGTTATGACCTCTTCATTTGATAAAAAACGCTTGCCACGCATAAATTTTTTGAGTTCTGGAAACAAATGAAAGTCGCTGGGGGCCAAATCTAGTGAATACGGTAGATGCTCCAACAACTCGAACTTTAATTCATGGATTTTAGCCACTGTTAAAATGCTCTTGTGATACGGTGCATTGTCCAGATGAAAAAGGAATTCTTCCTACTGCAAACCTGGTCTTTTTACCCGAATTTTTTTCTTCAACTGGTCCAAGAGGTTGCAATAATATTCAGAATTAATTAGTTTACCAGTTTGCAAGTAATCCACAAACGAAACCTCTTTCGCATCCCAAAAAACTGATGCCATAACCTTCTTGGCCGATTTCCGGACACGAACTCGTTTCGAAGCCGAACAACCAGTTCACACCACTTTTTGACCTCTTGTTTTGATACACGATTATCGTGGTAGACTCAAGTCATCCACAGTGATGCATCGACGCACAAAATCCACTTTATCCTTTTTAAACGCTCCAAATGTTGCTGAGAAAGTCGCATTCGAATGTGTTTTTGTTCCATTGTTAGCGAATGTGGCACACCTCAGAACATTTTCGTTCACTTGATTTCGACTTTGAGAACAACTTTCTGCTTGTCGCCGTAACGAACCACGGTATAGTTGTTCTTGCGTGGATAACAACTTGAGACTCACCAACTTGTCATCAACAATTGCTCTTACTGTAAGAACAACTCTATAACAAGTTAGCAGCCTAATGCTGTTATCTAGTTGTTGATACCGTATAGCAGAATGTAGCTGATAAGTACAGTCTATAAACTTGTAAACAACACTTTGCCATCCACCCGAACACTACTCTGTCGCTGCATTGATTTCTAGCAGTGAGAAATACTAGGAATCAATGAAGGGATAAAGTAGTTTTTCCCAGTTGGCTCAAACCTTATCTCATGTGTAGAACACTAACTAGGGCTTACCTTACATTTCCGGTGGGCTTTTATAAAACCATGTGTTGATAGTTGTAGGTATGGGACACAGCATTGATAATCCATTTTCTGAATCCCCTTAATGCCTCAGAGCTTTAATTTACAGGAGATTTCCAAAAGTGGGCATTTTTTAGCTTTGCTTAGATAAAAGGGGTACACGATTGGCAATTTTCAGGATGTTCAAAAAAATTGTCTGAGATTGGGCTGAAAACTTGTTTCTAGAGGGTGAGCAACGGCAGTTAAAAGGCTTTATGCCTACCGTAACCTACAGTAACCCTGAGTCTGGCGAGGAATAGACCCTTTTCAGCGCTCTAAATCACCCCCATATGAAAGGTTGAGCCGAATCCAAATGGCTGTACCTCACCTTACCCTTACCTTTTTGTGAAGCAATGAAAAGGCGATTTTTCGGAAACCCCGCAGCCATTCAGGGAATTTCAAGAACGGATTGTCTATGTACGGTCACAGACCTACAGCAACAACAACATGGTTTTCCAAATCTCCACGGGAAGTTTGAAGCAGTCCCTAGTAAAATACAGATCGCAACTCCTAGAAAACATCGTTCTGTTGACTCGCAGATAACCCTCACGGCGGCGGCGGGGTGTAACTCGTACAAACGCACGTGTTATCCGTGGATTATGAGCAGGAATCGAAACCTCCGGGTGTGCAAAACTCTTGTATGGAAGTGCACACCTTCACAGCCTTCACAGCTACAGAAGTCTGCTCTTCAATGATCCCCATTATTGCGGCGCGACTTTTCCCGCCGGACTATGCGTAGCCCTATAGTCCGACGCATGGTGCAGGCGGCTGGCCGCGAGGGGCCGACAGCCCCACTGGAGAATGGGGTTTCGATTCGCGCGGGGTGATCTACCGTCGCAGCTCCATCCATTCATCAGACTTAAATGATTGCGCGGTCGCTCCTACATATTCCATTTTGAAATTGATACCTTAACCTTGAAGCGTACCTCAGAATCGTGGGTTTACACACTAAATTAGCCGTGGAGCACGAAAACTGCTTGGGCAAGATCTTCGCAGCTGCCTAGAACCACCCTGAGAAAAGTCGTACCCGTTTTTCAAAGCCTGACGGCAAGGTAACGGTACTCCCATGAAATTTTTGATTTACGGAGAATTTGCCCGATGCGTAGCGCGTGGAGAATATGCCCGCGAGGCCACTCATTGCAACATGACCACTCATTGCTAGCATGATGTTTTCTAGCGCAAGCGAATTTTCTGCCCTCCTTGCGGGTATTTTCTCTCCTGCTTGCGGGTAAATTCTCCCCTCCATGCGAGTATTTTCTCTCCCCCCCCGCGGGCAAATTCTCCCCTCCAGGCGGGCATTTTCTCCTCTCTCGCGGGCGAAATCTCCTGCTGAAATCTACGCGTGCGGTTCGGGGAAAATCTGACGTGATCCCGTTAGAGGATTTACCTCTCGAAAGCAGAAATCGCGGAGCAAATTTCACGCCGGAAAGGAAACCTTCGGGAAATGTGAAATTCCTGAAAATTTAGCTTCCTGGCAAGACTAGCGATTTGGCGACACCATACAGAAGTAAAAAAAAGTTTTAAAAATATCTTGAAATATCTTTAAAAATGTTGTGGCGTAAAATAGCTTCGAGTTAAAAAGGCTGGGAAATGAAGTGAAATAACTAAAAATTCGATTAGGCGGTCATTTATAGACCAGCTATCGAGAAGTATGGACAGACGAGGGATCAGATTTTACAAGCTTCTCCGTTAAACTTATCGAAGCAAAATCAAGCGGGCAACAAAACATTAAGCCGTTTTTTTAAAGCTGTAATAAGGGAATCAGCGTAGGTCAAGGTAGGTAAACGCAACGCTCCAATCCATATCGCGCTAGAGTTTGTTTGGATAAGTTTAACGGAGAAGCTCGTAAAATCCGACCCCTCCTCTGTTGCAACATCTAAATGGTTTGTCTATGGTTGACCGCCAAACTACTACTTTTAAATAGTTTGTCTACAATTTTTGGCTGAGACTTCGAAAAAAAATGGTCGAATAGAAAAGGATTAGCACTGTCAAACTGTAATAGAAGAATCAGTAGAAGAAACCAAACAGAGCAATATGAAGAAAGAGGAAACAGAAGATCAGGAGCAATGTGAGAGTGTAGGAAAAATTGCAATCGAGAATCTTTCATGTTTCGAAACCGGCGCTCTCCGGCGTTCGAATTGTACTTTAACACTCACGAGACCGCGTGTCCACACTGCGCACCCACGGCTGTTTTGCCCCTCGGACCGCGTGTCCACATTGCGCACCCACGCCATAAAACTTTCAATATTTTCTGAAGTTCTAATGCGTGAAATCCTCGTCAAACACGAATAGGTTCTTAATAATATAAACTATCTACATTCACAATGGTCAAGCATTTTGAGTGTTCTTAGTAATTTTACTACCACCTCCGAAAATGGCACTTTTCGATTTTCCTAGCTTCTTTGGTGGGAAAAAAATTGCCCCAAACTTTGCGAAAGAGGGTTATTAAGATGATGCTCATCACGTAACTGATGTCCTCTAGTTGATTTTCGGAATAGCTGTGCCAACTATTTGAGATAACTGCAATAGGCCATCGTTTGAAATTCTGCTGTCCCCGATGTCCATTCGAGGTGCTGCACAAGGTTCCGTTGTTTACTTTGCAATTTTGAATGAAATTTCCGTCGATTGCGGTATGTTAGCCATCGTTCACTTTGTTTCAGATTTCGCTAAATGACGAGAGGGAAATAACTTGAGGGGGGGGGGGGGAAAACCTGTGAATAGTTCGATGCTCAAAATTTTGTTGATATTTCACTACGGAGTGTACTTGGAGGCCTCGAAAAACAATCAAATGATGTTTTTTTCAAGATTTCAGAAGCACCGTTATTGTCTGCCGTTCGTTATCCGTTGATAAACGTTTGGGGTTTGGTGCGACTTCGCTCAGGTGGTCATTTGGGGGGGGGGTGATTATAAATCTGATTCCCATTTTGAGATTTTTGATGAAATTTTCATCGGTTACATTGGAAAATTTTGCAGGTCAAAGTTTATGAGTCCGCCGAAAGTTCTCCATGAGGTTCAATAGGACATTGCATTGTAGAAATTCGTTCCTTTTTCAAAATTTCAATAATTTAGGTTGGCTCCGCATGGCTCCGCTCTGACCATATTCTGTAACCTGCAGAAAATTCTAGAAGTCGAGAGACAAACGTTCATTTTGTGACCAGCACGCCCAAATATTTGCGTAAAGTGTTTCATAGCACCTTGTGCATGGAAAGTTGAAGTACCTTCCAAAAACAAGACAAAGCATGCCCGTAAGAAAGCGGTGGATCATTGCTTGACTATGGCCTTACTTCAATTCTCTATTTACTCTCTGTACTCTCAGCTGGAGAGGAGATCGAGTGCTGGTTGTGTAAGTAAGAAAGCCTGCTCCGATCAAAATGGTTCCCAGCAGACCACGTGTCCACACATGCATGTCACCCACGGAAACGATTAACCGCGGATCGCAGCGGTCGGCTGTAGAAATTCGCCGTGGAGCAGGCGTTCTCTTAAGTGTTAAGTGAATTAAATCTTGTTTCTACCGTTATATCATCTATAATCAGCCGGCAAAGTGAATTTCAAGTTGCTTTCCCCAGTGGATGAGCGCTATGTGGGGATACAGTTGTTTTGAAGCCAATTCATAGTTGATAGCCTCTAGCAGAAGTCGATCCGTAGTTGAAATGAAGTGGTTTCAAGCTAAATTAGTCGAATTAAAGTTGATTTTGCTGGTGATTGCTGGAAATCAAGTAATCCAAAAAGTTCTGAGACATTGGGCACACAGCTTTCTGAAACCCAAAATTTCACTTAAAATATGGCTCACACTGCCTAATGAGATGTGTAGAGCCTCTATAAAATAGTTCATATGAAGAGTGTACAAACAAAAACAAAACAAAAAAAATTGAGCTAGTAGCAACGCCCTCTCTTATCGAACGACAAAACTTATTAAACAACCTGGTAAATCATGAAATTGCGACGCGCCGCTGTGGAACTATAAAAACCCCCTAACGTTGCATCTAGTCTCCGCTCCGCACACGCACACGATGAGACCATGGGAATTTCGTTTTTGATAGCCTACACTAATTTGGTGTAGTTTCCACCTTCTACAGTAAGTATACACAGAGTTAAAATTCTGAATCCTCAAAGAGCTCGATGTTTTTGACAGCTTTGAATGTTTTTCTGGAAAATGTCCAATGAAAATTTTGCAGCGCATTCTTTTCTGGGTAATGCAGTCGATTTGATGAGACTTATAGTAAAAAAAAAACTGGAGATAGCAGTTAAAAATGTGCACGATTTAGCAGTCCCAGTCTTTTTTAACTACTCGAAGCCTCAATAGCGAGTTTCAGGGTGAAATGACCTCTCCTGAAGAAGAAATTCCGATGGACACTCATCTGACACCTACAGAGGAAGTGCATGACGACACCCTTATCATCAGGCCGATAAGGCGTCCTATAGCAGAGGTCACTTCACCAATTGCTGAGGAGCCAGAAGTGTCCATTGCGACTGAGGCTGAGCGAAGAGTGTGTGTGATGGAAGTTCAGCAGCAGGAGGCAGCAGTAGCATCAGGCAAGTGTTTCTTCCTAGATTGGGCATCTGAGTTTTTCAAATCTGCAAAAAATTAGCAAAAAAAAAGAAATCAGGAAGCAAAAAAATTTGCTTTCCGAACGGGTAAATTTCAAAAAACGAGAATGAAGGAAAACGTTTTTTTGCTATTTGGAAGTTTCGAATTAGTAGTCACTCAAATTTTACCAAAAAAAAGCAAAACCGCCTAATCAAACAATTTCACGTCGCACGGAAGTTTGCCTTTATAACAAAATTTTGAACTTATCGAAACGTGACAGTCACAACGAAACTCTTTATTTGTTGGTATTCCGCCTTTGCGACATTGGTATTTTCCCGAATTATTCTGCAGAATGCCTTTTTTCTGATAATACTTCAGAAGAATTTGGAGAGTTCTGCGGACGGTTTCCCAGACAAAACGTACATAAACAATTTCAAATTCAAAATTGAAAACATACATAAAGTTTTTTCAAACTCCGTTCAAATTCTGCACCAAAGATATTTTCGGCGATAAAACCCTCTTAAAGGCAGTGGTCACGATGAAATCCATATTTGGGTTTTTGATGTTTTCGTGTTGTACTATCCCTATAGTGACTAACGGTAGCAAAACGCCCCCTCAAAAACGTCAACTTTTTGAGAAAAACCCATTTTTAGAAAGTTCATAGCAAATTTGAATTTCGCGCCGGCATCAACTTGGGATAGTTGCGCAGAGAATGCAAGGAACAGTTTTACGCTTCGTTCCTTGGCGCAGCGTTGGAAGCAATTCACCGAGGATGCCGCTCAACTACGACTTCAGCTGAATTAAAATGGGCTACCCACCTGCTGCGTCCAGTGCTGCCGGCTGCTTTCGATCGATGCCGAATTCGAAATTGACTGGCGTGTGTATTGCGCCCTACGACGCGTCAAGGCACGCCCGCCGTCAGCAACCCAGGAGCTTTGTTCCTTGTAACAACGGATCGACCCCAAGGCCGGCCCCCCAAACCCAGGAAGCCAATTTGAGGTAAGCGAATCTTCAATCAGAGACGGTTTTGTAACTCCAAACTTTCTGAGTGACATTGTCATGGCCCACTAGTCCGAATGAACGCATAAACCCAAATTCGGTTTTCATCGTGGACGATGCCTTTAAGAATAGCCGCTGCAAGCCCTCCCACTCCTCTCCTCTCAGAAACCTCTTTTTTTTTGTTTCAAATAGTCTTAAAAGATACTCAAATCAGATAAATCATTAAAATCTCCATGAAAACAGAGTAGCGAATACGTTGATTCTACTAGGTGAATTTGCTGGAAGCGACGCCAGCAATCATTAGCTGCAAATCTGTGCGCACACTCGATAGTCAACCCGTTTTGCAAGTTGGCATGCTACACGGGTGTCTCAAAAGATGCTTAATATGAGAGTCGGTCTTTACCAAAATCGAATACAAAACGTGCGCTCCACGGCCAACTCTCGAGCCCCTTGTTTTCCCTAGAGAGTAACGGATATTTTTTTAGTGTAGCGGCGCGGAGATATGGAGAGGGATATGACCAATATGTGACAGATATCCGGTTCAGGATCGCTAAGGAACGCAGCAAAGTACTCCTCCGTCGGACGTTCCGGATTTTCTTGGCTTTCTCCGCATAATGTTTTAAGGCGCTATTCCTACTCCTCAAGGCAGCGCCCCATGCGCGACACGAGCGGGCATAGCGTTGGAGTATGAATACGCAAGTTACGCGCATTAGTCAAGAATATGAGCACTTTAGCGACGACGTTATGTATGCCGGAGCGGATCAAAACGAAATTCAACTTGGCCGAGCAAACAAAATCTGTAAAGGCGTTCGCCACCATGATAGCAGAGGATAGTTCTGGAACTAATCATTATGGATAGCAATGAAATTGACTATGGATTCATAATCAAAATGATAAAAAAGACATACCACCGGAATTTCGGGAATTATTTTTCACTCTGGATTGCAAATTTTCCGGCATAAGGGGAAAAAGCAAGAAACAAAGGATTTATGCCTTTCTTTTACTGTCGTAGAGATGCCTCTGTTTCAGAGCCACCAGTATTTCGACCGCCAAGCCCTCCGAAGGAGACGTTTAGGCCGATAACTTCATCTAAGTCGACGTCACCGCTGAGAAGGAGGGGAAGCACTGAGGTTTGTTCTTCGGTTTTCGTAGAATATGTTTGAGATATGTATTCGAATGGGAGCTCAGAGCATCGCGATTGCTTCAACTTTCAATGATGATCTGAATCGAGGATTACTTCCTTATCCTCACTTCGCTCAATACCCGCCAGAATTAGAATGATAACGTTTGGAATTCGTGTCTAGGTGCACAACGTCACCCTTGAAAATCCGAGTTTCTAGTTGTGTCTGGTCAAAGTTTGTGACTTAGTAGGCCAGTATAAATAATTCAAACAGGCCAGGTCACCGGCTAGTTTTCATTGACTGAATATAGAGTTAGGCTCGTTTCATAGTCTTTTTGCCGTCCGGCGTCGGGCAAAGCAATCCGACGTCGCACGCGGCGTGCACCAGTCCTGTGGTAGAGCAATGAATGATATCGAACACCCCATCAGCAACGGAAGAATTTCGCACCTGTGTTGAACGCCGCTGTGCGACGTCGGTCATCCGATGTCGCACTGCAGCATTCGATGGCACCGCAGCCCTGTCCTACAACGCGTCGGACGACGCCGTCTGACAAACTGTGATAGGTGCTTTAGAGCCATCTGATAACTCTTGATACTGCTATGACTGTCGGCCAGCGTTCTTACTTCGCTAGAACGCTCACATTCGCGACCAAGGCTTAGTGCATTCTTCCCGCGACGGGCGTCGCGACATATTGTTCGCTATATAAATCGACCGAAAATCGATATTACTGATATGCACTGTCGCTGTCGCGCGTCGCGGGAAGTATGCACTAAGCCATGCGATGGGCGCTGTCGCGATTCCAAGCCCCTAGTGCAAACTTACCGCGGCGCGCGCAATAGGGCACATCGGCCATATCAATTTTCGACATGGACTATGGCACGACGCTCATTGCGTGAGGAATGCACAAGGCCTTCGGATGTTAAACGTTCTCCGTCGCTCCTCTACGCTTGTGCACGTCCTGTTACCACTACAATGCGACACAGCCTCCGTTAGGCCTATGGTATACTTCGTCGCTGTAATGAGCGACAGGCATGCAATCTAACACAAATCGTGGCGGGACCCGCATCGGAGGAACGGCAACGGTCGTCGTAGGAACAGATGTCGCGTGTGGGTCGCAGCGACGTGTCGCGGAGGGCTGACATACTTCAAATGTGCCATAGCCTGTCGCTACCACTGTCGCTGTCGCTGTGCAGTGCACTGCGACAGCGACAGGTTTAAAGGACGGGAGGCGGTCGCTGTCGCTGTGCAGAGCGACGCGACCGTGTGTCGCAAAGGTATACCATACCCCTTAGGAGCAGAGCAGAGATGGAGAGTAATAGCACAGAAATGGATACAAGCAAACCAGTCGGCTGACCGAAATGGTGAAAGGGTCCGCAAGTGTGAATCAAAATTAGACTGCGAGAATGACAGTGACTCTGTGCGTAAAGGGTTCAGAGCAATTCTGAAGACGCCACTGTCCCAACAAAACAGGAAAACGATTTCGAATTTAGGCTGGACCTTTAAACGGTTTTTTACGGAAGCTTGAGGGTTTTGTGAGAATTTTCCCCTATTATCCTTTACTTAGAGATATTGCTTACTCGAAAACGAAAACTAGGGATCGTTTTTTTGTCGTGGGCGCTGTTTTTTCACTGAGGTTGATGTTTTCGAGCTACGTACATATCATGGAGTTACAGGGTTTAGTAATTCATAGCACCCAAATTTAAGTCTGAGTCGTCATCTATTGCAATGAGCATTTGCAGATTGCCGATGTCGCAGAGAAAGAGGAGAAGAAGAGGGCAGTATTGGGTTTCAGATCGAAATCGGAGGACCGAAAAGAGAAAAAGGTAGATTAAATAACCCATGCAGTGTGTTTGTTAGTACAAACAATCTCTTCACCACATTTCAGAATGAAGAGAGGGAGAGAATGAAGAAGGAAAAAAGGGAGGAAAAAGAACGGTCACCTCGAAGTCCAAAGATGCAGATCACGGCCAGGTTGGAGTTCGCAGCATGAAGAGTGCCCTATGATGAGGGATGAGAGTTACGAAATCCTATTTAAATAGCAATGCTCACTATGATTTCCGTTCCCGAGTTTTCCAACCCATGGTTGTTGAGTATGGACGGAACGAAGATAATCGTGGACATTGCCCTCAAGTCATCTCAGGTGTTAATCCATGGATCTATGTGTGTGAATGTGTGCCCATTTGCCGTTCGTGCTCCCCTGCATGCCAGCCACCTGGTTTTTATAGCATTTCCAGTATCCTCAGGTCGTTACGATCAGCTGGAAAGAAGTTGACGCCGGCGTTCTTCAGGAAAACCGACTCGAAAATTCCTAAATCGACAAAGGTGAGATCTGCGACCAACCACTTTTCTCAAGCGATTATTACGTAACCTCACCTTTTCTTTATTTCATTGTTTACTTGTTTAATCATTCTGAAGTCCGGTTGTGAGAGTATCCCACTGAAGGGACTTCATAAAAAGTAAAGGTGGTGCAGACTAGAATTTCTCCACGGGTCGAGAGAAGAACTTGATCCTCTAGCGTGATTCGTGCTACTAGCGTGTTATCTCCCTCAATATATTAATTCGGGGTTGATTCGTGGGGAGCGGGCACAGGAATCCTGCTCTTTCTGATCGGAAACGCCGCTTCCCCAGGGAACACTTAATTTTGGACGCCCGCCAAAATGACAATTCGGGAGCGATTTGATGCAATGCGTCGCGCGAAGCACTTGTTAAGTCTATCGTTATTGTGAGGGGTAATAGGAGATGTTTTTCTCACTGTTTTGACGATGAGTCGCTCGATAATAGTCTATCACATATATGTCGGCATTTACACGGGAAAATAACAGCGAACGAGAACAAGTGAGGTCATTGCGGAAGCACATGTTGTAATCACGTCCAAACAGAAAGAAATCAAAAACCTGATTTTTCTGATTTTCAAAGAAATAGTCGGTTGTCCGCAAAATACGTTAGTACCGTTAAACAGGAAATTTTTCCACCTACGAAGTCTGGTGTCCTTAGGCCGGAATCATACTTCCCGCGACCAGCGACGGCGACAATGCACATCAGGCATATCGATTTTCGGTCGATATGGATTGCAAACATTGCGTCGCATCGCTCGTCGCTGGAAGTATGATTCCGGCCTTAAAGGCAGTGGTCGCGATCAAATATGCTTGTCGTCTTTTTCTCTCTAAACCCCTTTCTGGGTCTCGAGTAGTAGGACCTATAAGAAAAAATCGCGAAAAAACCACTTTTTTGGGTGAAATTTGAAGCCTGGACATTCTTGTCTTTTGATGGTGGACGAGCCCAATCCACATCATCGGCATCGATGATCTCTAGTATCAAGAACATCAGCTCGCTTGAAATTGAATTTCAATCAATGAACCTTCGAATTTATGTACACATCTAGTCAAAAACATTGACTGGAGTGCTTTCTTTCATTGCTCAATTGTTTTTATTCGGTAAATTTGCATTTATTTCTTCCTCTGAATGTCGATGATTTTTGACTGCTCTGCATGAGACTGCGATCCTTTCCGTCGGCGCTGTACACGTGTGCACGAACTGGCAACTTTGGGCATTACAAACTCTAATTCTAGGCCGCTTTTCACAGCGCTACCTTCATAGATTTTCAGCTGCCTTTGATCTAAGCTGATTTTTGTAGTTTTTTCGATAACGTTTTTATCGTGACCACTGCCTTTAAAGGCAGCAGACACGCTCAAAAATTGTATCGATTTTATGACACAAATCGAAGGTTTGGAGCTGGTTGTATTGGGAACTGACGAAAAAACGAACGAAAACTGGGTGCAAATAGAGGAAGAACGGTTATTTCGTTATCAGGTGAAAGTGGACGAGTTTTACGGCGCGCGGTTGAAACAGCGAATGTTAGAGACAAAACGGTTGAGGTAGCTGGGCCAATAGACTCTTCGAACGCTCACCTCGTTGGGAGCATCAAAAACCAGCCAAAGGGGCCGTATTAGTACTATCAATCTGAACGAGTGTATTTTGGGGCGGGGTTGCAGAAGCTCAGGGGCGGGGTTGCAGAATTTTTTCGATTTGCATTGCTGAAATTTAGTAGTTTTGACTCTTTTTTGACGCTTCCAACGGCGTGAGCAGTCTACTAGGAGCCATGCGACTTCAGAAACGTAGTTATCTCAACAACTTTTTCGAGCGTGTCTGCTGCCTTTAAAGGCAGTGGTCACGATGATAAACGTTATCAAAAAAACTACAAAAATCAGCTCAGATCAAAAACAGCTCAAAACTATTTTCTAGAATTAAAGTTATTAAGACCCTAAACTCCCAGTTCGTGCACACGTGCACAGAAAGATCACAGTCTCATGCCAAGCAGTCGAAAATCATCGACACTCAGAGGAAAAAATAAATGCAAATTTACCTAATAAAACAGTTGAACAATGAAACCAAGCACATCAGTCAATGTTTTTGACTAGATGTGCACATAAATCCAAAGGTTCATTGATTGAAATTCAATTTCAAGACAACTGATGTTCTTGGTACTAGAGATTATCGATGCCGATGATGTGGGGTGGGCTCGTCCACCGTCAAAAGACAAGGAAGTTCAGGCCTCAAATTTGGCCTAGAACAGCGTTTTTTCGCGATTTTTTCTCATAGGTTCTATTTCTCTATACCCAGAAAAGGGTTCAGAGAGGAAAAGAAGACGAGCATATTTGAGCGCGACCACTGCCTTTAAGTCTTTGTGGAAAGAAGAAATCACAAAAGTTGCAATTTCTGAAAAATTGCAACTTTCAACTTGTCAAACACTGAAAAATTTCTACTTGGGTGCTGCCACTTAGTCCCCAAAGGGATCAAAAGTTTCTCAACGGTCACGAATTTGTGTCTTGAAAGAGCCCCAGTAACTTCATTCGATAATGGGGTGGTAGGGGGCGCCGTACTCCGGTGTTTGCCATGGATTGGACACAAGGGATTTTTTTTTAGATCTGACGGGGGTTTGAAACGTTCCCTGATTCTTCGTAAGAAGGTGGAACCCCTACATGGGCGATATTTTAACGTGGGTGTGGATTTTTTCTCCAATCCCACAATCATCACTGCCAGTTCCTAGCCTCAATGAAACATGAAAGGTATTCAGTACTGAAACCAACCACACCCCAATCTTAGGTGTGAACTTTGAAGGTGATCGAGTCTGAAGAGGAATGGCTCTATGCGCGAACAAAGACTACGAAATGGACCCTGTCGATCCTCCACAGAAGCAAGACATTCCCTTTCCAGTGGCTAGCACTGAAAGGCGTTGCTGGGAGAGAATGCGTGTAAGATCAAAAAACAGTGTTAGCTATGAATGTGTTTTCCAGCCATCCAAACCGTCAACGCCATTGCCGACGACCAAGGCGCGAATGAGTTTGCCGTTTAGGAGCGGGTGTGTGCACTTTTCAGATTCCTCTAAACTCTATGAAATTGTCAATGTAGTCACTGTACAGACGAAAAGCACCGCTGGCCGAGTTTGAATCATCTGTGGTCGAGGATTCACCTGCAGTCGAGAACAATCCACTGACTTTCGAGAAGTGGAACAATAGTCCACGTGGGAAGAGGAGGTTGGTTTTCATTTTCGGGACATAAATTTCCGGCACATTTCGTCATCCAAACAGATTATGAAAATCCGTCACGACGACTTTCCGAAAATGTCGTAAGCGCTTTGCCACTGATGCAGATTTTCATCACTGAAAAGAAAAAATCCTCTTTTCGCATCGTTCGACTCGACTCCTCCTAAAGGCAGTGGGGCAAGTTGGCCTCTTTTTGTAAAAACGTGAGCTTGGGCTCCCTCTGAAAAGAGTAAGAAATGAAGTACGACGAAAAGTCGCCAGGAAGTGGGTGAAAATCTCGTGGAACAGCCAACTCATAGGATCACCCCGCCTACTTCATGTAACAGTTGTCCTGCGTTAGTAAGTATTCCTTATCGCGAAATATTCGAGCATCCCAGTGTGCGCATTGGTCCCTCTTATTTTTAGAGAGTTCTCGGTACAAGAAACAGAAAACAAAGCCATTTAACTAAGATTTTCAAAGCGCAAAACCATTCATTTCCCAGACGTCAGGTTTGATGCTTTGTCTGCAGTTTCCCAGACACACAAACAGGCTTAATTAAACTTTTCAGAGATTTCTTCTAACAGTTTTTCTCCGGTATTTGAGTGTTCTGTGGGGACTTTTCCCTATTTACCTCTACTCAGCGGACTTGTCTACTCTTAAACATCAATAACTTTAACACGGTTTTTTATCGTGAACACTGCCTTCAACAAAAAGTTTCAGACGATTCCGTGGCCGCTACGGTAACATCGCGGAGCTATTACGGCACAGCGCAGGCTCGCGGCAATCTCCCGGCCATGTTGCGGCAATCGTTCCCAGAGCTGTATATAGTTACAGAAGAAGGAAAGAGCGGGTAGCGCGTAAAACAGAAAAATTTGTGCTGGAAAACACATCACACATACTTTGAACATATTAAAAAACGTTTTGTGCATACTAATGAGCCACCCTGTCGGGCGTTAAATCTGTTGAATACCCTACGTCGTGTGATGTCCTTGAGGCGGCGTTTGATCCTACCCTCTGTAGAACCGTCAATGGGCAAACTTATTCACTGCTTGGAGTAAATTGGATACTGCCGACTCCGAAGCACTCTCTCACGGCCTTGCCTCATTGCAGACACTCGGCGCATATAAACGGATTTTCAGGAACCAATTGTCGAGGAAAGCGACAGCAATGGCAACGTCTGCCCTACCACCGCTCCTACCTCTTCCAGTAAGTGCTCCATGAAGTTTTTCACTTTCAGCTTTCTAAATGAAACGTGCGTATGCCTTCTCTGGAGCTCTTACATGCCCTCAGAATTCGAACTTTTGGCATATGAAAATTACATCCTTCATGAGAATCTTCCAAATGCTTTATCATTAGTGAAAAACGTGTAGAGGTCTGGAAATCTTGTAATCATTAGAAATTGGAGAAAGAGTACAGGACTTAATGTTAGACATAATTTATGAACACTCTGAGTCTGATAAAAACCAAAATCGAGATAGATACCCAGTTATCAATTCTACCATTACTAACAACTTGTTCGAGGAATGTATCCTTGGCAGAGCTCTCTAGGAAAGCCCTACACTTTACATGCGGAAAGGCGTCAAAAAATAAGATATGGTTTTGCTCTTATGCTGTCTTCAAGCTTATTTGCTGTGCAATCAAGGACTCACGGAGTACGAAATTTCGGTGATATGTAGGGTTCAGCTAGTCGAGAAGGAGCAATCGAGCTCAAATTTTAGAGGTGTCTGAACTTGTTTTTTAACTGATTTTCTTCAACGTTTGTAAGAAATTATTCGGATGCATGAATTTGTCTTTTAAGG
This sequence comes from Aplectana chamaeleonis, assembly GCA_029168955.1. Taxonomy (NCBI): domain Eukaryota; kingdom Metazoa; phylum Nematoda; class Chromadorea; order Rhabditida; family Cosmocercidae; genus Aplectana; species Aplectana chamaeleonis. Next base: position 138,768 of record JAPDOI010000652.1, read on the forward strand.
AGTGGAGTATGTGATGTCCCCGGCGATGCCGAGACATGAGCCAGCTCCAGGACTCATTGACGACGAGATTTTGTGGGTTTCTCTCGTTTTTCCTATCTTCTAATGAGGTTTTAGGAAATTTTCCCGCAGGCAAACTTGGCCACTGAATCCTATCACTGAAGGCCGTGATTTAGACCCTGTCGAAGACCATGCTCAAGCATTTCTGAGCTTCTTTACAAGTATATGATTATTTTGGAGGGGCGAATGAAAATTTAAGCGGAACTTGCGTGCAGTGGATGCAGTGGGGCTCATTGTCAGTGACTTTTTGTTGCGTACCGCTCCTATCCCATGCTTTTCCGAAGCCTGACAAAGATGATGGGGTTGCAGCTGTCATGGCTAATCCCAGTTTGTAGCTGTCGTAATTCCTTTCCGTAATCCATGTGCTTTTCGTGATAGCATTCCTTGGCTTATGCATACCCTTCCTCTGCATATTCAGTTCCAACCTCTTCCATATTTCTGCGTTTAAATGTGTTCTCGCGAATTCAGGGACCAGCCGATGCTGGTTGGCGACACTTTTTCCAATTCCGAATCCACCGATTGTCTATCAGCCGTGAGAAGAATGGAATTCGAGGCCGAAAAGGCCACTCTCATTTCAATCGACCGCTCGCTTATAGAGGACAATGATACGCTGTGAGTTTATTTTTCGACGGCTGTGCAATCTCCCCAAAAGAAAAACACGACAGATTGGAGATGAATAGACCCTGTCCCATGATTAACAACGTTCAGCTGTGATTTGCTGTAAAGTTAGAGCTGCCATGGACTAGGTTGACACGAACAGGAATTGCTGGCCGAGAGTTTCAATGTAGACGCTTACCTTCTTCTAAAAATCTGGAAAAAAATCGTTATCCTGCCCTTTTAAATCGCGAATGTGAGAGGCTCATAAAGGCAGTGTTCTCGATGAAGATCGTACCCCAGTTTTCACCAGAAATTGAAGGTATGGGTCCTGATTGTTCCATTAGCGAGAAAATAACCAGAGAAAAAAACGACAAAAAGGCCGAAAAGGTACCTTAGAAGGTGTTGGAGGAGTTGCGTCTGCATGAGCAAGCTACGGACGTGAATTTCAGTCACGATGGCAGTTGCTGTTTATTCGTTTTAATTATTTTTATCGCCAATATGTTTAATAGAGATCTCCAAAGGGACTACTGGAAAGGAGAATAATTGGCAAGAAAAGAAGCAGCGCAACAATAGAAGGAATATAAAAAAGAAAAGAATTGCAATACTTTCAAGCGCGCCCCAATGCTAAAACTCATCTGTACTCGCGCTCTTATGCGAACCACTAAATGGATCAAACACGTCCAAGGAAAACTCGACCGCGAGCAGAAAGGCCTAGCGAGAGCGGACTTTGGGGCCGCATAGAGCTCTTCCGGGCTCTTTTTTGTTCGTTCTTTCGAGCTTATTGCTTCGAAGAGACCCGAGCATTTGATTCCCGGCAAAAAACGAAGACGAAACTTATCGTGGACGCTGCCTTTAGAAGGAATGAAATACTTTCCGGTTCTGTTACACCATCACTATTGACAAGTGATCTAGAGGGAAACCTTCAGTACCCGTAAATACAGCTAGATTGTTAGTATGTCTTGCGAGACAGTGTCTGCATGTTCGCTGCTGTTTTTCAGGTCGTTACTGCGATCGTAACGTGCGCAAAGTGAAACTAACGATCAAAACGAGTATGATTCACATCCTTTCTAGCATCCTCCAGATCACGGAAAAAATGAAATCTCTAGTGAACTGAGATTTTCTTCTCACGACGCTGTTCCGAAACCCAAGTCCGTGCTCTCTCTACAAGTGGCTCTTCAGATAGTAAATCTGCGATCCAGAAGGGACGACTTCTCGCATATGTTGAAATGCGTATGAAGGGTTTGCTTGCCTACAACCGAAAATGACCGCTGGTCGTATTGTAAACCTCTCTGGTAAATACGAGGTGCCACCTCCAAGGCCATGAAGTCGGCAAACATCCTTAGACAGACCACGTTCTTAGATGAACGGAGGTTAGGTCGAAACATGGATTTTGCTCCCTTGTGAAGGAGGTAGAAAAACCTTATCTTTGCCATGTCGCTCGACACAAGTTGCAGGCTTCTCTGCTTTTTCCATTAGGGAACAACATCAATTTTTGACATTGCGACCGCTACTCTCACGATTTGGTCCGTCCAGGGCTGTTTACCGGCTCCATGCCGTTGGAGGTGGCACCCCACCATATTCAAGTTTCATCACGACCAGAGAGCTTTACAGTGGATGCAGCGGCTATTTTCGGTTGTGGGCATGCCATGTTGGACCGACTTGCTATTTCAGGAGAGATTTGTAGTGAGAGCTTGAACCTAAATTTGGTCGGTGATGGGCACCAGGGATGTGCGGAAAAATTATTTTCGGAAACAGAAAACAGAAAATCTAGTTTGACAGATTACAGAAAACAGAGAAAATCTCCAAAAATGGGCAGAAAACAGAAAACAGAAAATTTCGAAAAATCAATAAAGGGTGTTCAGCCTACACTAAACGAAATTTTTCAAAACATTCAATTTTTTAATACATTTTTTGAGTGATGTATTTCTCTTTCAATGAATTTCCAAAGCCTTACAGTTGGCCAGAGCAAAAAGTATAGACGCTCCAAAAATTCAGATTATGAGTGCGATGAGATGACAAATGTTCATCGAACCTTCCTTTTCCCAGGCAATAAAAGCTCGATTACTCTATTAGAAACTCAATACATATGTATGTCTGCGCAAGGAGTACGTAGTGCAGACGGAGCGAGCTTTCCGTTCCGTAAGGTATGGTTTCCGTTTTCATTTTAGTCTGACGCATGTACCAGGCGGCTGGCCGTGCGGGGTTGGCGGCCTCACTGGAGAATGGGGTTCGATTTGCTAGCGGTGATCTACCGTCGCAGCCCCGTCCATTCATCAGACTAAAATGATTGCGCGAACTCTACATATTTTGACACTGATTGAGGGATGACTGCTGGTTTGAACTCCTCAGAGCTGAAAGTCACGTCTCACCATCAATTTCTTGGCACTTCATCTTAAATTCTGTGCCATCTACATTGCAGTTGATTAAAACACGTATTTAGAGTTTTGCGTGCATGGCACAGTTGAAGCCAATATTGCCCCGCTCTGCTAAAGCGGGTACGCTGGGGAGCGGGTATGAATAGTGGGCGTTAAGTACTTAGTATTGATGGCTATTATTGTTACTAAAGAGTCACATGGCAGTTTTCCTTTCACTTCACTGCTCTGCGTTACATCTGAGGGATTCGTCAACGATAAACCTCTGGGTGAGAGTATGCACTATAAGGTAAAGATAAGAAATCGGCTTCCTGAATCCCTATTGAAATGCGCAGCGCATTCGACGTCGTATTCGTACAGGATTGACTTTGAGAGAAATTGCCGCTGCGGCTCCGCGATAGCGCCGCTTTGGCGCGTACAAGCGCCGAAGCGGCACTATCGCGGAGCCGCGGCGGCACTACAGCAGATCCGTAGCCGGGACCCGAAAGTGCCGCTTCGGCTCCGCGATAACGCCGCAGCGGCTCTGGGAGAGTGTCCGATATGAAGTTATTTGAAAATTATAAGACAACTAGGGGGAGGGACAACTAAGACAACTAGGTCAACTAAGACATCTTTGTCGACGAAAACCCAAGAATCGTGGGTCCGTTTATCAACAGATTGGATCCCTGTTGGAGGACGTCAACCAGGCAGACCGCGAACCAGATGGCTTGATGAAATTGCGAGCTTCCGTGGAAGAAACACAAAGGAACTCGCATCGGGTTGGATCACACTTGTAACGGGAGACGCTAAGAAGACGGCTGAGCTCTTCGAAAAGAAAGTTCAACAATTGTACTGTTGCGATCAAGAGTCTTAATAAATAAATAAATAAATAAACTAGGGGGGGCCTAAATGTAAGAACAAAAATTCGCACCTGCGGTCGTTACGTCCTTTGTCTGATAAGAACAGGGCTTACCGCCGCTTTTGCGCACGAGGAAATACGGAATGTATCCCAAAATTGGGTATATTGGACCGGCGACTATTTTGTTTTGTCACACAGGACAGTTAATCGTTCTCCACGCGGGTTGGCTGCTGCATCCTTGTGGAGCCTTCGCGGCTCAAACGCGGAGCCGCTGTGGTACTGCCACGGCGATGTTGAGGCTTAAGACACGGCAGCAGAATCGTCTGATCACGGAGCCGCTGCGGCACTATCGCCTCAAAAATTGGGAGCAGCGGACAGCTGGCGAAAATTCGCCAGTTGCTCAACAGCTGGATGACAGCTGGCATTTAGCTGGCCAGTGGCAATCACGAGGCCGACAGTTGGCATACACTCGTCATGTCATTTAATGCCAGCGGCGGACGGCTGGCGAATATGTGCCAGTTGCCTAACAGCTGGATGATGACTGGCATTTAGCTAGCAATCGGCAATTACGAAGCCGACAGCTGGCTCATACTTGGCATCTCAATTAGTGTGAGCGGCGGACCGCTGGCGAAAATGTGCCAGCTGCCTGAAAGCTACGCGATAACTTGCATTCGGCTGACACGGGCGAGCAGACCTCGAAATTATCGAGTGCATGAAAACGCAGTTGTCCATCAATCGGCACTCGGCTTGCGCTTAACCGCCCAGTGGCCTTCGCTTGGCGCTGAGCCGTCAAATTACTGGCACTCGAGAGAGCACGTTTCAACATGTCATAGCTTGATCTCTGATTCCGTTGATAAACTCAGCCGGTGTATAAGGCGATTCAGTCCAGTGAGTGCTCACTCGGTACTTTGATGCCGGCCCTGAAAGGTGACCTAAAGTCACTCTTCAGAGGCTAGCATATTTTTGGTAACTGAGGGGAAAGTCCCCACGGCGCGGGGGGGAGGTGGGGTGGATGCCAAGAGACTGGCGGACCGCTGGCAAATGATTGTTCAACAGCGGGCTGCCAGGTAATAGCCAAGAGACTGCCAGCGTCCTGGTGGACCGCTGGCAGGGTTTTGGCGGACCGCCGGGTAATAGCTGTCCGACACCGGGAATGGTTCTTGCTCGCCAGGCAAATGCCGTCGGTCCGCCAATCCCAATGTCTGAGGCGGAACTATCGCGGCACAGTCAAAGATCGCGGTCATTTCCCGGCACTGACGCGGCGAATTTTTTCAGAGGAGTGGGTTTTTGCAGGGACCAGCCGACTCCCTAAAGAGTGCCTTCATTTCTCTATATGAATCTGTTACCAATTGAAGGACCCCGGAGGATTGGTTGGTTTGGTTCACCTCGGCGAGGATCGAACCTGACCGTGTACAGGGAACAGCACCGTTTCCTCCCACCACGCCACACGTGCCCTAATTGATGACCACTACAGCGAGATAAAAGTGTCTGGGGTGGAACAACTGCAGAGAGCCTGGGTGAAGTACACCCCCACCCTATCGACTTAGCTTCGATAGATCCGGCTACTTTTTTCTAGGAGAATCCTGCTGCAGATCGCGGTACACGTTTTTTCTGTTTTCTGTCCAATTCTTGCCCATTTCTACAGAAAACAGAAAAAAATGGCCAAAAATGGGCAGAAAACAGAAAACAGAAAATTCCGCACATCCCTTATGGACATCATGCCTGATCCTTTTAATCTAGCAATGACGGAAATGCTTTTTCTTACATTTCTCATCAAGTTTCATCAAAATCAGGCCAGAAAAAATTGTTATGCAAAAAACTGGGGTTCCCCTAGATTTTAGCATAACACTGAAGGCGACGACCAGAGGCTACTTCCCCTTCCTCGACCTTCGAACTCAATAAGGGCCAGATGGATGGTTGAATTTCGATCAAATCATCGACTTTTTTCTCGTGTTTTTCCCTTCATTCTGGTTCTCTCGCACGTCGGCAGCAAAAAAAGAAGAAATAACGGCGTGAGACCACTCGTCCACTAGATTTTCGCCCTCAGAATTTACCCAATGCCTGAGGAGTCAGAATTCGGTTACCGGTGAATTTCGGACGATATCCGAGATATAATAATAATTATTATTTATTACTATTACATCTCTGATATCGTCCGAAGTTCACCGCGAACCGAATTACGACTCCGAATATCGTTGTCATTAGCATGTCGTTCTCTTCAAGATGAAGGATAGGTCTCAAGAGTATTTATCTGGGTGTACTGTGCTTTTAGTGAGTTGTGGAACAAACGTATGAATCAAAGTCCGTCCAAACGGGACTGCCCGCCCACGCGGTGGGCGCGCGTTTGGAGCGGCTGTCACGAAGGTATTTTTTGGATGAGCCTTCCATGGCTGAAAGCCGCTGATTGGGGTACTACTTACCATTAGTCAAATATTCCTGCTAATGAATTTTCTGATTCGAAAAATCCCTCTGTCACAGCCGCTTGACACGCGCGCTGACCGCGTGAGCGGACAGTCTCTTTCAAACGGACACAAGCATTTAACTCCGAAGCAAAAAATCGATGAATCAACAGTATCTATCAGAGAGTAAGAGACAGATAGAGTGAGCAAATAAAAAAGCCTGAAAAAAAGATCGGAAAACCGTATCAAAGTGGGCGATGCGGCTCGTGATATTTCATGCAGAAAGGAGCTTAAAACGCGAAGAAATGGGGCTCCTAGCCCTAGAGACTCGTCTCCCAATCGTCCGTAAACTTCATATACCACTAAATTTGCATTGCAGTTTTGGCCTAAATTGTTACAAAGTTCAACTCAGTCACCAAAAATTGTCAGACTAGTTTCTATTTTTGTCAATTCACCATTCTCTTGACATGGTTTTATACTTGAAAAAGCTGACAATTTTTTATCGTCGTAACAGTTTTGGTGTGAAATTATGTACCGATGACCGTATTGAATCACATTAAATTCCATCTCTGCACACCAAATCCTTCATTCCTAAATTTTCAAGTATCGCGAACGAAATATCAATCCGATTCGTCCCAATCAAGGGCGCAAATGAGGGTGCGGTCGCGGTGACCGTTGAGACAGGCTCCGGTTGAGATCGGCGTTAGTTAAGTGTCAGGGGTTGAAACGGGGCGGGAGCGAGGTGGGAGGCTGTGAGAGAGCGGCCGATCAGGCCAGGCTGGCTGTTCGTCTCCCAGACACACTGTTGCCGCTGCTGCTGCTGCTCTGCTAGCGCTGTTATGGTCGACTGTCTGCTGTCGGCGGTCATTCGAACTCTCAGGTGCGGTGTCGATTTCATGTCGCTTTCATGTCGCCCCCGTTTCACAGCGCTTTTTCATTTCACGTCCCCCCGAAATGACGAATACAGTGATAAACGCTTTGTAATCGATTCGGAATTCCCTTCCCGATCGCCGTTGATTCAGCTACGTGTTGCTTATGGTGTGCGGCGGCGGATGCTTTTGCCAATTCGTTCGACAGCTTTCGAGGTCTACTCCCTTTAACATTCAATACTCCCTTATTGAGACTGCTTTCTTATTGTTTACTAAGATAGTTGTCAAATTCAATTTCACTGGAGTCTTGACGCCCCTTCCAATGCTGTACAGTTAGTAGATATCTGGAAGTTGCACGCTCAAACACTAGTTCAAACATCACCGCACCGTCTTTATTGAAATGTAAAATGTAACATATGGGAATTTTTATACGAGAACCCACAAATTTACTACACTGATTCACAGATTGACTGAACATGGTGGACGAATTATGAGCCTTATGTTGCCAATGGCTAAAATTATGTGCACAGATGTCCAGGGCGAGCTAACACAAACGCTGCGAAGAAGATCAGGGAACCACTCAGCGTCCTCTGCGCTCAGCGTCGATCCACGGGACGGCCTGTAATGCATGTACAGCAAACTCTACGTCAAGCAGCATTTTTCGTCATCCCAGTCGCTCTCTGGCACTTTTTTGTCGTCCCGTGCATCTCAAGAATTGGAGCCAAACGCTGCTAGGATGACAGAAAATGCGCGGTTAGAGTTTGCGGTGGAAAGTGCATTTAAGTCCGCAGTACACTAATATACGCCATGGTTTTAGGTGCTGTGGCTCGACGCTGCGCGCGTAAGACGCGGAGCGGCTCCCTGACTTTCTCTGCAGCGTTCATGCATGCCGCCCCAGGAAATGAAAAAATCTGTGAGTGCTTCTCACTGTGAACCCATGTGCTCCACTACGCATAATGTGGGGGGGGGGTTAAGAAAAGGTTCTCACTCACGTCAGAATTTCGCTCAGCAGGGCTCCTCTCTTGGGGGAAAATCGGGGAACGTTTCGCACCCACGTCATAACCTATAAATCCTAGGATATAGTAGAGGAAACTTTGACGCATATGCGAAATTTTTCTTCGACCCCTCCCATTATGTGTAATTGTTCCCAAGTCGATTGACAGGTTGATCAAATACATACCAGGGCCAAGTTACCGCTCTCGAAAAAATCTCGAGGGGGGTGGTGCGTTTATATTTTGGTACGAAAATTGGCAAGTTGAGTAACGGGTAGAGTGCGCAAACTCGTCCCACGTCTTCTCAGGTTAAGAAATTGAAGATCAGCCAGAAAGTACCGTAAAAAAATAAAAGTGAACATCCTTGCAACATCACGTAAAACAGCGATGTAATAACAATTTTTTTAACTACAGCCGGAGATTTAGCCGTCAGGATTCAATTTCGTGCGGAGTACGAGCGCTGATCGTGGTAACGATCTCTTGAGCGGCGCCACCGGTTGACTCGATTATAAGTTTCAACAAATAGCAGAGTAACACCGCTACATATAAGCCAGCAATGTTTAACAACGTTCCCTGTGGACTTTTGACACGTTTCATGCACAATACAGAACTTTCCAGGGCATGGATTAGTGTTCGAACAGATCATATCTCCTTATTCTCTCGGCTTTCGCGCCCTGAAAAAAAAATTGCCTTGAAGTAAGACCTACGGCTTCTCCAATTAGTTTTTGGCAAGGAGCCAGAACGTTGCCATAAAAAATTAGCGAGTGTATAATTGATTGGAACACTAGATCAATACCAGATGCTTCAAGCGCTTCCAATTAGCGACTCGCGCGATGACTATCCAGTTTCCGTCCAGCCGATCTCTATCCTCATAGCCTCATAGTGCTCATCGACCGAGAACGATTGTGCGCTGCAGATGTTTGTTTCCGCGTCAGAAAAAAAGCGAGAACGAGACGAGTTCGGATTGTTCAAAGCGTATTCCTCCCAAATAACGAATTTCCATTCTAGATACAAAAAGCGCCATGACTTTTGAGTCAAGATAAGATGATTTCAGGCCACGACGGACCTTTGAAAACGGCAACGTACCACCTTCATCAGCTGCGACGTAAGTTGTTATTCATTCCGAAGTTTATTGTAAAGCGCAGCTTACTCGGTTGAAACCGGGCTGAGCAAGCAGCGGAGCGGTCGGTCATGGCAAAATATAACAATGATAAGAAGATTTTGACATGATAAGCCCTAATAGCCTTCCTTCGACCCGCTCAAAATGAGGGAGCTAGGCTATATACTTGGTGCATGATAGGATTTTTTCCCATTCCTATATCGCATTCACTGTAAACTGATTTATCATTTTGACGCTTATGTGAAGAAAAATTTGTGCTAGCAATTTGTCAGTCGTCACCTTACTGTAAGGTAGTAATTCCATATAAGAAATCCTCCTTGTCTAGAGATTCAATTTCACATTTGGTCGATCCATTTTGCGCACCTCACGGCGTGAAAGTCGCGAAGTCTAAAACAAGTGTTCTTTTTGAATCTTTCCGGTAAAAATTGCAACTGGACGACAGCAGCTCAAGACTTGAGAACTTTTCCGTGGCGAACACTTGCCACTGTTCTCCACTCAGCACATCATATGTCCTCCTCATACTTTTTGCTCCTCCGTCGAAAAAGAGGTTGTTCCATCGATTCCTTGCACTCTTACATCTGGCACTTTTGTCGAGAAAGTAGATTTCACCTAGAGTTAACCGCAGGATGTGTATTCAACATCAATGGGGCCCGGTTTCCCTTGAGGCCATTGTTGTGTTTCGCCATTCAGTTACATTGTTTCTGCTTCGACGATTTCCCACACTGTCACGTTTCCATTTTCAGGAGGTGGTAATTAGGTGAAGACTGCGCCTACTAGAGACATATAGAAGGCTAACACTTAATAAGTGAGCTTTGAGTAGTTTTTCGAGCCCTTTGTCCTACGCGTTTTCGACCATGTCAAGAAGGCTCGGTTTGTACCAGCGACTGCTCGCGTGATACGGAAGTATGAACCAGGCTCTAGATATTGAGTGCAGTCATGCCCAAAACTGGTATGTGTGGAAAACTTTGAAAAAAAAAACCTAAAAATCTAATTTTTTTGTATCAAAACTGAATTTTTCGTCTTTCGAAATGTTCTATTTTCGCTGTAACATATTTTTGACTAAAAAACAATGCAACGTAGTCAAAACGTTTCAAATAATAAAAGAATTATGCTTTCTGTGAGTCACATCCACAAAACAAAAGCATCTGCAATCAAAATCATCATGTGAGGGGATTTAAGCCTTGTTACAAGAGGTCGCAGTGACGATTGCTGACAAAATTGTAATGCTGGAGACATTCTAACATTTATCTCTAACTTATTGTTTTGAAACTGCGACACAGTTCTTTGAACATTCGTGCCCACGATTTCACGTGCTTTTGATTAGAACTGTGGGCTCGAAAGTCGTCCCTAACTTTATGAGAAAACCAGTTTAACAGAAAGAATAAATTGATTACAAGTCAGAGATGTAAACGGAACAAACTTTGTAGAGTTCGCGTAATAATTTAAGTCTGATGAATTGACGGGGCTGCGACGTAGATCACCCCGCGCGAATCGAACCCCATTCTCCAGTGAGACCGCCAACCCCGCACGGCCAGCCGCCTGGTCCATGCGTCAGACTAAATCGAAAACGGAAACCATACAGTGACGAGCATTAAAGGCAGTGTCCGCGATAAAACCATGTCTCTTTTTTTTTGGTGGAGATTGGTAGTTGCGGGGCCTAGCGCAACCTTAATGTTGAAAAAACTAAGAAAAATGAGCTCGGAACCGTCCCCCACGGCCCCAAAGTTGGACACCCGTCAGCTCGTCACACCCAGATCAATAGCCCCGTCCTTCTATTCATTCCCAACTTCTCTCTTTACTCAGGTCAGCTCGCATACATCGGCTGCAAAAGACGGAAGTTACAAGCCCCGGACAACTCGTCCACCATGTTTCCTTAGCTCAATCTTTAAGGTACCATAACTCCGTTCCCAGAAGGTCTTGTACGATTCCAAAAACATCATTGGAATCAGCATAGGATCGTCTTCAAGATAGGCGGAAAAACAGAGAACCGATCCTTATCGTGTACACTGCCTTTAATGATCCTTGGTTCATAACATACTTCACGTGAATTCACTGCGCTGTCACGTTCGATTTCAGAGTGAGAGGTCGCGTCGCGGTCACCATTAGGCCTAGTGCATAGTTCCCGCGACGAGTGACGCGACATAATATTTGACATCTATATCGACCCAAAATCGGTATTGCTGATATGCACTGTCGCGGTCGCGCGAAGTATGCACTAGGCATTAGACTGGGATCATACTTTCGGCGACCAGCGATGCGACGCAATTTTTACCATAAATATCAACCGAATTTATGCCTGTCGCTGTCGCGCGTCGCCGGAAGTATGATCCCGGCCTTGCCCAATATGTAGTTCAGTTTTCTGCCGCTATCGTTCAGTAATGGCCGCTACGCGACCACACACATTCAGTCGTGATGTCAGCAAAGGGGTTTAGGTCGGCCATATTTAGATAACTGCATTGGTGAAACCTTTGATCACAAAAACTGAGGGATGATTTTTCACGTGGTAGCTGTGATTTCTGGATAAATTTCACGAATTCAGGCTTCGTCAGTTCAATGGGAATTTAGTTGGCGTCTTTTCAGACGAGCTGCGACGGTATTTGCTACGCCTCCTGCGACGTATCGCAAAGCTATAGACGACGGTCTCAGCGAGGTTGACGACATTCGCAGCCAGCTCGAGAAACTGCAATTCCTTGTTTCGCAGGTTAGCCTTTCGCATCACAACATTCACTGAATCAATGAGCAACAAAATATCATCCAGCTTCAAGGCGTCTTCTTAAAGCTGTCAGTTTTCTGTGAACAAAAATTTTCTCATATCAGACCGCGGGGAGATTCAAAACAATCCGAAATCAGTCTTTTCAACACATTTACGACCAGATTTTTATTTAGCCATTTTTTCATATTAAGCTTCCGTCTCCCATTCGAGATTTTCAGAGTCCATTCATCCCTCCTCTACTCAAAAAATGTAAGAAAAAAGAACAGATATAGCCACCTAGACAGTTTTTTCTCGAGTGCAAATTTGTCAGATCCTTTATATTTTCAGCTGTGGGAAACAAGCTATCCTTGAGTTACCATTTGTATTGTAATAAAGACACGACTTCTAATTCTTAGAAAATAGCCAACACAATAAAATTCAGGTGTTTTACCATGTTCGCAACAATTGACATGTTGACTGCCGCGAACGTGTTAGACAGCGGAATTTTATTGCGGTGGCTAATTTCCAACAACTATAAATCATATTTTTTGTAAAAACGAAGCAAAATTTTGCTCTTGTCGCAATATTCACTAAGGTAAGGCCGTTGAGTTTTCTCACCCGCAGTGACGCGATGGTCTCCGTTGTCGTGACTATTGTCATATGTGTATTTGCCAACATCCATTCAGAACGGCTGAATGCACTTCGTCGGTGTTTCCTCAAGGAATAGGGCATTAGTGGAACACGATGAATATGTATCGATCGGGATTTCCAGTTTGTACTAGTGTCTCACCAGTAACTTACCCCCAATAAACTCAAGTGCCATATTGTTCACTTCTTTTCCAAAGAAAGCTAGAACCCATTTCTCGTTAGTCTTCTGTGCTCAGGAGTTCATAATCAATTTACTTGAGAGTTAATGCGACCAAAATAAGATACTTGTTGCTTATTCAACTTACTAGGGAATCACAACTGGTCGAAAACGCCGTTACCAACGATGTTCACTCTCGAAAAAGTTGTTGAGATAACTACGTTACTGGGGTCGTATGGACCCTAAAAGACGGCTCGCTCCGTTAGAAGAGTCGAAAACGAGTTAAAACTACTAAATTTGACTAACGCATGTCAAAAAATTTCGTCAACCCCTGAAAACCTCGTCCAGATTGATCGCTCGGCTACGGTCCCGTTGGCTGGGTTTTGATGCTTTCAACGAGATGAGCGTTCTAGTACAAGCTATAGAAGTCTAATGGCTTATTGTTAGGTACCTCAACCGTTTTGTCGCTGATATGAGCTGTTTCAACCGCGCGCGGTAAAACTCGTCCACTTTCACCCGAAAACAAAAGCAACCCATATCATTTTTGAGCATGTCTGCTGCCTTTAAAGGCTGTGTCCACGATAAATTTCGTCCCCGGTTTTTCGCCGGAAATCGAAAGTTCAGGGTCTCATTGGAGCAGTGGGGTCGAAAGAACGAACGAAAAGGAGCCCGAAAGAGCTCCATACGTCTCCGAAATCCGCTCGCGCTAGCCCTTCCGCTCGCGGTCGAGTTTTCCGAGGAAGAGTTCGGTCCGCTTCTACATTAGCATTGGAGCGCGAGCGCGGCTGAGTTTTAGCATTGGGGCGCATTTGCGCCCGCTGTCTACTTCAGGCCCTTGCCCTCGCAACTAATCCACCGTTGAAAAGTGGCTTTTGAGAAGAAGAGCTGATTTCGGATGTTTCACAGCGTTTTTCATGATTCTTTCTTCACTGATGAAACAGTCAGACTCTAAACCCTCGTTTTCTGGTGGAAACTCGAAAACGATTTTTATCGTGGACACTGTCTTTAATGTACTAGCTTTCAATGACATTTTCAAGTCTATGTATGTACATAGCTGCTGAAGACTTCTCTGAACCAAGATATGGGGGTAACCAGGCAAGAACAGTACCCGTGATAAGTTTTGTAAAAACCGGGAGCGTTTGCCAAACTTGACAAAAAAAGTCCGATGCTTGTAACTTTATTGAACGAAGACTTCATTGACTTCTGAAAACGCTATCATATTTTCAGCTCAAATAGCTACCTAATAATGCACTTTGTGGATCAAAGTTCCCTAGAATCGCGTTCTTCTTGAATGAAGTTGTTTTTGCCACCGTTTTTCAAAAACGTCGCGCGCGGCAAGGTGCGACGAAACGTTGAGTAGTAAATGTACAAGTAATGGAAGAGCGTTCCCTATGCTTTCTTCATGAATTTGGTGCAGGTGCAAGTAAACACGGAATTTGTGCAGGTAGAATTTTCGAACTCCTTCATTCAACGTTCTGGGGTCTGCGCAACCCAAACGAGACGTTTAAGGATGTTCTCAGGCGTGTTTAATGAAGGATTTCCAAAATTCTACCTGTTCAAATCTCGAGATCGTCACACCTGTAGAGTTCGCGCAATAACTTTAGTCTGATGAATGGACGGTGCTGCGACCGTAGATCACCCCCCCGCGAATCGAAACCCCATTGTCCATTGAGGCAGCCAACCTCGCACGGCCAGCCGCCTAGTTCATGCGTCAGACTAGATCGAAAATGAAAATCATATCTAATCTATGTACGGAGAGAACATAGAGGTTGCTTTCTATTACTGGTACAGTTACAAATCAAAATTACGCCGCACCTTGCCGCGGGCGACGTTTTCGAAAAACGACCGCAAAAATAATTTCATCCAGAAACAAAGCGATTTATATCTATATTTATAATTATATTTATTTTGCACTCATGGTGCGCAATCGACAGGAAAGCAACGAACAAAAAAAAGTCGACTGCGACTTTTCCGACTCAACCAAAAACAACCACGCAAGTGAGGAGAAACACAAAACAATCAGTAAACAAAGAATTAACAGAGCTCCACGTGCTTGCCAAAAAGCAGAAAAAAAACGCAGCCACCACGACCAAATAACAGATCAGTATTTTTTTGAAATTGTGTTCAGTATCAGCAATTTCCTTTCCAGTGATATGTTGAAAAAACGTGTTCTGGATGCAAATGATTTCACAAAAAGTGTGTAGGCTTAGAACACAGAGGATACGATCAGCCTGGGCAACGCAACTAGCCGAAGCTATTCTGGGGCGGGCCAATGAAGGTGCCTCTTTGATCTGGTACGAACCTCAGGCGTAAGACCCAGACCCAAGCAGGCAATGATAAACCATTCCTCTTGTTGACCTGTACCTCCAGCTCTAGACTGTGGTTTTTGCAGTGCACAAACACGAAGTCTACTGGGCATTTAATCGCTGGAGCCGATATTCATTTTCAAAGAAATTTCTGAGTTTGGAAGTGGTTGCTCTATCGAAATTGATAGTTGAAAAAAAAACATCTTAGCAAACTGGGGGCAAGCACATAAAGAGAAGGCCTATAAATGGAACACTAGTTACACATCAGGCACGCCTATCAATTCCATCAAATCAAGCTTTATGAGAGCCTTTTTAAAAACAGAAATGCTTGGTTTCTGCAAAAGTTCAATTGGCAGCTTGTTCAACCACGCAGATGTTCGATGAAAGAATGAGTTGCTGTATTTGTTGCTCTTGAGAACACTACGTCGTCTATGTCTGGAAGTATCGATATTAAGACTAGGTCTTCTCAGAGAAGAGGGCCTGAAATGCCAAAAATTGGAAGCAGGGAGGCGAAATTCTCCTCTGAGTATTTTGAACGCCATGACAATGTCGGCATAGGTCCGCCTGTACAAAAGACTTCTTAAACCAAGCTCTCTCAAGCGAATTCTGTATGATGGCATCTTTCGAGGATAGCTGGGATCAAGAAAGGCACGGAAATAAACGATCCTTGTGAAAGTCATCTGGACCTTTTCTATCTTGTTTATGAGCTTTCTAGTGTAGGGGTTCCAAACTTGGCTACAATACTGCAAAATAGGTAACACATATGTTTTGTAAAGTTTTATCAGAACGGTAGTATCACTAGTTTTAACCGTTCTGAGCAAGCTATAAAGGCAGCACATGGCTTTGGAAACGATATTGTCTATATGTGTTTCCCAATCAAGAGTGTTGGTTACGATGACTCCAAGATCGCGGATTTGAGTAAGTGTCTCTGGCAAAGCAACCCCATCAAGAGATTCGCTTCGTAAATTCGAAGAGTTTTGGCCAAGAGAAAGCAGATACGTTTTACTTGAGTTGAGCTTTAATCCCCAATTACTAGCCCAGATAGACATACGCTCAATCGCACTACACATTGCTGATTGGATAATATGTCTGTTACTGTCGCCGGAAGTTGTATAAACCTTGATATCGTCCGCGTATGCACATATGTGAATATCTTGGTTTATTTTCAGGAAGGCCGGGAGATCTGAGGTGTATATGTTGAACAGAAGAGGTGAAAGTACTCCGCCTTGAGGGACTCCAGATATACAAAAATGCGTTCTAGAGAAAGTGCCATTACAGTTTACAACAAAAGTTCGCTCAAAAAGGAAAGATGTCAGCCAGCTCAATAGATTTCCCCTGAACCCTATACTTTCGCATTTTCTGAGTAAGCTACCGTGATCGACGGTGTCAAATGCTTTGCTAAAATCAAAATAAACAGCATCAACAGCTTGTGACGAGCTTAGTGCACCAATCCAAGAGTGATTACATTCTAGAAGTTGCAGGCAAGTAGAAGAGTTTTTAACAAAACCAAACTGTTCAGGAGGGATAACATTAAATTTGTCTAACCAATCTTGAAAACAGACTTTCAAAAAATTTTCCATGACTTTGCAAGGCGTTGGTGTAATGCTTATAGGTCGAAATTCATTAGGTGATGAAGCAGAAGAGCTTTTAGGTATTGCAGTAACTATCGATCTCTTCCACAAGGCGGGAACCTGGCCAGTAATAAGCGAGATGTTGAAAATGTGACACAGAGGGATTGAGATTTTCTCAGCGAACATTTTATAGAAAACTGCAGGAATTCTGTCCGAAGGGATCGAAAAAGAGGCCTTAACTTTACGCAAGTACCTACGGATCAGTGAAGGATTAATCACTGGTAAGGGGCAATCAGGGATAACATATGTCAGGAAGTTTGCGTTAGATTGACATGGAGGTGTGAAAACACTTGCGAAAAAGTCAGCCAGTGCATTGGCTTTATCTTCCGCAGTAGTGAGGACACCTCCATCTGAACCATATGAGCACGTCGAATTGTTCTTTTTACCCACACGTTTACTGACGTAGGCATAGAGCTTCTTCATGCTGGGACTATTGGAAAGTTTTCGTTCTTTATAATCAAGATAACGTTTCAGGTGATAACTCAGATTCTTATTAACCGTTTTGTATTCCTCAGATTCAAGCGGATCATCTAGAGCATTGAATAATCTCTCATTATAACGGTAAAGGTTGCGAACGTGTTTTGGATAACTTTCTTGTACATGCGCAATTTTTCGTGTTGGAACAAACTTATCAACTAACTCATGCAACACGAGCAGAAAACGGTCGTAAACATCATCAATAGATTCGCAGTTATCAAAAACTGAGAACCAGTCAATCTCATCGAGCTCAGCATTTATTTCTCTAGAATTCGCCGCCAAGAAGTCTTTTTTCGTACCAATTACAGAATTTCTAAACGATTTCTCGATTTTGAAGGTAACTATGTTGTGGTCAGAAGCACCAAGAGGTGGACTGATAACAACATCGGAACTCAAAGTATTTGATGACAGAACTATGTCAAGTACAGATGTACCACACGTGGGTTCTCGAACGTGTTGCTTAAGCCCAACAGAGGAAAACAGGGATAAGAAACGTTCAAACTTGTGAGAACGCGCAACGGGGGGATCGCTCGACCAATCGACATCTAAGTTCAGGTCACCAACAAGGACAATGTTATCGAAACCGGAACACAAATCAGAGAGCAGATTGCAGAGTTTTTCATCTTCGAGGGAATTTTGTTTTGGAGGACGATAAACGATGATAAATCGAATATACTCGATAGAAATCCGCAGGGTGTCAAAACATATAACATCAGCTGACATGTTTGGTGAATTGAAGGTAAACTGTTTAAAATCAATATGGTCTTGAATTAAAGCACATACCCCCCACCTCTTCTGCCAACTCTGTCTTTCCTCATGGCTCTATACGGAAAATCAGAAATAATTTCAGTGGTAGACCCTTTTGAGTTTAACCAAGTTTCAGTTACAAAAATGAAGTGCGGTTTAGAAACAGAATCAAACTGGTGTAATTCAGTTAATTTGTTAACCAAACTCTTTGCATTAAGTAGAACACACGATGAAAAATTCGAGCATAACGTGTTTCCACGTTTTTTTTACCTTTGTTCAGTATATTTGGAATTTCCGACCTTTTTATTACCTGCCCTCTCCATACAACATAAATACGCTCGCCATTAGGATCAGCAGCGTTTAATTCGGAAGCTTCAGCACGCAGTTGTTTCTCCTTTTCTCGTTCAGCTGAAGTCATAGATCGACGAATATAAACATTGCTAAATTTAGGATTAGTCTTCAGAAGCCTGGGCTTTTTTAGAGTTTCAAAAAAGTTTCTCTGAGATGAGAAAATACGTTTTATGAGCCTCTGTTTACCCACCTCAGGCCGACCTAATCTAGCAACTTCTACTGTCCTCGCCTCGATATCAAGCACATCAAGGATCTCGGCCACAGAGTTCTCTGTAGCTGCTTGTCGACCAGATGCCGGTAAGCTGGCACCAGCCTCAGGTACTCCTGAGATGATGACAGATCTGGTCATCTTGTCGGCAGCAACAATCTCAGATGGCTTCATAGCGAGTAACGAGACAAGATCACTTAACTTACTTAGTACCGGAAGCGCTTCAGGCGCTTTCTGTTCCAGGACGCGCTGCAGAGTAGATAACAGCTCAATACATTCTTCCTGAGGCGACTTGAAAGACATGTGAGTGGAGGATGAGCCAACATTGGTGAGGTTGGGCTGGGAAGTCATGATGAGCGATTGATACCACAACCACTCTAGGCGAATGCAAACTGTCGAATGAACTTAGAATGAAAAATTTAAAAAAATGAATGAATTCAGGAGAACTTCGACCCACAAAGTACATTATTAGGTAGGTATTTGAGCTGTGCATTTGATGACGTTTTCAGAATCCAAAAAAGTCCCCGTTAAGAAAAGTTACAAGCATCCGACGTTTTTTTACCCAATTTGGTAAATGCTCCCCATTTTACTAAGCTTAGCGCTAGTATTCCATCTTTTTGTGGTCGCAACCATCAAGGATCGTACCCTTCAGGTGATTTTAGTGTTCAGAAAGAATTATGGTTTTGTCCAAAACCTTTTCCCGCATTTTGTTCGAGATGATAAACACGGAAGAGAGGTTCATCTTTCAATTTTTGAAAAAAATCGCCAGGTCTGGCTCGAAGCCTTCCACTGGTGCAATTTTTTTGGGCAACATGCGACTTTTGACGGTTTCCAAAACGTTGCGACAGATCTACCACGTTATTCTGAGCCAAATCATTTTTTCGATGTTTCAATCATTTCAAACTACTTATTTTTCGTAAGTATGGCATTGTCAAATCATTGGTTTTGCTAGTAAGCTAAACGCTAAGAAATAACTGATGAATTTCGTTCTGATCGGCGTTTTCCACAAAGTGCGCATCATTAAATGGTCTTGTTACTTGAATGTTTGGTTGATACAGGTGCCTCACACGAGAATTTGTAAATTGCTTGCGATTTAAGAAGCCCTTAAATAGCATGCTTCATCCTTGTGAACAATTAGAACCTCTGAAACGTGGGCCACTGACGTCACGGCGACACATCCACCGCTTGCTACGGGCGCAAACTGAGGAATACACCGATCCGACGCAATGCTCCTCGTCGACAGTAAATAACTTGTGACAGAAGAAAACTACCGCTCGTAGGAATTGGTCAGAAAGCGAACAAGGTCGGGTTTTCGCATCTCTTTTTTTGTATAACTCGAGTCAACTTTGAGCGAAACTAGGGTGATATTAATGATCCTGGCATTAATAGCTATCCGAGGGTGTAACCCTATTTGTTGAGAACCATGGAAGTTTCACAATCAACCAGCTCTTTATATTCTGCAGGCACAAGGAAACAGACAGACCCCATCCGCCAAGATACCGTAATTGCAAACCTGGCTAATTGCAAAACTTCTATAGTTGTCAACGCAACCATTACAAATGCTAAACCATTGGGTAGCCTTCAACGTCTGGATCATGAATATCACCCTAGTTTCGCTCAAAGTTGAGCTGGAAGCGAGTTATACGAAAAAGATGCAAAAACCCGACCTCGCTCGCTTTCTGACCAAATCCTATTGCAGTATTGCAGGTTGATTGAAGAAAGGCAACATACTAGATTTTTCAATGCCACCTAATTGAAAAGTTTCGAATAGTACACCTTTGTTAAACAGGATTTCGCCGACAATTTCACATATTGTGAATGTCCCTCACTGAGTGGAGCCTTACTCCTCCCTGTATGTATTGTCGAGGCTCAATGGTTCGACTGGCCGAAGCTCGTAAGGCTGCCGCCTCCTTCCAATGGCGTCGTTTTAGTCCGCTTATAGCACATTTCGCTGCTGTGATCGGCGTTTGAAAACGTGCCGATGTGTGGATTCTATGTCCAAGCTTGATCTAGAGCTCCGATAATGTCAAAACATGAAATGTTAATTGAAGGGTTTCAGCAACTCTAGATTAGTGCAAAAACTGACTTCTAACGATCGAGTTTATAATCCTCCCAAAGAGCGGAGCAGCACATTTTTCGATTCCAGGAAAGGACAGAGATATCTGCATTTCGAAAGTTTTTGTTTACCTCATTGACTGGAATGTGAGTTCGTTTTTGCTGACATGAACTGAATTTAGGAAATGCGTGGAACTGACGTGGAAAAGTTGATGCAGGAGAATGAAGCGCTGCGACGCGAACTCCTCGCAAAGGACGAAATGATTTCCGCCCTTCGGCAGCAAATCGCATCTCAGCGATCATGAAAAGCCTTCTTACATACAAGAGCCAATTATTACTGACCAAATAGAGGCACTCGTATGTGAAATTACTGGCCAAGAATGGGCCCTAAATTCTGAAATTATATTTCATTTATTGGATTATCGATTGTCTTTCCAATCTTCGATCTCATTCGTTCCTTAAAGAGTGAACGTCGATCTCAATGGGTACCCCGTGATTTTGTTTTTTCTTTATAATTTTCTTTTGGTTTTACTTCCCTTGTGTGCCCTAGGTGATTTTTTAAGAGTTTTATACCGGTGGTTGTTTTTATGTGAATGTTGTACATTTTATGTCGCAGAACAAAATAGTGTTATATTTTATGTTGGAATGATGGATCGCCTGGCTGGATAAGCTGAGTCTCCAGTAAGGCAACCGGAAGGCCGCCCGGATTGGAGGTCGCCGTATAGTTGGTTGCTGCGGAATACACACAAAGATGTTGAATATTTACGGCGAATAGAAATAACATGTAATAATGGCTTATTCACAAGACTGTCGTGAGCTCTGCCAGGAAATGACGAGTGTGCCCGTAGAGATCTCTTTTCATTACAGATGAGCACTACATTTAGAGCGAGGTACATTTTCCTGAAGTGAAAATTCTTTTACATCTCTCATAGCTACATCTTCCTAAGCGTAATACCTGTAAACAAAGCTCTGTTCATCTTCATGAGATCCAATGATTCACGCCAAAGTGCCATCAGTGCAGCCAACGACATTGGATAGATGGTACTTTCTACAGAACCTGTATAGTCTTTAATTTCATTCATTTTTCATCTGTTCAAGAACGTTTTCTCACCATCATCTTGTAACCGCCCTCTGATTTTCATCCGGCCATCGAATATACCTGAGAGCGATGCGCGAAACAGTGGTTAGGAAATCTCTCATATAGTTGGACACTGACGACTGTGAAAAGCCCATGAAGTCTCCTTCTACCATTTGAATGTTGTTCACAGCCATCACTTGCAAACATATCGCAATTTTCATAGCGGCACGCTCGCTTTTACAGAGGGTGCACGACGACTCCATAACGTCCAACAATTGAAGGTGGTGAAATAATTTTTGGAGTAGGCGTAAAAAGCCCTTTCCTATGGTGCACTGCTCAGCCTTGTGCCCAAACGTTTGCTTACCTAACTCCTTACAAAGTCTGAAGAACGTTGGACGCCCTAGACGAGATCGCATTCGGAATTCTTCGTGCGATGAAGTTTCCAGGCAAGGAGACCTGTCTCTGATAATGCGGTCCATTGCTATCTCACGCTCCATAAAAAATCTATCGATTTCAACCATCTGAAATCTGCACGAAATTGGCTTTATTTCGAATTGCTTGAGAAAAACGTGGGAGAACGCATTACTTATGATTGTTGGTGCACCTTCAATTCAATAGGGTTGGAGCTGCTACTAGACGAAAAATACCGTGCGGTACAAATTGCATGATAGCCGTAAAATATAGTGTATGGTGCAATTACACAACTCACACCGGGGATCACGCCTGTAATTCCAGTGCAACCGCATTCTCAATAAATAATCACATAGGAACGGTTGTTTGGCGGTGGAAAAGGGATTGCCGGTGCAACCGCGGAAGCAAGAATAGAGATATCAGGTTGAAATCACATGAAACCCAGATTGGACGGTGCAGCCTTCGGCTGCACCGTCAGGCAAGGGAGGTAATCCCCGGGTGGGGGCTGATTTTCGTGTTGGCTGCAATTCGGAGTGGTTTAAATCACTTGAGACCCTGGATGGACGGTGCAGCCTTCGGCTGCACCGTCAGGCAAGGGAGGTAATCCCCGGGTGGAGGCTGATTCTAGTGTTGGCTGCAATTCGGAGTGGTTTAAATCATTTGAGACCCTGGATGGGCGGGGCTGGCTTCGGCTGCCCCGTTACGGAAGGGAGGTAATCCCGGGTGGAGATTGATTTTAGTGTTGGCTGCGATTCGAAAAAACATTTAAAACCAAAAATCGGCAAGGAAGGAAAACTTCGGGTGTGGGCCGATCTTACTGTTGGTCAAAACTCTGATTGAAGAAATGAAACCGAGCAGCCTTATATCAGAGTGAATAGATAACAAACGAGGTTGAAATTCTTGTCTGATTACCCAAAATCCCTTCGATTACCAAGCCAGTACCCTTATTAACTTTCAGTCACATTTCACTGTCACTTTCATGAACATTTCTACCTGAAATTACCGCTTTCCGAAGGAAACGTAAAGGTTCTTTCAGGATTTCCGCAGCTAATCAATAAAATAGGCGTCTACCATGAATTCTGCATCTACACCATCACACACGTCATTTTACGGCTATCTTGGCAATCGGTACCGCACGGTATTTGGAGTTTACTGGAGCTGCTTCAGTTCTCCTAAAGAATTTGATCCGGTCAATGGGTCGACGAAGGGCGGAAGCTTGCTGCTTTCGAAAAAAAAACGATGGAACGATTATTGCGTAACTCGGACAGAAATCTGCTTAAAGCTAAAATTGAAGGAGGCAAAATCGTTTCTGGAGTACATACATAGGCGTAAAAAGCTCTTTCGTCTGGTGGATTGCTCAGCCTTGAGCGATAGGGAATGTTTGCTAACATGTAAACTGTGATATTACCAACAAAATTCTCAAGGACTGTTGTTGATTTGTTCACGAACACGCATTTAATCAACCACAAATATGGCGACGAAAAAAAGAATTAGAAATACCGACTATTGCTTGCTTATACCTTCCTTGAGAGTTCTGCAAAGTCATCTGTAGTGTAGGAGTGTGAAAGTAGCTGAATACAAGTTTATAATCTGCCAACGGCACAAAATTTTCACGGAAGTGTAGCAGTTTCTTTCAGTGTTTTCCATGTTTAGGGCCCGAAATTGAGGCATCTTTATCACCGATTAGGCTGCTTCCTTACTCCCTAGTCTGTTTAGAGCATCATCCGCTTACCTCTGAAGAAAGACGGTAAATGAATGTAACACACCGCTCTTCATTAATTTTATACCCTACCCTTTATCAATCGGGTATCATCAATTTTGTTTACCATGATAAGTTTGTGCCGTTGGCAATTTATAATCTTCTTACATGAATAACCCGCGCTCTCAATTCTCCGAATGCCTCAAGGATTCCAAAAAAGCGTTTTTATAGCTTTAAGAGCAGGTGAGTGGTGCATCAGAAAATGATCGAGGTGTCGAAAAAATGTTCTCTGAGTTCGGCGCAAAACTTCCAATTAGGGATTATCTAGGGCGCTGATCACGAATCGGGGATCCATTGCTGGCCTGCGGGTTACTGCAGGTTGCGGTAGGCATAATGCTCATTAAAGGCATCGTCCACGATGAATCTCGTCTCCGAGTTTTCCATATATGATGGAAGCTCTGAAACCTCATAATACGGCTATATTGAAAAACAGCGAAAACCCATTTGAAACTGTTTTCTCGACCAATATTCCTTCAGTAGATTTTTGAGAAAGTAAGAGTCGATCGCCACGAATCGCCGTGTTGACCCATGATCTCTCGACCAAAAAAAGTTCATGCTTCTTTCAGGAGATTTGGTGAGAAGGAAAGGTGAACCGATATATCGTCGGCGCGCATCCGAAAGAGACTTCGCGTTCACTGTTGAAGGTTGGCGCAAACTCTGCCCCATATGCTATAAAATAGGTGCACCGAGTTTGCGCCAACCTTCAACAGTGAACGCGAAGTTTCTTTCGGATGCACGCCGACGCACAATAAATGTCATCCACTCATTGGTATTAAATCACTTGTTGATCAGTTACTTCTAAGATGGCTGACAGCAAGTTGTGTCAGATGACTGACGGAGGGCCGGCCCCTTTTGGCGGAATTTGAAACATTCGAGCTTATATATCTTCACAATAGAGCGTTAGTAATTCAAGAAACTTTACTTACGTTCTCACATGGGTCCAACCAATTAATTGAACACAAAAAACTGTTGGTGGTTTTCAGAGCGTGCGATGCCTTTAAAGGCAGCAGACACGCTCAAAAATGATATCAATTTTATGGATTAAACTGAAGGTCTGAAGCTGTTAGTATTCAGAAATAACGAAAAAGACCAAAACAAATCGACGAAAATTAAGATATAACGGTACGTTCTATATTGGCCCAGAAATGGACGAGTTGTACGGCACTGGCTGAAATAGCGGAGCTAGCAACAAATTTGTTGGGATAACGACGCTAATGTACTCGTAGGACCCTTTCTGGAACGCTTACGCAGTTAGAAGCCTAAAAAGTAATCTGAAGTGGCCGCAATCGAGCATTGAATATCTGTATGGAGGGGCGGAGCCCGTATCGATGGGAGGAGCAGGGATGCTTTCGTGACTGACTACGCCTCAAATACGGTCATTTGGACTCGTTTTTAACGCTTGCAACTTTGTGAGGGCTCTTGTAGGGCCTGCACGACCCCACTAATGAAGTTATCTCAACAACTTTTTCGAGCGTGTCTGCTGCCTTTAAATTGCCCAGCCTACCTTAGAATTTCGAGCTTTGACAAGCTATCCTCAATTTGTGCTTGGCATCCCACTTCTACGAAGAAAGATTGATCCAGATCTGAGACTTCAATCAAGCTTTCATATACCCACCTTTAAACCAAGAAAAATCGATAAATGGACTAATTTGTGTAAAGTAAAAAGTCGTGGGACACACTAGTGACACACACTCAAAGTCCACCATCGTTTCATTAATCTTCTCACACTTCGGATTCAAAATTTACTTCATCACTGTTAAAACGTGCCATTGATGCGAATATTTGAAAGGACAACTTGAATAGGAGAAATAAGAGAGGAATATTGCTTTCTACTCATACAAACGACAGAGCAATAAGAGTTTGAATGTTTTGAAAGGATGCATAGAAAGGTAAACGACGTGGAGTCGTTTGCGCGCCACTCGTAGCGCGCTTCGTGTAGAGCGCTTGCGGTAGCGCTGTTTCAGAGGGTTTGTTCCCCTTGTCGTGGCGCGCATTGAAAGTACTTAATATCAAACAGCGCTACGACATCCATGATGGCGCGTTAGGGCTATGTCAAGCGCGTTTCGGCTGAGAAGAGCGCGGTTGAGCTATGCCATACGTGATTGGGCTAAGACAAGCGCGCGCCTACATAGTACTTGATTGCAGATAGCGCTATGCCGTCCCCATAGTGCGCTTACGCTAGTTTTGACGCGCGCTACCTCTATTCTTCATGCAGCCCACGGGCTCATGAGACCTCAATAAAAATTAGCTCGACACATCCGTGGTCGCTGATTTGCGAAGTACAACCCCAAGCAACTAATCCAATGTTGCAGCAGCCAATTTGATTCCATGCATTTAGCATTCAGATTATTAGTGAACCACTTACGATTCGGAGCCGAATCGGTGGGTGTTTATATAACATTAATTCAAGAATTGGAGTACTGGCATTCTTTAGGCCAAATTTCGGTCCGCAATTGCGGACTACGGCTATTGCATCATGCGACACGTGATAACCGTGC
Source organism: Aplectana chamaeleonis (assembly GCA_029168955.1). NCBI lineage: Eukaryota > Metazoa > Nematoda > Chromadorea > Rhabditida > Cosmocercidae > Aplectana > Aplectana chamaeleonis. The sequence goes on from JAPDOI010000652.1 coordinate 165,030, forward strand.
TGGAAGGATGGTGAATCGTGCCGGGACCAATGACCCCAGAACGATTCACACGTGTCGCATGATGCAACAGCCGTAGTACGCAAATGCGAACTGGAATTTGGCCCAGAGAACGACAGTAGGTTCGATTATATATTCTGTGTAGGGAGCTTGGCAACTCCGTTTCGAAACCCTTGAACAATCTGTAGGCGATCAGGTCTAAAATCAGATTGTGTTGTATTAGATTATGGTTCCTGTATGCAAATACATTCTCATGCCTACCTGACGTTTGCATTATTTCTTTCTAGCCGTGAACGAATAACAAAGCCGACGTTGAGAAAGTTATGGAAGGGAACCATACACTAGGATAACAATCTGTCACAGAATGAGTTGTCTCAGCTTCTGCAAAGGTCTTTTCTGAGAGAGTTGTAGTAGTGATAAAACGAGGAAAAGTGTCGGGTACAGAATGAGCCTTACCATACCAGGAGAGGATGCCACTGAAACGTAGAGCTCTTTAGGTAGAGTTGGTGTCGACGGTGTGGTCAAATGCGTACCCATAAAATCAATGATCGGGGCGCATGACTCATTGCGTGCGGCGGCGACGCGTATGAAGGCATGCCAGAGAAAGTGCGAGGGTTCTCCTTAGACCTTTTCTGTTTTTGTTGAGGCCTTCTTGGCTGATTGCGGTTGGCCTTGGTTGCCAGAGCCATAATACAAGGGTCGTCTGAGTCTTCGGTTGCATTTTCGTCCTGCCGGTGTCGCTCATCTAGTTATGTACGATGTGGTGCTCTCCTCTCCCCTATGTACACTATTCTTCCTATTCCCAGACCAGCCTTGTGATCGATATTATCGCATTGCCTATTTGTCATAATTGTTTGTTTTCATCCTAAACCTTGAATAATTAAAAGCTCTTATTCTTGTAAAATAGTGAATACTGGTTGCACCCAGGTTGCTCCACGCTTGATTATCCAGCGATTGGTATTTCATTGGGCACCCTAGCCGTAAAAACACAAGGAAAGAGATAACACGAAAGGCCACGAGTCGTGAGGTCGAGTGCCCGGTCTGAGGCCTTCCGGAATTTGGCCCAGTTTACATCATATTTCTCGCGATGGGTATGAAGGCCCGATCTGCTACCATCCCAGGTTTTTCTTTTCGCTTTCTATCTCCTGGCCCGTGCCTCTGCCTTGCTTACCGCCGCGCGCTTCCTTTCTCCCAATTTCCACTCTGAAGCTCGCCTATTGTAGGATCATGCTGATAGTTCTCTTATTCTAATTTGTCTTTTTAACTTATTATTGTTCATGAATTAGTTATAATTGGTCGTACTCTTATCAAATTTTAGGCTCATCCCGAAAGTACCTTGTTTTATTATTGTTGGTGGTGGTTGTTGTTTCACACAAAATCAATTTTGTGATTATCAAATCAGGTGCGCGCGAAGCATATTACTTTCACTTTACAAATACTTTGGGACCAAGCCAGTGGTGTGATATGCTAATAAATGTTTATTCAGAAGTTCATAATGAGGCATTACATAATAACATTAAGAGAGCGAGGGGAAAGTCAAAATGGCTATTGTTTAAGGTTGGATGATACCTGAGGTAGAGCCGATTCGAAGCTGACCCACCGTCGTGAAGTTGCAAGTTTGTGATAGAGCTGAGATGAGAAGATGATTTGTTTCTGTGGAAAACTCATACGGTAGCTCGAAGTTTGTGCAGTTTCGAGTGAGGCTCAAGGGCACTTAAAAGGCGCGAATGTTCAAATCGCGCGCACTTCTTGCGTTCCAGACTTTTCGAGGAAAAGGTTTCTTAATCATTCCTTCTTTGAATGAAAAAATGAAATGAAATTCCACCGATAGACAGTTGACCGGAGAAATGAATAAATATTTTCTTGGTTGATTCCTTCCTTGTTGTCGACCGCCTTTCAAGATTTGAAGCTAATTTTTTGTTCGTTTTTTTAGGCAGCTTTCACGATGGAATGAATGAGCGTGCTAGCTGTTCATTGCTTTCGATTATCGTCCATCACTGGATGAGGGATCGCCGCGACCCTGCTTGGCGGAAAAAATTGCGCGATCAATAGGGGACAGGGGCTGTCTACACACCGAGGGAGGAGTTGTCCCCTTTTAGCAGTTTGAAAAGTCACGCGCCTCAACGCGAGCGAAGTGGTCCCGAGTGGAATTAGGGCCGCCAAAAGCGGGACAACTCCTCCCTCGGTGTGTAGAGAGCCCCTGTCCCGATCAATAGCCACTCTCCCTTCGTTTTCCCGCGCGCAATTTTTCCCGCCAAGCAGCGTCATCTCTTATCCAGTGATGGACGATATGTATTTCTTCGTGAACGCCGCCTTTGAACTTTAGTGTAGAAATGGACGATGCATCTGCTTCTGGCGCGGCGGCATGAGGCTAGATTCATACTTGCCGCGTCGCTCCGGCAGTGTTCTTTGTGGGTATCGACCTTCGGGCGACATAAGCGGGATATCTGCTACATAAGCGTTCTATTATCTTTCTTGCTTCTCTATCGCAATCTCTTCGTCGCTAGCTTCGCTATCTAAACCGAGCGTGTATTCTGCAATGTAACTCGTCCACTTCCAGTCGAATACAATCACAACCCGTCATTTCGTCTTTTCAATCAATTTATCTTGATTTTTTCTGTCATCTCTGAAAACCTGCAGCACCAAACCTTCGATCCATGAAATAAAATTGATAGCATGTTCAAGAGTGTGGGCTGCTTCAAACCTTAGAATCATCGTACGCGCTGAAAACCACTTACTGTTATCAAGTATGATTAGTGGATTGGGCCCGTCTGAGAAAGTAGGGAGATTCAGGTGGGTCATCAACGCTTAGTTATGAATAAACATGTTATAGAGTTTATTTTGTTTGGTTACAAAAATTCACAAAAGAATGAACCACGCTTTATGTAGATAGTTTGGGCAAGAACCCGTATGAGGAAATTACACACACACTTAATTGCAACTATTTATGAAACGGACAAATATGACACGATACAGAAAGACAGCAGCAAGATCCTACAAAAAGGAGCACAAAGGAGATTCGCGGGCAGGAAGAAAAGAACCTACGAGAGAAAAGGCGCGTGCGCGACGAAATCCGAGTCCAAAAAGACCATGCTCTTCTCGACTTTTCTCACGTCACCTTTTTCTTGCCACCCGTGCCCGCAAATATCGATTTCCATCGAATTTGAATGACTAGTCGTCGATCTGCCAGTTTCGTGGGTGCAATCGCACGAGATCTATATACATTATTCGACGCATACCTTTCAATGTACCTCAATCGACGCCAATTTTTCCGCTTTTAAACGATTTTTCCTTTTTTGTTTTCTTCGTTCGTTATATAATATATATGATATTTGGCTTTAACCAAGTGCATATCGTCCATCACTGGATGAGGGATCGCCGCGACGCTGCTTGGCGGGAAAAATTGCGCGCGGGAAAACGAAGGGGGAGTGGCTATTGATCGCGCAATTTTTCCCGCCAAGCAGTGTCGCGGCGATCCCTCGTCCAGTGATGAACGATATCTCAGAGATGGTTGTTGATGAATTTTCAAGTGGCATGGCCTGGTTCGTCTTCTCCGATGGTGTCCTCGTTAGAAGTGAGCAGGTTGAGCTTGACGCACAATCATTTCAGCTGAATAGAAAGCAAGCAATGGATGGGTCTGTTCCGATACTAAAATCCTCCTTCAAAGAATACGGGCGGGCTGGTATGAGCGTATTCTAACTGGAAACTCCGACAGATGCGGAGGATCTCAGGGATTTCGCCCCCCCCCTTGCAAGCCTATCTATTGAGAGCCACTGCCAAGACCTAAAATGCATGATTTGGCCAAGTTCGAGTATTAGGTTGATGAACATTTCTATTGTTTTTTCTGCATAGTTAAGAATCCGAGGTCTGTCTACTTGTATGTATTATCAAGGTTGGGTTATTATTATACTTGTATACGGCGTAATCATATTCTCAGACAGTCGTGGCGTCCAACGGGTGGTCGACACGTCACCCTTGTGGCTTACCGGTCGCTGGGTGGTTTGACTGCAAGGGGCGGATCGACTGTCTGTCGACCGTTATGTGTCCGATCGACTGTCTGTCGATCGAGGTCCACAGACAGTCGACCACCCATCGACCGGTAGCATGGCATGACGTCACTTGGCTGTCCTTTCGTGTCTGTGCGTGTATTGACGTGCACATTTTTTACCATCGCACCCCCACTTTTGTCACTACGACTGACCTTGTTTACTCGCGCCTGCGCATTAGTGCGGAACAAGCGTGCAGCGCTTGCGTGGAACGCTCCCGCCCCGCCGTATCGACCCATCGGCGTTCCTTGCCGTTTTACTTCTATTTTTCTTTTTTTTAAATAATTCCCATTACCTGTACACTTGCTGTACATTACTCTAGATGAAACGTTGGTTGGATTCAGATAATGCGTTTCATCAAAACTTCGGATAATGGATCAATTCAGATAATGCTATTTTTCCAGTGGTACGAAAAGCATTGACTCGGATATTAAGTATATCCAGCTGGCCGTTGTCCTATTCGTCCAAACAGCTACGTTCCTACCTTGGTAACCAAAGTTTTCGAGAAAAGGACTGAAGAATTTTACGTCCTACCGTCAGTGAATTTTCTTGCCCATTTTGAAAGCCGAAACTTCAAAGAATCAGTTTCAACTTTTGTAACTTTATCCTTTGTTTTTGTTGTTTTTGCATTTACCACTACTCTCCTGGCTTGAAAAATTCAAGATATTGGACTTAATCTCTATATTCAAGGCCATGCCCGACAATTTCAATTTCGCTTAGACTTTTTCACGTCCCTCAAACAATGATTTTTTGGGGATTTTAGATCTCTGCCATTGTTCTGCGGCACTGCAACCGCTTGATCCGGCTTGGAAGTTCGAAAGTTGCCTTCATTTTCAGAAAAAAACTATGGTTGCAGTTGTTATTATTTTCTCGAAAGCCAAATGTCTTCACACCAATTGCATTCAACGATCCTTTTTCTGTGCCAGTTCAGTGGTGTTCGTAAGCGTACTCGCTTATAGAAAATATGCACTATACTGCGAGTAGCTGAGGCAATATCGAATACAGGCGAGAAAATACTTTGCAGTGAAGAGAAAGCGTGCTGCAATGTTACGCCGCGACGCGACCGCCCGCACGGGATGGGTGATTTTTAGACACGATCGTCCCGCACACGTTTGTCGGCGCTTGTCGCCCTTCCAGATGGGTCCCGCACGCGTTCTGTGGCGTTTGGCACCCTTCCAGTTGGGTACCGCCCACGTTCCTCGGCGCTTGCCACACGTGCGGTTGGGTCCCGCAGAATAGGCGGTGTGCATACTATACATTGGATCCGACTCACTCATTTTCGGATATCCATCCGAATGAACCGAAATTTTCATGATTCAAAATCCGATTCACCGAAAAAACGTCAAAATCCGAATGAGCCAAAATCCGAATCACCGAAAAAGTGTCAAAATCCGAATGATCCAAAATCCGATTCACCGAAAAAACGTCAAAATCCGAATGATCCAAAATCCGATTCACCGAAAAAACGCCAAAATCCGTTTTATTCGAAATCTGAATCACCGAAATGTGCCATGAGTCGGATAATGATTCGGATACCGAATATCCAAAAAATGTCATGATTCGAATCGGATAACGAGTCGGATATTGGTATATTCGGCATGTCCTGTTACTTAAACAAGCGCAAAGGCTACAAAACGGCGAAATTCACTTGGTTCCTACGCGTGCTGGTGCGTAGCGGAGGTTAGAGACGGTGAGAGAGCGTAGGGCAGACGTTTTATAGAGGGTATCTGATGTCACGACTCGACATTCCATTCTAGAATAGCCATACAGGTGCGTAGTTACAGTGCTTCTCTGGGCCAATTTCCGGTCAGCAATTTCGTCTCGACACGCGTCGCGGCCGCGCGCTCCCGAATAGGAAGAGTTTCCAACGATGCAGCAGTCGATCTGTTGACTCTAGGTGGGTTTTCAAACCTGGAAACTAAGAAAATTGGAAGAAAACTGTATAAAAAAGCCCCACCGAGTCGGCTTTGGCGCTGGAGACTCGACCGACTGGAGCGCGTGCGGCCGCAAAGCGTGTCCAGACTCAATTGCGGACCGGAATTTCGCCCAGACAAGCACAGTACACTACAGACATCCAACTGGCGCGCATCGTGAAATTTACGCTGCGTTTTCTGCGCATCAGCAATGCAGATTTTGCGCATAATTGGCACTGATCCTCCTCGATTGAGTTGTCTGTGCGAGTATAGGGCCTTTCAGAGTGACGCCCCTGCGAAATTCGTGGCGAGAGAAAGTGGGCGTGACAATGACTTGTCGCCGAATCACATTTCTGTCTCTGCGTCTCTTACCTCTTCACCACCGTTTGTTCGATTCAAAAACAGTGAAATGGCGGAAATAAATATTCTTATACAGAGTTTATGGACAGGTACTAACAAAGGATCATTAACAAATAGAAAGAAAATACGGCGGGGCGGCAGCGACAGCGAGAAAAATGGTCGATATTATTTCCATCGCGCGACGTTGCTGGGCCGAAGCCTGTCGCTGCAACTGTCGCTGTCGCGGGCCGAAGCTTGCAGCACACTGCGACAGCGACAGGTTTAGGACCTAGTGCATACTTTCCGCGACCGCGACTGAGCATATAAGCAGTATCTATTTTCCCATTTCATTGTGGTGAAATTTGCATCTTTGCAGAAGCTGTGGAGCATCTTCTGAAAGGAAAGACGGTAAAAATAGAATGCCTCGAACAAGCGTTGCGGTCGATTAGAGCTGGCGCAGAGTATGAGGTATTGCTACTTACTCTCCTGGGAGTCCGATTCGGCCACGGTAGGCTTTTGATTCAACTTCAAGTTCTGTATACGACGATAGGGTCCGATGCTTTTTTGGCGACACGTGGCGTAATCGTTGTCAAAATGAGAACCGTTTACAAAGGCTGAACGAGCCACGATGCTCTCTCTTGACTTCGTTGACCAATTTCTCTCTCCCCCCAATTGATCTGGCGCCTAACAACCGCACAGCACGTATTGAAGGGAGCTCATCTTATAGAAAGCACTTCTATAGGACTTTTGGGGCCGCTCCTCGGAAGTGACTACTCGTCAGATCCTGGACGATCTCTGACCGGAACTCCCCCACGATTGTCAGCCAAGAAAGCTGTTTCATTATCGACTGTGGCGAGAACGTTTTTGTCGCAGTCGCGGCGCGGGTGACTTCTGTTACGGGTTTGACATGGACCGTATCTTTGTTGGGCAGACCCGCATCTTTCATAATGCGGGGTGGGACCCCACTATATGAAAATTCGGGACTACAGACCCCGCTACCGCCTTGGGATGACGAAATGGGCACATGCTGCTGCATGGAGAGCGGGGACTCGGCAAGAATTTTGCCATCCTGCGTCACGTAATAGCTTTACGTAATAGCTTTAAATTGACCAAGTGCTACTCGGATCAGCACGTGCTGCTGCTGAAGAGCCATTCGAATCGGCGAGTTTTCAGATTTGACAGTCTATCGTAACCGAATCGGACCTGCCCCAGACGCTGTCTTAGGAAGTGATGCGTTTTGGAAACACTGGAGAATATCATTCCAGGAAATTGTGGTCAAAAAGATCAAGGAAGCTCGCATTGACCTCGAAGAGTGCAAGGATTCGCAGCGTAAAGTCGCTGATATCGGCATTTCGTCAGACACCTATGTGCAGCGACTCTGCGACATTGTAACTGATCAGAGTTTGATGATCAGCGGGCTTGCTGTCATTGTAAGTGCCTTTTACAGTGAGCACTCCACAACTACCCAATGTTGTGCTTTAGGTCGACTCAATTTTGGTGAATAATCGTGATTTACATGGAGAGCTTTTAACCACCCAGAAGCATATTGCTGATAAATCAGAAAAGAAGCTCCCATCAGGCTGTTTCATATCGGTGCAGCACTTGACTAAGCGGTGGATTCTGGAAGAACACTTGCCATTCAAGGTGAACACTGTTTCGTAATTGTACTGGAACGAACTTCTATAGGAGGAACTTCCAGAGTATGGATCTGAGGCAGGTGCTAGAAAAATGGCGCCGCTCGAAGCGGAGCCAGGACGACGACCACTATTCCCACGCGCTTGATTTCTATCGCCATTACTTCGCCACTGTATGTTTTTTTTTCATCTTTTTTTTCCATAGATAGAACGCGCATTACTATGCCCTTTCAGGCGTGCACCCCGCTCACTGCCGTCCAAAAATATGCGTGCCGAATAATGGGTCGAGGCGGGAAAGACGCGCACCTGAGCGATCTGCCAGAAAATCTCGTTACTTCTTTGAGCGGTATGTTGTGCACTATACCTGGTCTTGTTATGTACCCAGTCTTTTGTTTTGATGAATAAAAAAATCTCATTTAGATTTTCTACTCGACGCGTATGGGCTGGGCGCTGCCGATATTTCAATGACAGCCGACGATCTTAGAGCGAACAATACCCCGTAAGAGTTCAATTTGAACAAAATGTGGAGATTTTATGTCAAAGCTAAACTATTCCAGATACTGGTTGTCCCTTGGAAACACAGATGCCGAAAGAACTCGAAATTTGGCCGAGCTTCAAGACAAACGTGTTGAATGGACTTCACTTTTACGAAGAGCGATCGGGAGGGCTCTGTAAGCTACAGACTTCTGTCCACTCCACGAAATTCGCAATAATATTTGACTTTTGCAGAACCGATGTCAGAGGATACGTGTTCAAAAACAACAGCGTTCCACTTCTTCCCGCAGCTGTAAGTACTTTTCCTCCAAAATCATTAGTCTGCTTCTTAACACTTACCGTATTCCCTGAAATTGAACACCCGCGTGTACTGTTTTTAAATCCCCGTCAAAAGAGGGGTTAAGTCAGAAGGAGAGGTTCAATTAGAAGGGGAGGCTCTAATTTTCAAACGAGAATTTAAGAGTCAGTATGGGCGAAGAAAGTTAATTAGGCAAACCAAGGTTGGACAATAATGAATTACTCAGCGAACTCAACGAGATCATCATCAATAAAGTCTTTGTTTAAAGGCAGTGTTAGCGATAACTTTCGTCCATGTTTCACATAAAACGATGCGTTGGCCTCCAAGTGTTATCAAAATTACGAAAAAATGGCGAGAAACGCATTAAAACGCTGTATTTCAGTGACATTATTCTACAACATGAACTAGTTTTCCGGTTGGGTGAATATGTTAATGGTGGTTGTCATCGGTGGAAAGTTGGGCCAATCGAAAATGAAAGGATATTCTATGCATAGAAGGATTAGTTAGGTTCCTAAGGGAAGAACGGAGTAATAGAGAGTAGAGAAATGCAGATGACAGGTCCACAAAAGATTTCATTGTCATAACAAACAGTTCCTGTGATATTTAAAGACAGGGTTCTCGATAAAATTGGTTGTTGTGATATCCCAATTGAATGGTAGATCTGGCCATCACAAAAGTGAAAATATGTAAAAAAAAATTGAAAAAAAAAACGCTCAGGAGCAAGTTATGGCTTCGTGTCCTCCCGCCCCCAATTATCGAGATTTGGGTAAAAGCCTGTTTTGTCAACTTTGATTTTGCTTCTAAAATGATTTCTGGACATCTCTGGAGACTGCTGATTACTTTAACAGCAAAACAAATGTCGGATAAGTAAGAAGTAATGAAAATCGCGTTAATTAGGGGGCCGGCCGACACCGGTGATTAGCCGTTATACTTTGTTTTTAAGGGTTTTTTTTTCGCGATATTCCGGGTTTTTTCACTCTTTTTTGCTTTTGTGATGGCCAAATCTACATTCTTACTCAATAAACCGCCGCGTTCAATGCGTGTCGAGTATGCATTCAACTCGAGTGACCACGCCCATTGAAAGGCTTCATCACATGGTCACGTGCTTCAAACAGCAGCACGTGTTGCAAAATTTCAGAGCAGGAGCATGTGCCGCGAAATTCAATTGCAGAAGTACGCGCTGCAAGGTAGTCCAGCTATCGTAGCAGCACACGGACGCGACGCGGCGGGTACACCGACGTGCGGCGCATCCAGCTCGCCGAGCACCATCTGGGGCCGTCAGCGATTAGACGACGCTTCCAGCGGCCGGGCGGGTAAAGTACCGCAAACTTGGGTAATTGAACAGGCGAAGATGCCGACCTCTCAGTTCCGTCTCAGGAGTGCATCGTATACTTTCCTTTTTTGGATAATCGTTTTGTCATCGAGTTGAATGTGTATCATGCACGCATTGGACGGCTTATTTGTTGGGGCACGTGCTCCCATTTGAAACACAATAGGAGCAAGTGCTCCCCTAGCAGGACGTTCCCTGACTTTGCTTCAAACCACCTTGTCATCGAGTTGAATGCATATTCGACACGCATTGAATGCGGCGATTGCCTGAGTATGAAGAAAGCTCGAAAGTTGTTTTTATCGCGAACCCTGCCTTCAAGAAGCGGAGTGATACTTAAGGATTTCGAGTACTTCTGATGCGTTTTTCTCAATTTCTACGTCATTTTAGTTCTACCCGGGGGCCACTTAATCAATATAGCGAATAATCTTAAAATTGAAGATTATCGTGAACACTGCTTTTAAGTCCTCCATAAGATCAATTTCTTCGAAAATGCCGACAAGATTTTGGGTGTCGAAATCTCGAGTAGCGCGTAGCCCTTCACGTCCGGTAGAAATGGATCGGGCAGCTTTGAAACACTGAATGACGTCGTCTTCGGAGCCTGCGGCATTTGAAATCCCTCAGGCTTTGAGAGAATGAGCGACAACTACAGTTTAAAGTTACTCCCATGTAGTTACGGCCCAACTTAGATACACAGACATCGGAGGAGCTTCTGGATTACCACCCTTGGTGAACCACTTCTCGCCGTTGCGCATCCAGTCCTCGTACTGCCTCTGAGAGCTCTTGGATAAGGGCCACTTTTAACGTTCTGCGCGAAGTATATAGGTAGGTGAAGGACTGGCAAAGGCATGTGGGTCAGGCAAACAAGTATGAGACATAAAGCGGATCCTTAATGAAAATCGCCAACGACTTCAGCTTCTGGGGGGTTCTGATAGAGGAGGTGTTCTAATTTTCAACCTCCACCGAAAGGGGGGTTCAATTAGAGTTAGAGTCTGTCGTTCTCATATTTGTGGAATACATAATAAGTCCCCGTTCTTAGAGGCGAAAAACCGTTTCAACACCAGCATGAATAAGCGGAAATTCTCTGACAGTGTGCACGGATGAATAGTGTAATTGCATTGCTCTTGATTTTAGTTTTGACGCTAGGTCACGTTAGGTGTTTTTTGTTCCTACGTGGAGTGTGACAATAGATCGAGTTTTCATTCTCGACAACCTTTATAGGGCATTATATCTCAACCGGTAACACGATGGGTCTCAATTCTTGTTATATAGTTTTCCTGAGCTGTTCTGTAATAGTGTTTCATATCTGACAATATTTTTCTTGTTGTCTCATATTTAGGTATGACTAGTTGTTGTTTGTCATTAGGATATACTCTTACCTTGTTTCTGAATTGTTGAGTTTTTTTTGGTTGAAGAGTAGGATAAATTTTTGTTATTGCAAGTGTTTTACCAGCATTTGAACGATTGTCGCCGCAACGCGGCGATTTTGGGGAGCCAGCGGCTCTAATTCTCGGGGTCCACGGGTGTCCAACAAGCGGTGGACAGGTGTCCAACTAGCGGCCGGTAGGTATCCAAGAAACGGTCGACTGGTATCCAACTAGCGGTGGACGGGTATCCAAGTAGCGGTCGGCAGGTATCCCATGGACGATCGACAGGTATCCAGCTAACGGTGGACAGGTATCCATCTACCGGTCGACAGGTATCCCATAAACAGTTGACAGGTATTCAACTACCGGTAGACAGGTATCCAATTACCGGTCGACAGGTATCCAACTAACGGTCGACTATAGTCCAACTACCGGTCGTCGGGTGGTCGACGGACAACTCTAGGGGAGTGATGGACAACTCGAGGGGGGTGACAGGCAACTCTAGGGGAGCAGTCCCGCCCCTTTTTAGCGGTCGTGGGGAAGCACGCTGTGAGGTGATTGCTTGTCGACCACCCGTTGGACTCCACGACTGTCTGAGTTTGTTTAGTCCTTTTCTTAGCATTGTACGATTGCCTTCATCTTGATCGTCAGTTTCCGTGTAATTAAAGAATTGTCCTAACTTTATTGTAAGTACATTTTCTGGTGAATAAAAAAGTGGAAACATGTATGAGGTCGAATGTCTCAAATTCCGTCAAAAGAGGCCGTTCGTCAGTCATCTGGCAGAATTCGCTGCCAGCCATCGTATAAGTAACTGACCAACAACTGATAAGGAGCAAATGAGCAGAAGTTTATGAAATATATTATACGATTACGCTAAGGATTTTTTTCTACACTAATCGGTTAACCTTTCCTCCCTTCCTCACCTGAAAGAAAAATGAACTTCATTTGATCGAGAGATCGTGTTCCAACACATCGATTCCTGGCCATCGACACTTCCTTTCTCAAAAGTCGATTGAGGAAATGTAGGACAAAAACAACAGTAGTGAAAGATTTTTTCACCGTTTTTTTTTCAGCAAAGCTGTTATATAAGGTGCAAGAGCTTTTATCATAGATGGAGTACATGAAATCAAAATCCATCGTGAACGATACCTTTAATATGGGCCAGACACTCGATAGACTCCAGTCACCAACTTTAATTTTCCCTCTTTCGTCAGTCTTTCCCCTAATTTTGTTTCGCTTCCGTCTAGCAAACGGCTAGAAATACAGGAATGGGGCAGTTCATTCATCAAATTCTTTCTGCTCAAGTTGGGGTGATTTTAAAAAATCATAATTTTTTCGCTTCAGATTACGAGTGTTTTCAGAAGTACCACTGTGATGAGAGTGAGCTGCTCAAGGTAAGCGGAAAATCTACAAAAAAATTCGAATGATCTGTGGAGACTCGGTGTGTTTTTTGATATTGTGGTCGGGGTACCGCCTATAAGGAGCCAAACACAAGATCTCAAATTGCCCAACTAAGTGAGAGACCACGGTGTGCATATTGGTGCGGCCCCCATTACTTCAAAAATAACTAAGCGCTTTGCTCCGAAATGGTAACCACGAGCTTTGCCCACTGGAACGGCGATGCGCAATGGCAACATGTACAAACGCAGAGTTCCTTGTTTCAGTTTAGCCGTGTGGTGTGTGTCTCGTCTCTTTGGATATGCGGACGGGGCCGACTTGCTCCCAAGATTCCACCTTTGGCTGGAATATTACAGAACTTGCCTCGACCGAAATATCAAAATTTACCCCGAGGTTGGACTGTGCTTTTCATACTGTCTCGATAAGATAAGCCACTGGATCGTTTCGAGAACATCTTTTAGCCAGCTTGTTCTTCCCATGGGAAGGGAAGCAGTAGGCCTACAGGATGGTCCATATTTATTCCATTCATCCAGTATTTTTTCTTTCTGTTATGTATCCATCGATCGATGTTTCATGCTGCAATCCAATCCTGTCCGCTTTTCGTTGTCGATCCCGCATGAAAGCATTTTCCCTCTAAAAAGATGACGCGACGCGTGTTTCCGGTACCACTGTGGAGGAGTTTCCAGCACTTCTGGTATCACTTTTTTAATATGAGCAAAAGTTCAGCTTCTTTCGGGCGAATTTGTGGATGATTATCAACCACAACGTCATTTCTTTCAGCAGTTCTCGTGGACCGGGCAAACTGGCGGTGCGTGTCGTCGTGCGCTCGAAATTTTGTGTCGCAATAATGGTGCCGCTTTTCAAACTTGTCTAGACAACGTCCAAAAAGTCAATAAATATCAATAAAAATCAACACACTACCGGCCACCGAGCGGCTGCCTTTCTGCCGTGAGTCTCATTTGTGACGATTACCTTTTACATCATTATTGAATCGTTTTGAAAGTTTACCTTCTATTAGTTTTATCCTTTGCTAAACGTTTATTTTTATCGTTTCAAACAGGCTTTCTTTGTCGAGTCGTCTTTTTCTTGTGGCTGTCTTTCCAGAATCAATTGGGTGCACTATCAATAACCGGTAGATCAAAATTGCACGTCGATCAGCCCGGGGCAAGTCTTCTGAGGCCACCCAGGGAATTCCCGCGACTCGGCTTGAGCACCCCGTCGATAGAATTCGCAGTGATGCGGATATGGAAAACATGTCTGTAAATGAGCTGATCGATAAAATCATAGAGAGGATTATTGACCCAGTTATTGCGCAGATGCTTAGGGTTTTATCCACTGAAATAGCCCAAAGTTTTGCGGAGTATTTTGGAGCGGAGAAAAGATCGCGCAGCATCGTGGTAGCTGGGTTGAAGGAAGAGGATGAAGGAAAGTCTGCATCTAAGCAGCGGAAAGAGCTTGAAGAGAAGGTTGATGAAGTGCTGGACGCTCTCCAAGTTTAGGGTCTGCCTGTGGACATCCACAGGATGGGTGCGCCAAAGGAATCTCGTCCCCGGTTGGTTAAAGTGGTATTTTCGTCCACATTCTACTGGCAGCGTGCACTAGCTAACCCTCGTTTTCTGCCTGATCATGGTTTTGCGGACGTCTACGTCCGTAGAAGCATAACGAAGGAAGAAATAGACAAAGAGTATGAACTACGGCAAGAGGCAAAGGTAAGGTTGAGCGGGAGAGGGTCGTATATCGTGGCGAACTCAAACGCATTTCCAAAATTTCTAAATGGGTTTCGGGAAACGAATGAGGAAGCACGATATTACTGGACCACATTCCTGCTTTGTTTTATATCTGTAATATCTGTAATAAATAGCTTTGCAGTATCTGTAATAAATTAGACAACTTTCAGCATTTACTCTGTGGCAGAAAACCCGAATTGCTTTTCATAACAGAAACGTGGCTTTCATCAGAAGTTAAAAGCTTTGAGATTGTCTCTAATCTGCCGTACGATGTACATAGACTTGATCGTGATTGTAAAAAAAAGAGGAGGTGTTTGCTGCGTAGCCAAGAACACTCTTTTCTCCCAGATTGTTCACCAGGATTCTACCCTTAATTCGAATGTTCTTTGTGTGGATACACTATCTTTGGTTAGCATGTGCCGTCTGAGATTTATACTTGTTTATCGCCCTCCAAATCCCACTACAACTGACGATGAGCAGCTGATTGGTTTACTCACTTTGCTTACTTTTTAAAGTGAAAACACAGTAGGCCTAGGTGATTTCAATGTTAGAATAGATTAGCGAAATTCAGTAGCTCTAGATTCTGGATATTCTCCATTTTTGGCATTTTTCGGTGAGGCTGGATTCAAGCAACTTGTTACTGATCCTACACACGGAATCGGCATTCTTGATATCATTCTAACGACATCCCAACTTGTGAACTATGTAGGTACACTTCCTCCTCTAGCTACTTCCGATCATAATATTGTACATTTTATGATAGAGCAGACTTCCTCGACTGAACTTTCTCTGCCCCTCCCTGATTTTCTTCGAGCTGATTATTTGTCTTTTAACCGTAGTTTTACTGAAGTATAATGGCTTCAAGTTTTTGATGGGTATTCGTCTACCAATGATATGTACATTAGGTTCTGTAAGGTGGTCTATGAGCAATTGTCATTTTTTGTTTCCTTCAGGGCAAAAAAAAGCGAATTTGCACTACATATACGAAATTTGTTATTCCAGAAACAGCGTGTGTTTCTAGCATCATCTAATCCTCTGAATGACTCCTTATACCAAAAAGATATGTAAGGACTTAGACAAACATCTCAAAAAGTTCTGGGCGAATCATGAACGCCGCCTATCACGAAATTCTATGAAACATCTCCATGCTTATATTCGAAGTAAGTTATCAAGTGGTAGACTGTTGCCAGTAATTGTTGATGGTAATGGCTCAAAATGCATAGATGATAGTAGAAAGGCGACTTCCTTAGGTGATTAATTCGCTAGTGCGTTCTCCACAGATGATGACACCGATTTCTCACCAAATCCAAGTCTTTCTCGGTACCATTGTGAACAAATTTATTTTCATCCCATGGAAATTGAAAAGGCTCTCAAAAACCTGAAACCATCCACAACAGAGTCCTATGATGGAATTCCACCTATTGCGTACACAAAAATGTGCGGAATCGCTTTCCAAACTACTGGCCCATATTTTCAACATGTCTTTGATGTTTGGTGAGGTGCCTGAACTGTGGAAACATGCCGTTGTCACTGCAATTCCTAAAAAGCCAGATTCACAGTCAGTTTCCGATTTCAGGCCCATAAGTATCACCCCAACCCCTGTTAAAGCCATGGAGAAAATCATCAGAGAAAAATTAAGTGCATGGTTGATTGAACCTGATGCTATTCCGCCAGAGCAGCATGGTTTTCGTTCGGGTGCTTCGACAGCCACAAATCTTGTTGATAGTCTGTATGATTGGAACCTTGCCTTAAACCATGGTAAATCGGTCGATGTAGTTTATGTCGATCTTTGGAAGGCCTTTGATAAAGTCTGCCACAGCAAGCTGATCATCAAGTTGGAACACTTGGGTGTCATTGGAAATCTATTGAATTGGCTCAAGTCATACTTAGCTGATCGATTCATGACCGTAAGGGTGGGATGTGGTTTCTCCCGACGCTCTGCCTGCATTAACGGTGTGCCTCAGTGGGAGTCTTCTCACCATTACTTTTCCTGATATATACTCTTGATCACCAAGGATTTATGAAGACATCGCAAGACGTTATGATACAAATGTAAGCAAGCGATATCAAGATTTATGACGCCTACGATAAAAGCACCTGTACCGAAACACACGCAGCTCTGCAGTCGTCCCTTGTCAAACTCACTGATTGGGCAACAGAATGGAACCTGGTGGTGAACCTGAATAATTGCTTTGTCCTTCATATTGGTGAAGGGAGCCCGAATGAATATGAAGTCAAAGGTATTATTCTTAAGAGCAGTAGAACAATAAGAGACCTCGGTGTTCTCGTAGATCCTGAACAGAAATTTTCTTGTCATATTGATCAAGTGGTTAAAAAAGCGAACGCTGCGTTATTTTCTATCCTCAGAAACATCCATAGTGACAATGCGACTGTTTTTACACGGCTTTATAAGACCTACGTATTCCCTCATCTTGAGTACTGCTCAGTCGTATGGAGTCCATCTCTCAAAAAAGCATCAGCAAGATTGAAATAGTTCAGCAAACTTTCACTAGGCTGCTCTTTTTCAGAATTTATATGGGGGATGAGCTGGAGGTCTCTACCGAGTTATGGTGAAAGGCTAAAACGTTTAGGTCTGCGATCACTGCGATGTAGAAGAGTTCTGTCTTGCCTTGTGTTTAGCTTTGTTTAGCTTCCGCATGCTGCGTAGAGAAGTCAATCTGCCTCCAAGGAAATACTGGGTTTTTCGACCAAGCAGCCTTAGAAGAAATGTATTCAATATTCACTATCCGCCAGTCCGACACAGAAATCGTTCGCGAATGTTCAACATTCTGTTTTATCTTACTGCTAGGTGGTTTCAACTTTTGCCAGGAGAGACACTCACTTGCGAAAATAGCAGATCCTTCCAGAAAACCTTGGAAAAGTTGGACTTTTCAAAAATTCTTAATGTTGCAGATGTGTGAAATAGGGAAACAGTTATGACAGCCCAGTTCCTGCCTCATCCACTTCACTCCTTGGACACCGGAGCATGCATGGTGGATGATTAACTTGGGAAAGTTGAACGGTTGTTCTTCTCTTATCTGGATTTCTTTTACCGTTACATTCCACAGCCGTAGCATTACATGCTTTCCTTTACCTATGGAAGTTGCAATATGGAGTGACCTTGCTAAGATGTGTTGGCTCATCATATGCTTTCGTGTTTTCGCACAATGGTCTTCGGAACGGCTGGATGACCTGGGTAGACAAGCGTGATAGTCACCGTTTCTTCTAGATATGGTATACTCTCGTAGTCTCTGGTTGGCCTGATGTTGATATCTGTTCTATTCCTCGAAATTGCATTGGGGATCAGCTCATTTTTGTTTTGTTTTTTTCCTTACTAAACTTTCCCACAGCTGTAGTTATGATTCAAAACGTCGGATGAAGGCATTCCTATATGGACTCCTGCAGTTTTCCATTACTACAAGTTTCTTGCTTACGTGTTACAGGCGGAATAGACCGATTTGCCGGTCCCATGCGGGGCGCCAGTAAACCCATGTTTCGAAGTTCCGGCAAATATCTCATGTGTCATAGCTGGCTGACATGGCCAGGACTCCCCTTGGACCATGTATTACAGGTTGTCACATATCATTTTACAAAAGTGGATTACTCTGGCATGGAGGGAACTATAACTAGGGATTGTGCACGAATACGTGTGGCCATGGTATTTTTTGCTAGTGTTGTGTTGTTTTTTGTTCCTTCTTTCCTGTTTTTTATTACTTCAGCTTTCTGTTCATTGCTTAGTTATTTTTACTGTCTTGACTGGAGCGTCCGTTGGGGTATTATCGGGTCAGGGGCTTTCTACACACGGAGGGTGGAGCACGGACGAGATTTATCGCTGACGCGGGGCGCACGGCGGAACTTCTGTCTCCATCACTAGAGCGCGTTTACCAAAAGCTCGCGAGATTTCGCACCATTTCATGTTTTGATTGATTCTTACATGACTTTAATCACACTGATAGTGAAGCTATCTGTGATATGTCCTTACAACAATCATGGCCCGCGTGCTAGGTAAAAAATATCAGCGATGCTATCATAAATATGCCTGAAAGCATGATTAGTAAGCTATTGAGATGGTTACAACGGCACGAAAACATATAGTGGAATGCAGCACAACCGCTCTCGCTCAATCGGTATCGAGCGTGCTGGTATGGGATTCATTCACAATGATCCCCATCTGACCGCTTCTTATTGATAAGTAAATGAGACACTCTTGGTGGACTCCACTATACAAGATTCATTGAAATGAGCGTGAAGGATAAGATACAGTACCGAGCAAATTTTTTGCAAAGTAAGCGTTTTGCGGCGTTTTTTGCGCTCTCAAAGCGCCGTAACGCCATAACTTGCTTCAAAGTGGTCCAATTTCAATTCTGAAATCATTTCTGGATTGCTTCCATTTAGTCCTATACGATAGTGTTTCAAAAGAATAGATTCAACTCCGAAAGTTCATCGAAATTTGCATATTTGCACCTCTAAACCCCTCATAATGAACTGATCAGTCGGTCATGATAACAGAAATCTGTCATTTTTTGACCTGTGGTCGATGTGAATTTTAGAAGGAAATACACATTTTTCAACAAAATGCTAGAGTTAAAAGAGCTCTCAACACATACCATTACATTCGCCTTACTGAGAGGAACACGAAAACTATCTGAAAAAACTCATTTAGTCGACTTTGAAGTGAGTTATGGCGATGCGGCGCTTTGTGAACTCAAAAAACGCCGCAATACGCCGTTTTTGCAAAAAATATGCTCGGTATTGTAGTGAGAGGAACAACCAAGTAACATAAATAAAAGGTCATGTGAGAATCAATCAAAGCATGAAATGTCATGAAATCCCGCGAGCTTTTGGCAAACGCGCTCCAGTGATAGGGGTAGAATTTCCGCCGCGCGCTTCGCGTCAGCAAGAAACCTCGTACGTGCTCCTCCCTCCGTGTGTAGAGAGACCCTGACCCGTATTATCGCGTATTAAAAAATAAAGAAATAAATAATTATCAACAGATAATGTGGTAATGAAAACAAAGTGCTGAGACTTGAGAGAATACAAAAAAACCGGAATAGCAAAAATTTGAGCGTTAAAAACCCTTGTGATGTAGAAGCCAATTAGCGCGCCAATAATGTTGGAACCTCTTGTATTCAGGTCTGAAAGGGCGGTTCTCAAATACATCTTGTAGTCCTCATTTTAAGTAGAAACCTACCATAACCTATGGAAAGTTTAGGGCGGGAACCCATGGTAAATGGTTGTTGAGCTCTCATCACCGGATCCAGTTTCACCATCGCAGTGGGGGAAAACCATAGAGAAACTCCTTGAAAAACTTGTGCGAGTATGTATTGCGATAGGAGATCATTCAAGCGACGGTCATGGGCTGTCGGCTACTGAATGCTACCTAAACGGATTCAATCATTCAGTAATTCATTTTTTTATTTACTCATTGTTGGGCGCGCACGTATTTATCGTCGGTGTCTGTAAGTAGGAAGCCGCGCTCAGTGACCGGGCGCAAATTCAATAGCCATCCTATCTTCGTTTTCCCGCGCGCAATTTTTTTTCGCCAAGCAGGTTTGCGGCTTCCCACCATCCAGTGATTGACGGTACATGTGGAAAGAAGGAGAAAATAAAGACTCGCTAACGTGCTACCCAAACGTGCTACTTAAACATAATTCCTTATATTTCGTTTGGAGGTGCTGTACTGTGCTTCTCTGAGCCAAATTGCCGTCCGCAGTTGCGTCTCGACACGCTTCGCGGCCGCGCGCTTTCGAGTCGGAAGAGTTTACAGCGCCATAGCCGCCGATCTGTTGACTCTAGGTGGGTTTTAGAAAATGGAAACTAAACGAAATTGGAGAAAATTGTATAAAAAAGCCATATTGAGTCGGCTTGTCGACTGTCTGGAGCTCGTGCGGCCGCAAAGCGTGTGGAGACGCAATTGCGGTCCGGAATTTGGCCCACAGAAGCACAGTACGTGGTCGTAAGTGCTTTACTTCGCAAAACATCATGAAAATTAGAACAAACTCTCTTGCGAAAAAAACTTTGATCTAATCTCTATTCTAGCTATTGTGGCTTATATCCTGAACGCAACTCCTTCTGTTCGTGATTTGAGAAAAAAGAAAAGTTAGAAGGCTTTAGTTTTGCTAGTTCTTCGATTATTCGAAAGGTCAGCAGAAGATTATACTTTTTTCTTTTCCATTCTAATGATTTAAAAGACTAGCTTCAAAATCAGCAGCTTGGACATATTCTCTGGTTCCGAGCCAGATTTACTCTGTTCCCTAGCGCGCTTATGCGGAGCAAGGGTAGAGACAACGAGAAGGTGTGGGGAGAAGTAGAAGCAGCGTACGCCCGCAGGCGCAAGCGATGAACGGAAATAATTTTCACTCGGAAACAGAGGATATGGGTAGACATATCACGACGCAGTATAGGAACAAATGCGTAGTCAACGGTGATCAGTCCGCTTTTTGTGCGGGGTCAGCTCTAAATGGTGTAGTGGTCGGCACGCCTGGACAAAAATAGGTCCGCCCGCGGGTGACTCGATCAAAATTAAATAATAATTTTAATTCAACTAGGCGGCCTCCAGGAACGAAATTCCGCACTTGCGGTCGTTACGTACTCTGCTAGCCAGAAACAGAGGGTCTGCTAGTGAAACCATGTAGATACACGATGCTTCTTAAAATTGGGTAATTGAACCGGCGACGATCTCGTTCTGCCACGCCGGACAAAGCGTCATAGTCGACGCAGTCTCGCTGATGAATTCATAGTCCAGCACGCAGTCAGTTTGAATCCAAAAGCAGGCTCGTTTGCGGTCAGTTCTAATTTTAATTTTTTTACGCGGCAGGAACGCTTCGCTAAAGGCAGTGTTCACGATGAATATCAAACCCGAGTTCGACCCAAATTTTATGTTGTTTGGTCGTGTGGCAACTACTAGTGAAGAAGCAGCGAAGTAAAACGTTCAGAATAATTTAAAATACCGCTTTCTAACGTTCAGGACAAGGACGAGCTTACTAGCCCAGCTAGTTTCTGCAAACGATTAGCAAGCTCTAGTCGCGAAATGGGCGCGAATTGAGCAGGCTGAACGCGGCAGAGTTGCTTGGCAGTTTACCATCGAAAACGTGCGGGGCGCCACAAGCTCATCCGAATGGGGGAGGGGCGGACCGGGGTAAGCAGGCGCAACGGGATAACTTTCACAGCCGTTTTTATTGGTTTCTGGCCCGTTTTCGCTGATTCCTTCTACGCTATCCCCTCCAGCATCTACCAACTTATTGTTTCACACTGAAACCTCGAAAATAGATTTATCGTGGACACTGCCTTTAACGCGGCGAATACTATTTGTTAATTTCTGTGCACGATAAGTCCGCACCGTTGCATGAGTATTTCGGATCTGAAAAGTTATCGAGAATCTAGGTGAAGAACGCTATCCAACAATACAATGCTTGCTCTTGCTTGACTATCTTCAAAATCAATAGTCCGGACGCATGGGTAGACATATCGCGACACAACATAGGAACAAATCCGTAGTCAACAGCTACGCTTTATGGCTTTTATGGCTTGAAAAGCTCGGATTGTGGTCTTCAAATCGCAGCACAGTAGGGTCAGCAGCCGCATACTGTATTTGTATAATGTATGGCACATTTAAATGCCCATCCAAAACTTCCTTGTTTAAACCTGAACTATTTGTATTGATCATACCACCAGATAGCCCCTTTCACCTAAATCATTTTTTAGAAAAAAAAAACAATTTCATGGCATCTTTCATAGTCCTCACCGCAAACGCAGCGTGCGCGGGATGTGCGGTGGACTACGAAACTTTTCACCGAGCGGCACGCGCGGATACAACTATGAAATATCCGACGGCACCGCCAGGGCGGTGCGGGTCAAAGTTGAGCCTCAACTGTGACATGTACAACAGTTACTGGCTTTCTTTTGTGTATACGGTAGCGTAGGATGACCTTAGAATTCTTTATGTTGGAGTGGACTTAAAGGCGCAGTAAACCCTCAGTCATGAATTTTGTAATTTTTATTTGATCGTGTAGTAGACCCCTCCCACATAACACGTGCCAAATGCGAGATCTCAATTCCTCCATTCAAAGGCAGCATACACGCTCGCAAACATGGTCAAGATATCAGCATAATTAGGCCCGCACGGCCCCTATCATTTCGTCAACGACGTTTGAAACGCTGAAAACCATCCAAGATGACAGTATTTGACCATCCCTGTCACGCACGCCCGTATTTTCACACCCCTTCGAGTAATAGAATGAAAAGTTAAACTTGGGAAAACATGTGATAATTGGGAGTGATAGCACTATCAAATGGGAGGGCACGAGAGAAACAGCTCGATTTACTATTACCTGTCTAAACACCCTCAAACTCTCATCCACTTTCGAGAATGCCGCTTTACTCTGGATGGCTTTCGAATATGGAGGATTTCATCAGTGCACAAACATGTAATATCCAGGTAAATCGAGCTGTTTCTCTCGTGCACTCCCATTTGATAGTGCTATCACTCCGAATTATCACATGATTTCTCAAGTTTAACTTTTCATTCTGTTACTCGAAGGGGTGTGAAAGTACGGGCGTGCGTGACAGGGATGGTCAAATACTGTCATCCTGGATGGTTTTCAGCGCTTCAAACGTCGCTCAAGACATGGTAGGGGCCATGCAGACCTATTTATGATGATATCTCGACCATGTTTGCGAGCGTGTATGCTGCCTTTGAGCGAGTTATAAGCGACCACCACAGGCCCTACCTCCATCGCTCACCACCACGGGCCACACCCCCTACCAGATTCCCGAACTCGATAGCGGCTTGATCGATGGATGAATTCCGACGAGTCTCCGTTCTTCAACGCATTGCCGGACTGTCTCCTTATCCTGTTTTGCTCTCGCGCAGCGATTGCGAGTGAAGAGAAATGCAGGCCTGAGACAACTCGTCCACCTATTCCCCCCTCTCAGAATATAGGCATTTTTAAAGACACAGTACACCCTCAGATATGAATTTTAAGATTTTCGTGTAATTGCGTAGAAGACCCTTCCTGTGTAACACGTATTAAATTCGAGATCTCAATTCCTCCAAATAAGCGGCCACCACGGGCCCGACTCCCTCCAGCCACCACCACAGGCACCGGCCCCCTTTCTGATTTTCGAACTCAATAGCGACTAGATGGATGGATACTCGTCGTTCTTCACTCCCTTTCCGATCTATCTCCTCATCCTGTTGTGCTCTCGTGTTACGACTGCCATTCAAGAGAAATACATACAGTCCTGAGACAACTCGTCCACCAAATTTTTCCCTCAAAATACAGGCAATTTCAGGGAGCCAAATCTCCGTTTGGTGGGGGGTCTTGGGCGATTTCAGAAATGCCATTGTGATCAGAGTGTGACCCTCTCCAAGATAAAAATAGAATGTAAAAAATTATTTTCTGGGTGTCTCGTGCCTGTAAGGAGCCATAACTCTGTTCGTAGGAGGTCTTGGACGATTTCAGAGGTACCACTGTGATCAGCGTGCGACACTCTCCAAGATCAGCTTGGGATCTGAAAAATAATTTTCTGGGTGTACTTTGCCTTTAAAGGCAGTGGCCGCAGTCAGATATACTTGTCTTCTTTTCCTCTCTAAACTCATTTCTGGGTTTCGAGTAGTGGGACCTGTAAGAGAAAATCGCAAAAAAAAAAACGCTGTTCTGGGCTAAATTTGAAGCCTGAACTGCCTTGTCTTTTCATGGTGGACCAGCCCACCCCACATCGTTGGCATCGATGTTCTCTAATATAAAGGACATCGGCCGACTTGAAATTGAATTCCAATCAATGAACATTGACTCATCTAGTCAAAAACATTAACTCAAGTGCTTGTTCTTAATGTTAGACTGTTTTTATTAGGTAAGTTTGCATTATTTCTTCCTCTGAATGTCTATGATTTTTGACTGCTCGGCATGAGACTGCGATCTTTTTGGGCGGCGATGTGCATGTGTGCACGAACTGGCATCTTTGAGCCATAGAAACTCTAATTATAGCCCGTTTTCACCGCTCTACCTTAATAGTTTTTCAGCTGTTTTCGATCTAAGCTGATTTTTGTAGTATTTTCGATAACGTTTTTCATCGCGACCACTGCTTTTAAACTGCGAAGCGAGTATTGATTCAAATGGTGTACATAATCTTCATGGCGGTGGTGGATGGGGGGCACGCACGTCCCGCGCTTACCTCTCGGTCAAAGCTTTCGTAATCCGCCGCGCGTCACGCGCGAGCCGCGCTTGCGGGGAGGGATATAAAAGATGCCTAGCGATCTATCAAGAACAGCGTTGACAGTTATGGAGGACGGACACCTATTATGCAAAGAAGAGGTGCAGCTCCTTCGACAGGTCTTTCTTCGTTTGATGATTGATTGTTATCGACATCTCGAGTTTCATTAATTTGCATTGAGGCTTTCTAGGGGCAGGAGGCGTTCCACTGACTTCAGTACTTTGAAGGTAGGTTCTTCCACGAAAAGAGATGTCTTAAAATAGATTTGTGAGAGTTGGAGGGATGGATAGAGTATCACACTGTATGGGGTTTTCTCTACGGACCTGCCAGTAGACCGACAAAATTGGAAAACCAAGGAGAATCAGTAGACGCACTTTCTCCAAGCGGCCACAATGTCTGTGCTTCTGGTTTTTCAGACGCGAAATTTTGCTGGCTACTACATCTGACAACCGTCCATTGTTTTATTTGGGTCAATTTGGGGACATTTTTCGATTTTTTTGCCATATACCACCCACGCACTCCAGAAAATTGAAAAACAATTCTCCACGATTGAGTAGTTTTTGATGAAGGGTTAGGCAATCGATTGTCGCTTTATGAAGATGAAAACTGCGCCTAAGAATTTGTAAATCCAATGAGATCGAAAAAAAAGCAAGTTAATGTGTGAAAGAGAAAATCGTGGATAAACGGTCGAATAAATGCAAAACTATTTTTGCAGAAGGTGCGTTGTGGGAATCGAACCCACAACCCCACAACACTGTCGTGGTTTAGTATTTCAAAGCGCTATCCGCTCAACCACCTCTACGCTCTTCACGTGAACCCACTCCAGCTGCTTCGAATAGAAAGTTACAACTACTTTCATGTGGGTTTGTCTATTTTTTGGACTTTCGGAAGGCCAGTAGAGAAGACGCCACATACATTATTGTTCCATCCCCCACAACTCTCAAACGAACTTTTTTTGGACGTCTCCTACCTCGGAAAGGACGTCCTTATTTGGTACCCCTTGGTTCTGGGTTAAATTTTGTGTATGTCATTGCGAACCCGCGCTGCAGGCACACGACGCATCGGTTTCTTACGAGCTTCCGTGTTT
Organism: Aplectana chamaeleonis; assembly: GCA_029168955.1. Lineage (NCBI taxonomy): Eukaryota > Metazoa > Nematoda > Chromadorea > Rhabditida > Cosmocercidae > Aplectana > Aplectana chamaeleonis. Next base: position 190,873 of record JAPDOI010000652.1, read on the forward strand.
GCCCCTCATCAGCTGATCATGTGGGGTTATTTCTCATGGTTTCCGTTATTTCTCACGAACTTTAAAGAACAGTTTTGGGTCTCTAAATTGCACGGTTGGTATATTACGACCGTTTTTAAAGTTTCATTTCAGGAGTAGGAGGAAGCGACGGCAAGGAATAGAAACCGCCCATTTTTGATGATTTTTTCATCTCGTTGTGTTACCCGATTAGAACCTGTACTCACAATCAGTTTTGGTTACTGACTTTTGACTTCTGTATCATTGATCGTAAATCCATTCAGAATTTTTATCTTGTTAAGGCTAGTCCGAATCTCCAAAAAAAACTTCATTGTTTTTTTATCTTGAATCTTTTTTTTATTCAAAACTGTTTTTATAATGTATGTTTTGTTGTTTTATGTCTTCTCCAAAATCCTTTTTTCCTGAGTATGGGTCATGCCCGATTTTTTTTGTGAACGATGCCGATGCTCACGATTCCCGCCATCCCTGTAATCAAGACTTCAAACGATCGTTATATAGCGAACGTTGCTATAAAGGCCAAAAACCGTTGAAGAAATGTGAGAAATGGGAAAACTGAGAAAATTTCGACTATCTCTTATGAGCAGCTAAGAGGGCGAACGCGGAAGTTCGTACGAAACCGATGCGTCGCGTCTCCGCAGCGCGAGTCCGCAATGACACACACTGAACTTAACCCCGAACTAGAGGATACATATGTTTGCAGCCGGTTTTGATCACTTTGAGCTTGTTTTCTAACGATCTATTGCCGCTGCGACTTCATGTTCCTTGTCGTGTATCATTGTGCTATATTGATTATCGTGAACGCTGCCGTCGGAGGACGCTGAAAACGCGTGCCTGTTAACCTTCTAAGCAATTTCTGCAAACGGTATTGACGATACCTCCGCCTTAAACTTGTCCCCATCATGACCCTTCATGCCTTTGTTCACCGTTGCAACAGCTCCGAGCATTTTTCGCTGGAAATTCAGCCGACCTCGCCTATTGTTATCATGCAGAGAAACTTTCTCCCGAACTTCTTGCGCGAAATCGTGAACACCATTGCGACAATAATCTCACTACGGGGTTGAAGTTGGCTTTGGAATGAGCGGCTGGCTGTTTGCGAGTTGTCTGTCAGCAGCGGCGGCGATTTTGGGTTCTGAGCGCACGCTCGCGACTTCGAGGTCGTCCTTCGACTGACGGGGATCCCTTCTTCCTTTGCCTTATCACCCACACTGATCGACCACCGTATTCGTGGAGGACGCGGCCAGAGCGCACAGAAACACGGACCGCCTTGTAACGGCGAGGTGGAGAGGGACGCAGAGCGCTCCTCCTTCTCCGATATCGTGGTGATCACCGTCGTCGTCGCCGAAGTCGCGAATTTATCTCCACTCATCCCTTCCTTTCCGTCCAGTCTCCCCTCCCTGGCTGACCTTTTATCTGCTCCCGAACATGACCACAGGATAACGTATCACTGACACTCATACACACCGCAGCGCCAGATATCCCCCTATCTGCCATGGCGGCTATAGTACGGCTCGAAGCCGTTCTTCTGCTGCTGCTTGCTGCTGCACATCTTCCACTGCAAGCTGCTCCATCCCATTCAATCGTCAGCGGCATCCTCACCTCCATTGGTAAGGCATCGATGAGTCTTTCACCTCTGAAGGTGCTAGATTGAAGCTAATCTACTGTTTCTTTCTTCTTGTTGAATACAGTTTTCATAGAATCCTTAAGGTGGTTTTGTGTCTTTTTTTTATTTTTCTTTGTTCACTTTTCCTTACTGTAACTGCAGGCCCTCCCTATTGGAGACTCTAAGCTCCTTCATAGGAACAGGATAGAGGCGAAACTGTTCATATCTAACAAACCGCTGATATGGAAATTTCATCTTAAAGGTAGATATAAAGTTCACGGACTTAAACTCTTGCTAAGCGCCACATATCCGACTCCTGTTGTTGCTCATAAACCCACGTGCATTGTTCAATCTGTTGGTCTTTGCAGTAAATCCTCAGGTTTTCGATTTTTTCAATTATCTGGCGTTTGAGGATATCCGGAAATTTGCAATTATTGAATTTTCGACTTTTTCAAGTATTCGAGAATGCCCACTTTTAGATTTTCTGCTTCTCGAATCATTTGGAAATTTCACCGTTTGAAACGTTCATTTCTTCGATTAATTCACGCTTTGGACTTTGCGAGTAATAGACTTTTCAAGGCACACATTTTGGAATTTGAACTTCTGAACGTTCGACTTTTTGAATTAATCGCGATTTTTGAGCTTTCCGGAAACTCTTGACTCTTTAAACTATTCGTATGTTTGGGCTTTTTGAATGTTCGCCTTTTGTAATTATCCGCAATTTCAACTTTCCAATACTCCACTTTGCAAATTATTCGTAATTTTTCAGAAATTCTAGCTTTTTTCGAATTATTAACTTTTAATTGAGCTTTTCAGATATTCGACTTTTCTGGGTATTCGTAGATATGAACTTTCGAACGTCACACATTTCGAATTTCCCTCAGTTCGGACTTTTGGAATATGCAGTTCTCGGGTTACTAGGGAGTTGGAACCCTTCGGAAGCTTGGCTTTTCGGGCTATGCACAATCCAAATTTTTCGAAAATTCGACTTTATGCAGCATTTCTGGGCTTTTGGAAAAATCGACTTTTCGAAATATTTTGATATAGGGGCTTTCCAAATATTTGACTTTTCGGATAATTCAAAAATTCGCGCTTCCCGCACTTTTCAAACATCCATCTTTTAGACTTACTAGGAATTTTTGACTTTCAAGGAAACATTATGAATTATTAGGAACTTCTGGAATTTTATGAATATTCGACTTCACATATTACTCGAAATAGACGTTTTCAGTCAAATAGTTATTCGAGTAACCCGATTCAGTCATAGTATCGCACGGATGACAAAAACATCGGTAGCTAGATATAGATTTAAGTTATATAGTATATATAGATATAAGTTATATAGATATAACATCGGTAGCTAGATATAGGCTAGGTAGCTAGATATAGATATGAGTTTCCCTAACACCGATGTGATTTTCTGAGCACTCAGCTTTGTTCGCTTCATGTTATGCGCTTGATGTTAATTGATGAATCCTGCTTCTCGAAGGCTTGTGTTCCTTCTGCTTTGTTATTTTGCCGACTTTTTCTTGATATTGTCTGAAAATGTGGAAATCTGAAATCGGAAGAGTCGCGTTCACGATCTTAGAATCAACATTCAGAAGTTTCCTAAAATAGGAGAAACTCGAAAATACTTTAAAAAATGCATCCTCACGGTATGCGCATGGAGTGAGCTCCATAACGGGCAAAGTTTTCCATGACAGAAAACCTCGATAACGATCGCGTTGAGCACTTTAGCAGCTGTATCTGATTTTTTTGTAATTTTAGGGTACTAATGCATGGGTTAGGAGCTGATTTTAAAAAAGTGGTAGCTCTAGTCAAAGGCAGTGTTCACGATTTGAATCGTTTTTCTGCTTTTCCGCCTATCTTGAAGACGGTCCCATGCTGATTCCAATGATGTTTTTGGAATCGTGCAAGTCCTTCTGGGAACGGAGTTATGGCCCCTCAAAAATTGAGCTAGGGAAGCATGGTGGACGGGTTGTCCGAGGCTTTTAACTTCCGTCTTTTGCAGCCGATGTATGCGAGCTGACCTGAGTAAAGAGAGAAGTTGGGAATAAATAGAAGAACGGGGCTATTGATCGGAAACCATCGCTCATCGCACAATCTCGAGCATTCATTTGTTCACGTCGGTGGGCGTGGAAAGTGCATCTGGGGTGTGACCAGCTGACCAGAGTCCAACTTTGGGGCCGTAGGGGACCGTTCCGAGCTCATTTTTCTTAGTTTTTCAACGTTAGGCTTGCGCTAGGTTCCGCAGCTGCCGATCTCCACCAAAAAATCAGACATGGTTTTTATCGTGGACACTGCCTTTAAGCAGTGGCCGTATTGCAGTTAAAACTTATTCATTTTTTATCTTTGTTTATGTATACATGTATTTATTTATCTGTTCAATTATTCGTTTATTTATTGAGTAATTTACTTTCTTATTACTATTTCATTTATTAATCTATTCGTGAGCTTTGCGGTGCGGCTCCGTCCATTCAGTCGCCTAAACCAGCGTTAGACATATAGCCTTATTATTTTGGTGATTTGTTACTTAGCTCTCGAATGTGTTCTGGAATGGTGTATAATCGGCCTAACTGCTGCGAGTTTCCGAACTAAATTCTTCGTGTGAAGAAACCAATCTCCTGGAAATGGTCTGTCTGATTTAAATGCAGTGGTCACGATGAAAAACGTTATCGAAAAAACTACAAAAATCAGCTTAGATCAAAAACAGCTGTAAAACTATGAAGGTAGCGCGGTGAAAAACGAGCTAGAATTAGAGTTTCAAGGGCCCAAAGATGCCAGTTCGTGCACACGTGCACAGCGTTGCCCAAAAAGATCGCATTCTCATGCCGTTCAGTCAAAAATCATCGACATTCAGAGGAAGAAATAAATACAAATTCACCTAATAGAAACAGGTGAGCAATGAAAGAGTGCACTTCAGTCAATGTTTTTGACTGGATGTGTACATAAACTCGAATGGTCATTGACTGAAACTCAATTTCAAGAAGCCAGCTGATGTTGTTGATATAAGAGGTCATCGATACCGATCTTGTGGAGTGGGGTAGTCCACCATCAAAAGACAAGAAAGTTTCGGCTTCAAATCTGGCCCAAATTAGTGGTTTTTCGCGATTTTTTCTTATAGGTCCTACTACTCGAGACCCAGAAAACGGTTTAGAGGGAAAAAGGCGACAAGCATATTTAATCGCGACCACTGCCTTTAATCGGTGTAAAGCTGTGTCGAGAGTGCTCTTGCCGCAACGCCATTTCGACCGCGCGAGTGTTCGCGACGTTCCCTGCGGCTGTATAGGTGATGAGGAATCGAAAAATTTGCATTTCCTGTGCTTATAGCGGTGAAATTCTGGTCTGCAGATGCTGACAACAGCGAAATCGTGCTAGAACCACGGATAATCGTGCTGGGACAACGAGGTTTGCGCGTGATTATCTTGTGACTGCATGCTGCAATAATGATTTCCAGCAATTGCGAACCGGAGTTTTGCTCTCATAAAGTGAATAGTTTGTAAATTTATATAGTGCTCAAGAGGTATAAAAGAAGAACTTCCCCCAACATGAGTAAGTCTGCGTTTCGTCCGTGATCTCTTTAGGTTTCCGTGTTAAAGTTGTTGTTGATATGGGGTTACAGAAAACTCTTAAAACTTGGGACAGGTCCAAGATAAGATCGACTGTCAGGAATACCTCGACAAAAACAAATATCTTGCAATGATTCCGCGAAAACCATCAAACATTAACAGCCAATTTCGGGCATCTTACGGAGAAATTAGGGCTAAATGCATCCCAACACTCATGTCTCGCCGTTGTATGGTTATGTAAACAAAGCGAGCCGTCTGGAAGTTTTTTCCTGATGTAACTTCTCGAATTTTCTGAGCCGGAAGACATTGTATAAGGTTTATTTTAAGGTAGTGTTCACGATAAAAAAAAACCGTATTCTAGTGCCGCGTGTTTGCGAGTAAGTCCATAAAGTAGAGGTTAATAGGGAAAAGTCCCCACAAAATACTCCAATACCGGAGAAAACCTGTTTGAAGAAATCTCTGAAAAATTGAATTGTGCTCGTTGGTGTGTTTCGGGAGACTGCAGACAAATCGTCAAACCTGACGTTGGAAATTTTTTGCCCCGCTTCAAAATTCATAGGTAAGTGACTGTTTAAAAATTAAGATGTGCCAATGCACATGACCTGCGTTCTTAATCTTCTCAAAGGAACCCAGAGCTTACGTTTCTGCCAAAATACGGACAACTTTCTCATCGTGAACACTGCCTTTAATTTTTCAAACATCTGACAAGCTTTGCTAAAGTGAGAAGTTACTGTATGTTTTCTTATTTGCTGAAAACTGCCGCGTTGTATGATCACAGGTCACAGTAAATATGTTTTTTTAATGCAGTGCTGAACTGCTTCTCTGACAAAAGTTGCCGTGAACTTTCCGCTAACCCGTTGGACCCAGCAATTTCAAGGTATAGACCCGGAAAGCCCAGGTTGACGACAAACTTGTTCTCGGGGCCGCGGGTCCCATACTGAACGGTTCATGACTGAATCATGGTAGGCTCACAGTGTTGAGAACCCTCTGCGACCTTTCCAGGAATGCCACCGAATTTCTCAAAATTCCTCTCTTAATCCCATCCCTGTCTTTTTTCTAACAAATAGAGATGCTCTGGTGAGGTTCACCTTTCGCTAGGAATGCACTAGATCGCCGCCAATCAGGGTTATCGGGAGGACGACAGGGGCACAACTAAGGCCAGATTCGTGCATCGTATGTATTCCACAGATTCGCGGCAGTGTTCCGGCATAGCGAAGCTCGAAACTGGTCGCAGAGTCAGACGTTCGCGGTAGGTTCTCGGTATAGTCACGGCAGGCACGTGGTTCGCGGTAAGATCGTGGTTGGTTCGCGACAAATTCTATCAGAGAAACTGTAGGTTCAGGCTCACTGTACTACTAAAACCTATAATGCTTTCGGATTTTATAATGGATACACAAGGCTTTTAATCTGTTGTTCCTCATCGACTTCTCTCAAATTTCTCCTTTCAGTACGAAAACCAGGTCTTCCGGATGCCCTGTTCCCGTCCGTGTGTCCTCCGGCATGCGCTCAACTGTTCCACGCTGACGAGGCGATGCTGAACGATTCGCTGAGCGACAGATGCAGTTGCGTCTGCCCGCCGGCAGCTCCTGTCTACCTCAACACCGCTGGTTACTGTGTTGATCGGCTAGGTGAGTATCACTTCCTTTTTCTGATATCAATCCCCCTCGCCTCCCTCGCTTCAGAAGCCGCTTTTGTCGGCTTATAATCATCCACGCAATCTACTCAGTGTGTTTTTTGTCAGATTAAGCAGCAACCGCATTGGATCATGAGAGATCTCATCTCGTAAATGGAAAAAGATCCGCTAAGATTGCCTTTTGAAAGTTTGGCGAAAACTTGCCGATTCCATAGGATCGAGTTAAAGAACCTCGTAAAATACTTAGGCTCAGCTTACAAATCCCATGAATGTTGTTTATCACAGTTTTCATGATTAAATGCACAAGAGCTGCATAAGCCTATTGCAGCCTTCTCCAGCTAAATCTCTTACAGGCAGTAAATCCCTCGTTTTTTTAAAGACAGGCCTCTTCACGGCTGCTGTCCTCCGTTGGGGCGGCAACCATGGGTATGTAGTATACTTTGGTCCGAATCGAATAATATTCGAATAAATATTCGAATTTTCGAATATTCGAATATTCGGTTTATTCGGAAAACCAGAAAATTCGTTTTTTCGAATATTCGGTTTATTTGGAAATGCAAAATATTCGTTTTTTCGAATATTCGGTCTATTCGGAAAAGCAGAATATTTGATTTTTCGAATATTCGGTTTATTCGGAAATGCAAAATATTCGTTTTTTCGAATATTCGATTTATTCGGGAAAGCAGAATATTTGGTTTTTCGAATATTCGGTTTATTCGGAAATGCAAAATATTCGTTTTTTCGAATATTCGATTTATTCGGAAAAAAAGAATATTCGTTTTTCGAATATTCGGTTTATTCGGAAAAGCAAAATATTCGATATTTCGAATATTCGGTTTATTCGAAAAATCCAATTATTCGTTTTTTCGAATATTTGGTTCATTCGGAGAATCATAATATTCGTTTTTTCGAATATTTGGTTCATTCGGAAAAACAAAATCTTCGACAGCGACCTTCACTAGTTGTGCAGTATTCTGCCATCGACAGCATACCAGTCGCGAGGAACAGGCAGGATTTCGTCCTGGTCGAGGCTGCAGCGATCAAATATTCGCACTTCGTCAACTTTTGGAGGAAAGGATCCGCTGTGGAAAGCGGGTTGTTATTACCTTCATCCACTTCAAGTCGGCCTTTGACTGCGTGCACTGGCCTGAATTGTGGAGAACATTGGAGTGCGAACACGTTCCGGAGAAAATTGTGAAGCTCCTGCAGGGAACATACAGCGGTTCAACTAGCTGCATTCGCGTCGGGGACAAGCTGTCCGAAGAATTTGCGGTCAATGCAGGAGTCCGGCAAGGAGATGTGATTTCGCCACTGCTATTCAACACTGTGGTCGACGCCATTATGAGAAAGGTTTTCAAAGATAGAAGAGGGGTCCAATATGGCGATAACGAGTTCCTCACAGACTTGATGTTTGCGGACGACAGCGCTGTGTTCACCGATACTGATATGGAAGCTACGAATTTGATGAAGGATATAGCAGATATCGCGGATTCGTACGGTCTACGGATAAATAAGGACAAGACCAAAGTCATGACGTCAGACGGTTCACGTGCTTCTGTGTTCTTCGAAGGAGCTGAGCTTCAGCAAGTTGAGGAGTTCAAGTACTTAGGATCGGTGGTGCAACAGCGCAAGGTAGTGGCCACAACTGAGATACAGTGCAGGATCGGGCAGGCGTGTGCTGCTTTTGCTTCACTAGGCTGGTGTCTGTGGAAAAAGGGCAATGTGTCAATCAAGACCAAGATGCGGATCTTCCGATCTCTTATAATGCCGATTCTATTGTACGGCTCAGAGTCGTGGACCTTGCTCAAGTCGGATCTCAGCAAGCTAGAGGTTTTCCAAATGCGGTGTTTGCGGCGAATTCTCGGAACAACGTTAAGAGATCGCATACGCAACGACGTTATACGAGACAGCTGCGACCATCAACCGACAATCGAGGAACAAATCCGAACGAAAAGGTTGCGCTGGTTTGGACACGTATGCAGAATGGAAGCCAGTCGACTACCGCACAGCTTGCTATGGAGAAAACGCCCAAAACCATGGAAGGTCGAGAGAACTGCCCCGAAGAAGACGTGGGTGAAGCAAGTCGAAGCTGATCTGAAATCTCAACGGTGCAGTGTCGTTAACGCTAAAATAATTGCGGCTAATCGTTCTGAATGGAAGCGTATCGTTCAGGCCACTGGAGCTCCTATGGCACCTACAGCAGTGTACTGGTTGAGAGGTCATCCCGCTCCGCCAGCCGCCAGCTAATGGGATGAGTGAGTGAGTGACCATTTTGCCATGAAATAAGTTTGCTGGTCGCATACCCTACCGACCATTGAGGAGACTTCATCCTTTTCCCTGTAACTTTAATGTGAGGTGTACTTATACGCTGTCCCAATCAAGAAGCAGCGCTCCCCCTGCGGCTGACATTTTTTGATTACAGTAAGACGTTGCGTACGCAAATGCGTAGCATTTGTTACCGTAGTTCAAAAACAAGATTCGGAAAGTTTTTCACGTACCCACTTCTCTTTTTCACATACATACTTCATTACTCTTTTCGAAATGCCCGTGGTACTCACTTCCAATACAGATATTCTTCTTTACGTGGCAGGGAAAGCGTCAGGCACTCAGGGACGACCCGCCACACTTTCAAGGCCGAAACGGCGAACCGCAGACTTTGAGAGTCGTTCGGCCATCCGCGCCCCTATGCAGCTGTCATGTACCCAGGGTCCATGATGGGTGCGCCCCACTGTGGACCGTGGCGGTGGGGTCACCCCACGTGGGTGATCCTTGTGGATGTCCCCGGGTCCTCTGTGAGAATCTGGGGCGCGTTCCAAGAACGTTTCCAAGGGAGGAAAAATTAATCTGATAAGAGCCGACCAATCATAGTTTGAGGGACAGCCTGAAATGAGCCTATCTGCTAGACTATAATTCGTTATATCTTATCAGACCTATTTTTCCTCCCACGGAAATCTTCTTGGAACGCACTCCTGGAAACGCCAAAAATGGACATGGACAGTTCTTGAGCCGCTTATGGGCAAACTTTGGACCGCTCGGGGGCCGGGACCGACAGATTTTACCGGAGGACGCCGATCCGCGCACCCTTCGACATCAGTTCGCTGATCGGAGGCGCGGTTCGGCGGCCAATGGTGCGGCGGCCGTAGCCCCCGAGTGCTTGAGTAGGAGGGCCTAAAGTCATCTGTTTTCAGATTACGGTACGACATGCTACGTAACGTGTAAATTGAAACCGCGGCTGGCGTGGCGGTTTAAAGGCAGTGTTCACGATGATTCTCGTTTCCAAGTTTTGCACTCAAAACAATCCGTTGGCAACCAAGTGTTACCAAAATCACGAAGAAACGGCGAGAAACGCACTAAAACGTCTTGTTTCAGAGACATTAATCTCAGGCCTGGACTAGTTGTCTGATTGGATTAACATGTTCACAGTGGTTGTCACCGGTAATAAATGGGACTAATCGGAAATGGAAGAATATTTTGGGCAAAATAGTATTAGTTAGGGCCCGAAGGAAAGAACGGAGCAACACAGAATGGAGAATTGCAAAAGACGGGTCCACAAAAGATTTCATTGTCACAATGAACAGTTCCATTGATACTTGAGAGGCGGGCTGATACTTGAGGATTTCGTGCCCTTCTGGTGCGTTTTTCTCGGTTTCTTCGTCATTTCAGTTCTACTGGGGGGCCAAACAATCGATTCAGCGATTAATCTCAAAATCAAAGATTATCGTGAACACTGCCTTTAAATCCCGATCTCTGAGAATTGAACCGCCCTGCCAGCCGCGATTTGAATTTAAACGTTTTTTCGAGGAAACAGGCCACGGGCCTAACTATATTTGCGTACGCGACGCCCGAAAATGCGAAAATCTCAGAGACGCAGAGGGTCGCTGCTTCATTGGACTCTTCGCTTGCCATCTCGCTTGGGAGAGGGTATACCTAATCGTTCCCCAATATTTAACATTAACAGAATTTTTTTGCACAAGATCATAATTTACCATCATCACCAAACTCTCACTGAAGTTAGTAGTTCTTTTATAAAGTTTTCCATGCTTGGGGCCCGATTTGGTCATGCCTTTATCACCCGTGAGATTTTTTTCTGTGTTTTCAACCTTCCTCGTCCGCGTATCGACTGGATCGACCATAGCAGGCCTAAATTCGAACAGCCGGAGGATTCAGGCTTCAGTTATAGTTAGTCGAAGAGAAAACGCCGTGACCTGCCGTGGCAGACTTGCATTTTTTGGAATTCTCCGTGGAATTCCGAATATTCATTTGATTCGAAAATAGAGAGCATTTTTCGAATCATTCATTCATTCGGGAATCTCGAAAAGCGGAATATTCGAAAATATCATTCATTTGGAAATCTTGAAAAGCGGAATATTCGAAAAATTCATTCATTCGGAATTCTAAAACCATATTCGAAAAATTCATTCATTCGGAAATCTTGAAAACGGAATATTCGAAAAATTCATTCATTCGAAATCTTGAAAAGCGGAGTATTCGAAAAATTCATTCATTCGAATTCCCAAAACCATATTCGAAAAATTCATTCATTCGAAATCTTGAAAAGCGGAATATTCGAAAAATTCATTCATTCGGAAATCCTGAAAAGCAAAATATTCGAAAAATTCATTCATTTGAGAATTTCGAAATTTCAATATTCGAAAAATTCATTCATTTGAAAATTTCGAAATTTCAATATTCGAATTATTCATTCATTCGAAAAAAACCTTCGAATACCAAAGTATAGTATGTAGTTTGGAAGAAATGCATACATTTTCCATATACTGTTTAGCAAGCGGATAACGGCGTCAATTATGACGCTGTTGGCGGCCTATCTACTGTTATTCAAGTTTCGTGAGAGTTTGGATAGGATTTACTGAATCTTTTTGTCCCGAATGTGCATCTCTTACTTGCCCGTAATTGCTTCTTGGCTGCAAGCACAGGCTGTAAAAACGACATTTCCGTAGTTCCCTTGCGGGCGGTTGCGGAGCGGAGTTTAGTGCCAGAGCGAAGGGCAGACGGAGGGAACAGCATCGCGCGTATTGTAGACGCACTACATACACATCTAGGGAGGAGTTGTCCCGTATTTTGCTGTTCGCAACGTTAGGCTTTTCTATTTAAGTTATATGGTCCTGCTCAAAGGGCGAATGATGGGACAACTCCTCCTTCGATCTGTACTGCGCCTACAACCCGCATTGCGCACAGGCACGCGCGAAGAGCAAAGGGAATATAGATTTTACAAAGTGTAGTGAACACTCAAAACACCTTCGACTAAACAAAGCTTCTTTCGGCACTGTATCCGATATTGGGGTTATGAATTACGCCGCCCTCCCATTTTCGGTCACAAGTAGGAAAGTGGGGATTTATATATTTTCTGAAAACAATTTCCTTTTTTTCCTTTTTTTTTTGATTTTCTCAACGAGATCGGGACCACTTGATTCTTCTTTTTAGGCATTTCGTAACTCCGTTTATTCATTTTTCTGTAGATCTGACCAATATTTTGGATTACTCGACAATTGCAGTTTTTTGAGCTTCTGAAGGCAACATCCCCAGTACTATCACTTCGCTGACTTTTTGTAACCCTAACCCTGGCGCACCGATCCCGTATACCTGAACATTTTGATTGCTGGTGCATGCTTTCACTTCTCTGAGCAGAGCATACCATTGACTTGCCCTCTGTAGACGTCACATTCAAGGCAGTGTTCATAACAAATCTCTTTTTTGGGTTTTCGGGGTGAAACACTAAGCAGGCAGATGCTGGAGGGCATAGGGTCGAAGGAAGCAGTGAAAATGGGCCAGAAATCGACAAACACGGCCACGAAGTGAATACATCGTTAGCCCAGTACGCCTTCTTAGCCAGCCTGGCCCCCGTTCTGATGAGCTTGTGGCTCCGCGGACGTTTTCGATGGCAAATTGCCAAGCAACTCCGCCACGTTCGGCCTGATCGATTCGCGCGCATTTCGGCATTGGCGCGCGCTTGCGGAAACTAGCAGGGCCCCCAAGCTCGTTCACGCTCTCTGTGTCAGAAACCGCTATTTTAGCTTATTCTGAGCGCTTTTCTTCGCTGTTTCTTCTCTATTCGTTAACTCAAAACCTATCACCCAATTTTAGTGTCGAACTCGAACATGATATTTATTCATCGTTAACACGGCCTTCAATTTCTTCTCCCACGTGACCATCCTTGTTGTAGTTCTAGAGCAGACCACGTTTTGATTGGAGTATTTTGGAGTATTTACAGCTGTAATCCTCACATTACCGATTCGTTGATTTATACACTTGCGATCTTCTGGGTTAGCCAGCAATTTATCTGTTGAGTCATTCATCTGTCAATTCCTTACCTGCATCGTGTTTCAGTTTTGACCTTGACTATTCATTTATGGATTTGTCGACTGTTAGCTACAGCTGTCAAGGAGTTATTCATAACGAGCCCTGATGTTTGCTGGTGTAGATGGCAAATCTCGAACTTTCCGCGAGTCCTTCGTTCATAACAGATCGTCAAATCGTCTGTTTATTGCATACGACATAGATTCGAAGCGAGATTCCACGCCATCCGTCCAACCGCCCGTCCACTCGCTGCTGATTCGTAGAAAGGAAAGGAACGGGAGCGATTAGATCATTCATGTTACCGCGCCTCACAATAATTTGTGTGGATATGATCCTCCACACTAGAACGACCACCATGTGATTTCTCCCCGTTGTTGATCCGGGAAAACGGGAGAAGCAAGCGATAGTTTTAGGGCCAAGGTGACCTTATAGGTATATCTACATAAGACCTTTTTATTTTAAGTACTCAGTCTTCCCGTTACCGTGACGTGAGATGCCAGCGGACTCGCTTGCTTTTCCCTTTTTCCCGAATGAACAACGGAGAAAAATCTTATGGTGGTCGTTCTAGTGTGAAGGATCACATCCACACAAATTATTGTGTGGCTCGGTAGCATGCATTATCTAAATCGCCCCCAAGCAGACGAAAGATTCGGACAGGGGGGACCTATGTTGCTTGTTCTCCGGGCCAGCGTGGTAACCCACCCTAACCGCTGACTCCTGTCTCCTGAATCTTGATCGGGGTTTCATTAGTTTTATCCAATCTACTGTCTATTCAAAGATCTCTTCGTATTTGAGGAGCTCTCTCAGGTGATTAATTGAACCGCATGATGCACGCAAAGTCTGATCACATGACCGGCGTGAAAGGAAGATACACGCTGGGAACTGTTACCGACTTCCCCCTTTGAATTTTTTGACTTGGACTATTGTAGAATCAGCCTGATGTAAAAAAAGAAAGCTTTCTTCACATGCCAAAAAAAACTGTCCAGTTATTGCTGGCCGGCCTTCTCTCATCCCGACTAGCTGGGGAAGGCAGAGCGGGTGTCGGTGGTGTAATGGTAATACTTTCGCCGGGAAAGCGATGCCGTGCAGGTTCAAGTCCTGCCTGAGTTTTGTATTTAACTCAGCTACCCTCTGGTTTGCGAGCCGAATTTACTCTGTTCCCTCGCGCACCTGTGCGAAGCAGGGGTAAAGACAGCGAGAAAGTGTAGGGAGAGAGACGCAGCGTACGCGAGCCGCCGGACGCGGTGAACGGAAGTAAATTTCACCCGGAAACAGAGGATACCTTGGCGATGGCTTGCCTTCTCTTTGATTAGGAACTGATCCCAGCACGAACTAGAGTTTCAAAAAATGGTTTGTTCATTGGTGTGGTCGAGATGAAAACAAAGAATTTAAAATTGGTCAAACTTCCTTGATGCAGCTGGGTAGATCAGAAATTACCAGAAATATATAACTTTGGGACTTTTGAAGTTTTAAAGGTTTCAAGCTGGAATCTTATTTGAGAGGGGGTTATTTGGAGCGCTGAAGATGAATATAAGGGTTATTTCCAGTTTTTCGGAACATTACGGTAGATTACTGTGGATAAATAATATTTTTCCTACAATAAGTTACATGACTCTTTGGAGAAACTTTTCCTAGCTAGTTTTTGGGCTGGAGGCGTTTCTGATTTCTTTCAACTTTCATTGGGGAAATCTACAAAGCTTTAAAATGCTCCTTTTTACCTTCCTCTGAACACTCAACAGACTATTTTTCGAAACTTCAGTGTGCAGGGATCTGTCCATTTACAGAAATTGGCGATTCTCGAATTTGGTAGACCTGATTAAAAACTTCTTTATTGTTTTGCCATTTGCTAGTGAATTGCGTGTTGCCGAGCTCGAGTTACTAAATACGTATGTATAAGCAGAATCACTCTTTTTATTGGTAAAGCGCAGAGGCTGCCGCGATCACAATCAACGATTATAATAAAAATCGTTGTAAGGTTTTTGGGCTTTCCACTTTATAGTCAGAACTGAAAAAGCCTGAAGAATTCAAAAAAGATACGGCTTTCTCAATTTTTAGGTGAAGCATTTGTTGAAAAACATGAAAAGGAGTGCGATGGCAATGTCCGCCATCGTCCTGATCCTCCTTTCTCAGCATGGTGGCAGCTTCCCTTTAGGAACCAAAAGTACCATAGGTTCTCTCGGTTTTGAAAGGCACAGTACACACTCAGATCTTCACATGCTGTCGTTTTCAGGACCAAGATAGTAGTTATCCTCTGTTTCCGCGTGTGATTTATTTCCGTTGTTCGCGTGCGTTGGCGCGCGTACGCTACGTCTCCATCTTCCCACACTTTCTCGCTGTCTCTACCCTCGCTCCGCATATGGAACATAGTATACATTGGATCCGAATAAAAAAAATTCGGATACTCGGATTTCGGATAACTCAAAAATCAAAGGTCACGAATACCCGACTCGAACGGATAGATTCTAAATAGCAACATCGGATAATCCGAGTCATTTGGATAGGAAGGCTAAACGGATAGTCGGATCTCGGATCAATCCGAAAATCACGTTTTTTCGGTGATTCGGAATTTGGATCACTCGGATTTGGACCTTTTTTCGGTGAGTCGGAATCCGAATATCCGAGTCGGATATCCGGTCGGATACAAGATGGTGTAATTCAAAAAGTCTATGGAAAATCGATAGTCTGGCGAAAACCCTCGAAAGAAAAAGATTTTTCTACCTTACTATGATGAGAGATTTCGTTGATAATGATCTTTATCTCGGAATATTTGCAAACCAAACAGATGTGATCACCTTTCACAATCTCTTCAAAGTGAGCGCAATGTTGAAACATCAGTATAAATGAGTTTCATGAGTATCAGTCATCCTCATCGATTTCGTAAATACCCGTGCGTTCCTGTCTAATCCACTTAAAACAAGATTGCCCGTCCGATCAATAAATATGGTTTTTGGGAGCCAATCATACCCTCAATGAGACATAAGGGGTTTGGTATACTTTTGCGGCACACTGTCGCGTCGCTCTGCAAAGCGACAGCGACCGCCAGTCGCGGAGCTCCCACCCTTGAGGCCTAGTGCATACTTCCCGTGACGAACGACGCGACATAATTATTGTCATCTAAATTGACCGAAAATCGATATTGCTAATACGCATAGTCGCGGTCGCGGAAAGTATGCACTAGGCCCTAAATCTGTCGTTGTGGCAGTGTGCTGCAAGCTTCGGCCCGCGACAGCGACAGGCTTCGGCCCAGCAACGCGCGATGGAAATAATGTTGTCGCTGTCGCTGCCGCCGTAGTTTCTTTCGCTGTCGCTGCCGCCGTAGTTTCTTTCTATTTGCTAATGATCCTTTGTTATTACCTGTCATTTAACTCTCTATAAAAATATTTATTTCCCCTATTTCACTGTTTTTCAATCGAACAAACGGAGGCGAGGAGGTAAGAAACGCAGACACAGACGTATGATTCGGCGACAAGTCATTGTCACGCCCACTTTCTCTCGCTTTAGAGACCAACGCCACGAATTTCGCACCGACGCCACTGTGAAAGGCCCTATACTCGCACAAACAACTCAGTTGAAGAGGATCAATGCCAATTACATGTATGCGCAAAATCTGCATTGCTGATGCACAGAAAACGCAGCGTAAATTTCACGATGCGCGCCAATTGATGCCTGCAGTGTAAGTACGCACCTGTATGGTTACTGTAGAATGGAATGTCGAGTCGTGACATCAGATACCCTCTATAAAACGTCTGCCCTACGCTCTCTTACTGTCTCTAACCTCCGCTACGCACCAGCACGCGTAGGAACCAAGTGAATTTCGCCGTTTTATAGCCTGTACGCTTGTTTGAGTAACAGGGCATGCCGACTCTACCAATATCCGACTCGTTATCCGATTAAAGTCATGCATTTTTCGGATATTCGGTATCCGAATCATTATCCGACTCATGGCACATCTCGGTGATTCAGATTTTGAATCAAGCGGATTTTGGCGTTTTTTCGGTGAATCGGATTTTGGATCATTCGGGTTTTGACGTTTTTTCGGTGAATCGGATTTGGATCATTCGGATTTTGACACTTTTTCGGTGATTCGGATTTTGGCTCATTCGGATTTTGACGTTTTTTCGGTGAATCAGATTTTGAATCATGAAATTTTCGGTTCATTCGGATGGATATCCGAAAATGAGTGAGTCGGATCCAATGTATAGAACATAGTAAATCTGACTTGGAACCAGATGGTAGATTCATCTTCTATAACACTTGGCGAGATCTAATCACCTCGGAATAAGCGAGATACAGGACGAATTCAATCTGCCTACTGACTGTGAATTCATTCACACCTTTACTCATCTATCGAGAAGACCCATTTTCGAGTTTTCGCCCAATTTTTCCATTTCAGGAGGTGGTGGACTTGAGTTTGAAAAAAGTTATTCTCACCTATCTAGAAATGATATTTCTATCAATTCCAGCCGTTTGGTACCCACTTGTTCGTCGTGTGGTACCCACTTTTTGTTTTTTTGTTGAGTGTTTTGCTTGAAACTGAATTTGGCAGTTTTGTGATTTTTTTCATTCCGGTTTCCACGATTTCCAAAAAGTTTCTTCTCTTTGAGTACGGAGGATTGGAGTGATGACAAGGATATTGTGTGCTATCTGCTTGCAGTCTCAAAGCGAGAAATAGCATTCGTATGCTATTTTTCAAAACATTTCTTCTCCTTAGAGAGCTTCAGCACTCCAAGGTAGGATGTGAAATACGAATCACACACATTAGACAATTCGGCAGTAATTTTTGTTCCGCTACCAACTCGCTTTTCTCTCACACATTTGTAGGGAGTTTCCCAAGAACGGAGAGCACGAAAGAGAAATTTGAGATCCAGGAAAAGAACGCTAGTCACCCAAAAAATTTCACCTGAATATTTAATTTTTGCACTACTGGCATTCATCGAGAAAAGAACGACCCCTCCCCAAATTTTCGAAATTTTTTTCTGAAATGACGACCCCTTCCATTCACACGTTGGCCCGTGGGCTAACGAGAACTTGACTCGGATTGGGGACAGCGTTCACGCTAACTTAGGCTCGCGGGTTTTTCATGGAAAGCAATTTGTAGGGCTCTATGTGTCACTGATCACAAAAAGAAATCGAAAACAATCGTGGAATGCACCTGCGTTCTCAGAAATAGTCTGCAAACCTGGATAAGTGGCCTGCGACGATGAATAACTATTGAGGCTTAGCTTAGTAAATAAGGAGATAATAGAGAAGGGATATATATCTTTGTAAAAGCAAAACTATCCAACTAAGCTCGCGCGTAAGGAACTGTTAAAAGAGAACAGTATATAGTGAAAAGTTTTAAGAGAGGGTTACAAGTCTTTTTTTCGTGCCAACAGTTAGTTCCCCGGATACTGTGGATAAAAGGGGCTGAGTGAATCCTACTTTTCGTGTGTCTCCCCATTTTATTTGACCATTACTTCGTTGTTTCGGCTTAACCTTGTGGCGAACCATTCGTTTTAAAAAGTTATTTCAATATTGAAAGTTTCCTTGAACCCTGCTCATAAAAGAAGTAGAGCTGTTGGGTAAACAATATTCCCAACAATTCGCAAATCATCTCTGATACGAGAGGTCAATCGCCCTTTTTTAGGTGCCAAGTGCTTTGCCCTACTAGCTGGCTAGATTGTCCTTCTTCTACTTGATGGCCTTGACTCTGAAACGCGCACTCTTCTTATCGTTCATGGAAGCGGCGAGGCGCCACAATACACAAACAGTTCAGGTGTATCGAAATTTTTTTTTCAAAAATGCGATTCTTTGGGGATTTTACATCTCACGGCCGGAAACACATGACAGCTAGCTTCGCAGCAAACCTCTGACTGGACAGTTCCTCGCTAGACAAAACTCCGTTTTTCGCTCAATGGTTTGAGCGCGAAGAACACTTCCGATCTGTGCGAAGACCTCAGTTACTGCAGCAACGTCTGCCATTGTTCTCAGCCCGACCCAACATAGTTTTCTGCTGGTACGCTGCATTTGGCCGCAGCCTTTTCGTTTTGCAGGATGCGTCAAAAATGCGTGTGCGCGCAAATATTTACATGTACTTAATTCATTGAATGCGCGAGAACACTCGAACAGAGTCTACTTAAACTACGCAACATGGGATGTAAAGGGAGTTCAGCGCCACATGCCCATGGATCAAACGACACACAACATTACCATTCTGAGCACCAATCCCTGAGGGAGGTGAACTTCTACGAAATATCCGTCGGATGATGGAATTCCCATGAAAATCCATTGGACACTGCTTCAGTGCATAGATCCGGTACATTCCTACTCTAAGCTGAAGGAGAACGTATATATTGCACTTCATTATGACACCAACGCTCTTCTTTGAGCAGGACGAAACTCCACGCTTACAAAGATGGCATCTAAGATAATGGTATACTTTGCCGCTGTCATGAGCGATAGGCATGTCATTTAGCAGAAATCGTGGCTAGACCAGCATGGGAGCAACGGCGTTGGCCGTCATAGGAAGAGCGGTCACGTGTCCGTAGCACCGACGTGTCGCGGAGGGCTGACATGCCGTTCACGTAATAAATTTAGTCTGATGAATGGACGGGCCTGCGACGGTAGTTCGCCGCGCGCGAATCGACACCCCTTTGGCCAGTGATGCCGCCAACGCCGCACGGCCAGCGGCCTGGTCCATGCGTTCGAGTAAATCGAATACGGAAACCATATGTACATAGACTCGGCAAAATCTAGTGACCTGTCGATTTCGAAGGTCACCAGCAGCGGAGCGGTGGGCTTCGGTGAAATATAACTAGTGATAAGGAGGTTCCGACGAAAAAGCCACCGTCCCGCGCCGTGATAATCTAAAACATGATTTCGCTTAGAATGAACCAGAGTCTACTTCACGCGAGTTGAGATAGCTGCTCTAGTATTGCCCTAATGTCTCCAACGTGCTACCTAACCGCTGGTAGGATTTAGTCAGAAGGGGCGCGGGGACGTGTGTTTGGGTCCTTAGTGTCTTTTTCAAATAACGTATCAATTTTAAAAATTTCCGGATCTGTAAAAAAAAAAACATTATTTAGAATTCTGGCGAAATAGACAACGGTCTAATGATGGCTAGAGTTTGAATTCAAACAAAAAAAATTGCTTTAAAGTTTCTAGAGTGCCATACAGCAGACAAATACAGCATGCGGCTACACAGTGGTATGCGTACTGAATAACAATCTGAAAATCACATTCTTAACATTTTGGTTAAAATTTAGCAAACATTATGTTCTCGGATAGTTCTCCTCACCTGCATCCTAAGCAGTTTACCAGATGTTCAGAAAAACGATTTTGAAGGAAGTTGTCAAAAAGGACCCTTAAGACGCGAAAACGCGTTCCGCACGCCTTCTGACGGAGTCCTGCGAGCTATGTTGTATCATAGAAACTGTTTTTTGTATGACTCCCTTATACCTCTCTCTTACACTACCAAAGTTGCTGGCAAGCCTAGTTTTTCGGCTCAAAAAGTTGCTGGGGCGAGCGGGATTCAGGAGTCATTCCCACCTGGCGGGAGAATTATGCTGTCATTTCAGATGAATGTCGACACAACCTGGCCTTCAACTCGTCAATTGCCACGGAACGCCTCATCCCGGTTGTCTCGCTACCAGCCAAGAATGGTGTTCTTCATCCGAAAGTTCCGATTCGATGGTCAGGTGCGTTTGAGGAGAAAATCCCAGGAAGTGAAGCGATCGGGAGAACCCGTTGGGGCGCATCCATGGGCGGTGGCTAGTTCTGGCGAAGCTCGTCCTCGAATGATCACGTGCCATTACAACTTTTCGTTACGATCTGTTGCTACGAGCGTTCTCTGGGGTAGCTAGTTGGATTGAAGCTTCACATCCATGCAATATCTATGATGGGACCCACAGTGACAGGAAATGAGACATTTCAGATGGAGGGATACCTGCCACCCTGCAAGGAACGGTCGATTGTGCTGTGAGCGCTGTTTTCTTTGAAAATATGGACCATCGATGGAGGGCCGCCACCAGGCGAACTCTCTTCGATATTGCCACCGCTCATGGACGGCCAGTTGTGATGGTGGGTTCTACATCTCATTGTCAGTTCATTTCTATACTGAGCGTCAAATGTTTTGAATAGTAGCATCGTTGTCGACCGTTGCATGTGGAATTGGGCTTCATTCTAGCTAGCAAGTAGCAACTGGAATCATGACGGTGTTGAATACCTGCTGCTCTTGCAGCAACCTAGGCTAATATGAGGCTAACGGTTATTTGTCGATGAGCCGCTGCAGCACCCATGAGTTGGGGCCGACGCTAGCAACAACGACGCGTCGCTGATGCTAAGGAGCGCTGCACCTCTGACACACAATCCATAACTAATGATTAAAGATACTAACCTCCGGCGTCACTTGATGCTAGCTACGAACGCTGCCTTAGTCTGCCTCTTCAAGAAGATCATTCTTTACAAAACGTTTACCTTTCCCAAGTGAAAAAAGATTTGAAATCATGGAATTTTTCTCCAGATCCTATTTTAAGACACAGAACACCTAGAAAATTATTTTTCGGTTTCTTATCTTGAAGAGGGTTACACACTGATCACAGCGGCGCCTCTAAAATCGTCCAAGACCCTCTATGAACAGAGTTACGGCTCTTCAAAGATGCCTACATTTTGAGAGTGAAAAATTGGTGGACGAGTTGTCCCTGATCTGTATTTCTCTTCATTCGTGATCGTTGCGCGAGAGCGGGGCCAGGATAAGGAGATAGTGAAAAGAATGGACTGAAGAGCGACAACTTTTGAGAATTCGCTCATCCATCTAAACGCTATCGAGTTCGGAAATCTGGTAGGGGGTGTGGCCCTTGGTGGTGATCTGAGGCCGGGCCTGTGGTGGTCGCTTATATCTCGCTTATTTGGAGGAATCGCGATCTCGCACTTGGCACATGTTATATAGAAGGGGTCTACTTCAAAATCGAAAAAAATCATAAAATTTATGGCTGAGGGTGTACTGTGCCTTTGAAGGCATAGTACCGGCTCAGGGACGAAATCTGATGTTTTCACATAATTGTTAAGAAGACCCACCCCGTATAACGCCTGCCAGATGCGAGCTGTCGAATTTTCTGAATAAGCGAGATTTAGAAGGAAGCCACTCTGTGGCGCCCACATCGGGAAGCCCCTTTGGCACGCCCCTTTACAATTTTTCGGATTCAACAGTGGCGAGATCAGCTATGGTTTCCTATTAATAACCCCGTTCTTTCCTTCATTCTCAACTTCTCTCTTTATTCAGGTCAGCTCGTAAACATCAGTTGCAAATTTCGGAAGTTACAAGCCTCGGGCAACTCATCCACAATGCTTCCCTTCCTTTTTTGAGGGGCCATAACTCCGTTTCCAGTAGGCATTAAACGATTCCAGAGACATTGGAACCAGCGGCGTAGGACCGTGGAATTCTGAGGTTGGACTGTACCTTTGAAGACACAGTCCGGCCTCGAAACATCTCTTTTTTGTTTTTCTGCCTATCTTGAAAACGGCCCACTCCAATGATGTCTCTGGAATCGTACAAGGCCCCCCTAGAAACGAAGTTACGGCTTCTTAAAAATTGAGGGAGAAGATCGGTGCTATTGATCGGAAACCATCACTCACCTCGCCATTGTTGAGTCCGAAAGATCGTAGAAGGGACGTGCTAAAGTGGCTTCCTGAAGCTAGCGCCCCAGGCTGGCTTCCCCCTATACCTCACCTATTCGCAGAAATCGAGAGCTCGCACTTGGCAGGTGCTATATACGGTGGGTCTACTTCACAATCATGTGGAAATCTCAGGATTCGTCCTTGAGCTTGAACTGTGCTTTCAACGGTTGGTTTGTCCAAGGGCGATGCATAATTAACTGCTTTTTTACAAATAAATCGTTGAAATAAACGGCGAGACATTTGTGTAGAAGTTTAGATGCTGTTTTCTAATGCTAAAGCGTAAGGGGATTATTTCTTCCTGCGCTCGTCAATGCCTCTGGGTATCCGCCACACACTCGACTTCCATTTAGAGTCGGAGAGCTTCTGAATGTGTTTCGAACTCAGGGGTCATTTACACTTCCGCCGCGGAGCAGCGCGGCGAAGCGCAATTCTCTGATATTGATCACACGGCGCGGTACGACTAATATTACAGAAATGCACGGAGCCGCGCCGCCCGCCGACGGGAGTTTAAACGACCCTTAAGACAATGACTTGCTGGGGTCTAAGCAGTGTTCTCATCCTCCCAGACAAGTCTTGTTGGTACCAATTCATCGACCCCAGAAGTGTTGGTTGACCTTGCGCGAGCATAGATCACTGGATCGTGTGCTTGGCATTGGCGCCTATTGTCACTGCCCTCACCGCGTCTCACATTACTCTATAGAACCATTATGAAGAGTGATTTACTACCCTAAAGCATAATTTAAAAAAATCATTGAACTCGACCTCGAATTCGGACTCCTCCCCTCTACTATGGAAAAAATTTCCGCTAGTACCGGCCGAAAAAGTACCGCGACCTTCGACTGGGCCGCGATAGCACCGCGGCGTAATCGCGATCATCAAGGTGCCGAGACGATTTTGTTGCAGTGTCTTGAGCCTCAGCAACACCGCATGAGTACCGCAACGGCTCCGTGTTAGAACCGCGCCTGCCCCACAAGAATACATCAGCGAAGTCGCGTCGGCTACGAAGCAATATAAAAGACCCAAATATAAGGCTGTATCTCCATTAGGGTCTAGCGGCTGCTGTCCTTCGGTACAACAAGGAGAGGTAAAAATTCAAAATCAAATGAGAATTTTTTTTTGGGGGAGGGGGAGGGCGTTAAGAGTTTCAGTCTGAAATGAAACTCACTCCCCAGGGCTCTTCAGTAGTGTAAAGAGGGTAGTGGTGTTCACACGAAAATTGGAAAAATAAGGTGGAAGCTGCGAAAAAAATTTTCCGTAAATTTTTAGTTTCTTAATCGTAGAAAAACCTGCTAGAGGGGGAACGTACAAATTTTTTATATTTTCCACAATGAAACGTGACATCGTCGAGGTTCGGAACAACGGTCTGCGTGAACCTGATCTCCTTGGTCGCAGTAACGTTGATGCCCTTTGTCCCGATCAGGCTCCGTCCATACGTGACGAGAGCGTGCAATCACGCAGAATTGATGTTCAACGTGGGCACACGATTCGCTAGTCGCTGACAGGCGCTCCTTCTAGCGCGTCCTCGCCCGCTCGCTCTAGTGTGCTTGCGCCAGCACCACGAAGCAAACATCAAGTTTCAAGCTTACTGCTCCATCACTAAAGCAGGTGGCATTAAACATGGTCAGGTGGCAACAACATTGATTTCTCAAATCCCACTACGAAAGTCGAATACCGTGGGAAATTGTCAGCCGTTGCGCCGACTCGAGTGATTGATCACCAAATGTTGTCAATCGAATCAACACAAGGCAGGGGGTGTTTGCCTGTGTTAATTTGCGGGCACCGGCTGCTCCGGCGTTAGAAAGCGTCGAGAGGCGCACAACAGCGGCAACGCCTGCTCTCGCCACGTATGGACGCTGCCTCAGACGGAGGAGGGAGTATTGGCGCGTGCGCAATATTGTCCGTTAGCCCCGTCCAGTTGCATTATAACTCATAATTATTTAAATTCGAGTTACTCGCCGTCATACATTCGTAAGCGCTCGCGAAGCCGCCACGGTATTGCCGCTACGGATCCGCTTCAGTGCCGCTTCGGTAGGAGCCCAAGCGGCGTTATCATGGCGCTCTCGCGGCGATTTCTACCAGAGTATGAGCCGAATACTCAGGAATGAAACACTGTGGCATTCATTTTGATAAAAGATTATTTCTGAAATTGTTTTATGATGATCCCTCCTAATTGCAGTTCCGAGGAACGGAATCAGATGTAGCCATTCTGACCGGGTCCGTTGTTCAACTGAAGCTCTCTTGTACGGGTTTTGCCCCAGACGAACACTGCCTGTCATTCCGTGTGGCTGGCGTCTCTGGTTAGTTTATTCGCCTAAGATTTTCTCACAGCATGATCCTACGGTTTCTTTCAGGCGCCAACCCCTATCCTTTGCCGTCGACCAGTTCAAGGGGGGAGCTGCTGTCCATCCTTGCTCTCGCCTTCCTGCTTGCCCTCTCCTCCGCTGGCTCATTCGTGATCTGGCATCTATGCTGGCGAATCAAAAAACGACAACTGATATCTGATATCCAAATGCAGTTCCTGTACCACCTACAACAGCAGCAGGAAGCACAAAAGGTCTGTCTATCCAGTGTTCCCAGTCTCAGAGGGCATTTGTGATATGATGAAATTTAAGGCTGCCACAATGCAGTCAGATGCCAGCGAAATGGGGCCATGCGAATTCAAAGCGCTCATGCAACAGATTCCAAAGCGACGATTGTATTTCAGCGCTGGTAAGGAGTTAAGCGAGCAGTCATTTGAAAGGGCCAGCACCTACCACCAAAGATTTTCATCGTGTCATTAATTAAAGCATTGCTCCTTCTATGGCTTGCCCGTATGTCTCGGTTGCTTTTCGTTGCTGTTTACAATCTCATACAATTATGTATAATGTTACAGAATACCTGGATGACGCGTTGATGTCGAATCCACCGCCGATTGCCGAGCAGTTTCTGACCGATTTACGACGAGTGATTGAAGTTGCTAGGGAGCGCATCAGGATGCGGCGGTTCGTCCCCATGCTCATCACTATTCCTGAGGATCATGAAGAGGTGAGAAACAGCAAAGTGAGCACATCAGTCTCACCACTGATGCTGCCCCACTTGATTTCAGAACCGATACTCGATGACCATGGAGGAGAAGAAGGAGCAAACAGAGCCGAGCAGTCAGCAGGAGTCTCCGAAGAGTGACAAATCGGTGGACAGTGGCCGAGAATCGCGCTCAGATTCGGATGACTCGAGTAGAGATGATGAAGAGGAACAGCAGGAAGAGACGAAACAGCCACCATGGAGGGAAGAAACCAATGCGGAACGGATCAGCAGTGTTCGCAGCATCGTTAGCGGTAGGTGGTCTTCCTCAAATACCTATTATAAACGTGTAATTCAACTTTGTTTAAGGGTTCGAATCACGCTCCTCATCTCGGCCAACGCAACTACCTCCAACCCAGCCCCCGAAGCCCTCAAGAATTCCTCCACGTATTCCCGCTAAGCCGCGACTACCTACCTCACAGATTCCAACTCTGCTTGGGGAAGCCAGTCCAAGACCATTGCAGAAGTCGCTCGCTCTAGCTCGAACGCCTTCACTGCCCAAGACCGCCCCACCAAGGATTCCATCTGACAGAAGGTTAGGATTTTCATGCTTCCACAATGAAATGTGTGGTCTTGGTCCAGCTTGGTAGCACCGTCTTTGTTGTGCTGAAGCTCAATTCTTCACGCTACTTCCAGTGTCGTTGTGCAATTTAACGTGGATTCCACCACAATTAACGAGCCAGAGTAATGCACTCTTGCGATTTTTCGTTCATTCGTTGAGCATTAATTTTGGTCAGAAATCCGTGTCAACCCTTTAATGCATTAAGACGTTTACGTTTTAACGCAACCACAATTGGTTTCAAAATTAGTAGCTTCCTTTCTCTTCATCCTCAGCGCTATCGGTGACCACTGGAGACGAGGAGGGAGATCAGCCATCCAATTCGATTGCTTGATCTTCCTTCTAGAGCGAGGAACTGCGTGAGAGGGGACCTCGCTGAAAGTAGCACAGACTTATACCTTTCGTGCAGCGTGAGCTATTTTAGTCACAAGTTTCGAATCATGTTGCCAGTAGGTATGAAGGTCGTGTTGAAATCAACCCCACTTTTGCGCGAGGTCGAATCTGAGTTGTTTGATTGTTCTGAGAGTATATTCAAACTTATTTCCACTACATTTTAGGCCTTGTAGTGTGAATCAAGTTGACTTCATTGCGTATATGCAGATGAGGCTTGAATTGAAGTCCGGATCAGGCGCTGAACCACTTTCCAGAGACTTAATGGGTTCAATCACCAAATAGTCCCCTCCCACCATAGTGTCATTTACGAGAAAATCATGGAGGACGTGTTAGCCGAACGAAAGCCGCTATAGCGCCAATGAGTCTTAGTGGTTTCGCTTTACTGCCTTAAAAAGTTCATTTTCCAACTCATTATGGTCGTACAAGTAAGTCGACACGCACAGACACGAAGGGCGAAGAGAGTTATGGCGTGGTGATAAATTTTGGAATGTCCTATCTTCACGTCCCCGAATTCGGAAAACCGTGCCATACTTTCCACGTTTTTATGTGCATAGATTTCTCCAGAAAAGGAAAATCTTGTTATACGTAGCTGTTTCAGAATTCGCAAAGGCTATGCCGTTTTTCCTGCCGATCCTATGTTGAATAAGTCACTCCCACGACGAAAGAGAGCTATTCCACGACCGGTCACGGATACAACACCGGCTAGCTGAATAGGGTAGCATCACATAGAAGAGCCGCAAGATCCTTCTTTGTCGGAGACTCAGGCTGCTTCTCACCCCCTCCCACTGTGATCTCTGTTGTTGTTTAGCGATTTTTCATGTTTTCGCTGTTGTTTTCCAAAGAACACAAACGGGTTTCTCATTATCACTTATCGAGCATTTTCCTATTCAATAAATCATTAAACACTTTTTATTGGCCACAAATGTGTGTGTGTGTTCATCGTTATAACTTCAATGCTTCTTTTTCGCCTCCATCCTGGTCGTCTTTGAGAAGAATACCGGTTAACTCTTCGAGAATTTCTTCGGCTTTCGGCGTCATTGTTGGATGAAAAACTGGCTTTCCATCTAAATGAATTCATTGGTGCGATCATCGAAAATAGCACTCTTAGGAAGAAAAAATTCTTCAAAGGATAGTCATAGAGGGGCATGAAGTGCTCTACGATCAGGATCTCGGGAGACCGAACTGTACCTACAGTTCACCTCCGTTCAGTCCGCAAAGGGCACGCTGATTGCGAAAGCGTACTGCGGCGCGGTTGCGGGTGTCCTCAGACAGAGATGTGGGATCACCGGGGCGGTGTTTGCCTTTGGTGCCCGGGTTATCTCACCGCCCGGGTGACCCAACATCCCTGTCTGAGGATACTCGCAACCGCGCCGCAGCACGCTATCGCAACCAGCGTGCACTTTGCGGACTGAACGGCAGTGCGGAGGTGAACTGTAGCTAGGCTCTGCGAAGAGAGAAGGGGTACCCGAGATGCAATTTTCAGTGTGTTTGGAAAAAATGCTCCAGCTTTGGCCCAAAACTTTTCTAGTGGTTGTTTTAGGTGCTGATTACGAATCTGAGGCCCATTCGTAGATTTCTCAGCGATTTCGGCTGATTTGATCCATAGCTACCCACTAGAAGAACTTTTGGCGATTACCAGAGTGCTATGATAAATTGCACTAAAACTCCACCATAAGGGTTAGTTGGACGGCTCAACACAAATCAGTGGTCCGTTTATCGATTTCTCTTTAATTACGGTATGTTACGGTGGTTATACGTTAGGTTGTTCAACGTCTCAGATTTCGCTCAAAATTTGAGGGTTATTTGAGACGCCGAACACGAAATTAAGGTTTACTGGCGAATTTTCAATTTATTAAAGGCAGCATACAAGCTCGAAAAAGTTGTTGAGATAACTACATTAGTGGGGTTGTATGGGCCCTAGAAGAGCCCTCACAAAGTTGGGAGAGTTGAAAAAGAGTTAAAATGACCGTATTTGAGACGTATTGAGTCACAAAATCATCCTTTCTCCGCCCACCGATGCGGACTCCGCCCCTCAATACCAATGTTCAATGCTCGATTACGGTCATTTTGGCTCATTTTTTACGCTTCTAACGTCGTAAGCGTTCCAGAAAGGCTCGTACGAATACATTAGCGTCGTTATCCCAACAAAAATGCCGCTAGGTCCGCTATTTCGGCCTATGCAGTAAAACTCGTCCACTTCTGGGCCAATGTAGAACGAACCGTTATATCTTCATTTCAGCTGATTTTTTTCCGGTTTTTTCGTTATCTCTGAATATTAACAGCTTCAGACCTTCGATTCATTCCATAAAATTGATATCATTTTTGAGCGTGTATGCTGCCTTTAAGGCAAATTACTCCATTCAAAAGATTCATAGCTACCGTATCCTACAGCAACCCTCAGACTTGGGACAAACTCATATTATACTCGTGTTCAGCGCTCTAGACAATCCCCAGACGCCTTAAAGCAGTGTTCACGATAAATTTCGCTTTTGAGCATGCAGTGCGTAACAGTACGCTGCCAGATGCTGGAATGGGATATGGTCAAAGAAAGCATCGAAAACGCGCCAGGAATCGATGAAAAACGACAGCGAAGTGGAGATTTCGTTAGCCCAGTACGCCTGCTCTTAGCCAGTCCCGCCCCCTTCTGACGGGCTCGTGGCGCGTCGGACGTCTCGATGGCAAATCCCCAAAAAACTCCGCCACGTCTAGTCTGATGGATTCGGGCACCTTTTGCCATTAGGACTAGTGCATACTTCCCGCGACGGGCGACGCGAAATTGTGGCTGCCATACATATCGACCGAAAATCAATATGGGTGATATGCACTGCCGCTGTCGCGTGTCGCGGTAGGTATGCACTAGGCCTTAGCGCGCGCCTGCGCAAACAAGCGGGGCCCCCGTAATCTCGCCCACGCCCGGAACGTTCAAAACCGCTATTTAAGCTTATTCTAAGCGCTTTTCTTCACTATTCGATAGCTCACGACCGAACAACCCCATTTTTAAGCCGAAATCGAACATGACATTCATCGTGAACACTGCCTTTCATCAAATTCCTAAGCTTGTACTTCCACAGGTTCCTCAAACACAGCACCAATTTTTACCGATTTTTCTGAATTGAATGCGGCAAAGCCACGGCATTAATGGCAAGACAAGAAAGTGAAAGCGAAAAGAGTGTAAGAGTAGTGGACCATTCATTCAAGTGAACATACCGTCTCCGATGACAATCTCCACATCGGCTGAGTTGTCGACTGTAATCGTTCTCGGCAACGATTCTAAAGTTGAAACTATTTGTGAGTAAAAATCTGTCGAAGCACGCATCCGACTCACTTCTCCTGTCTCTGATCGCCTGCACATGAGCTTCAAGATTCGGCGAGCCCATCGGACTGCTCATCTCTCGTTTCACAATGTGAGCCGCACCAACTTGTTCTTCTGTAAAAACTAACATATTGCTTCTCACCTAGAAAATCGATATAATTGATTTGCGCTGTCGCTGTATCGCTCCTTTAGAAGTGTGCTAATACAGCCTGAAAGGCAGCATATCCTCTATTTCGCAACCAAATTTACACTGCTCCTTTGCGTGCTTGTGTGGAGTGAGAGGAGAACAGCAAGAAAGCGTCGGAAAAGGAGACGCAGCTTGCGCGCGCATACGCACGCGATCGATGAAAATAATTTTCACCCTAGGACAGAGGATACACGTCGGCTCTATGGCACAAATCGAAGGTTCAGAGCTGGAATTGGGGAAAACCGAGTAAAATTCGAAGCAGCTAGAGAAGTCACGGTTGTTTTTGTATTGAAATAAATGTGGACGAGTTACACCTTAGCGTGCGCGCTCGGTTAAAATCACGAAGCTAGCGACAAAATGGTCGGGATAGTCAACCAATAGACTCTCACAGCCTGTTCAAGAGCGTATTTAAGGAACTTCGCATTTTCACGAATCCAGCTCGCATGCCGCGCCATCGATCGATACGGACAAGAACCAATGGGTGTGGTGGCAAGCCAGCGTACTGCAGGCGGTCTTGCTGTAGGGCGACTACGCACGGAGAGGACGAAAAGTGGTTGGAAGCATCAAAAACTGAGCCAAAGTGGCGGTACTCGAGCCACCAGTTTGGATTAGTTTGTATTGAGGGGCGGGAACTAGAATAGGGCAGAGACGACAAGTTTTGGTGGTCAAATATGTTTCAAATGCGGTACTTTTGACTTGTTTCCGAAGCTTGCAACGGCATGAGCGTCAGAGCGAGAGCACCCTATTAACGTCGCTGTCTCAATACTTCTTCGAGCGTGTATGCTGCCTTCAACGCCCTAGACATGCTCGTGGAGGTAGGAGTGCGAGATGGGGTAAGTACCTTTGTCGGCTGATTGGCAGGCCGATTTTGTCTTTCCACCCTCTATGATGAAGCGGATAAGCCGTTGTTGGGGCTAACCCGGCCTCGTACGTATTCCGACCTCTACCTTTACCAAGCTAGCACATGCGTCCATTTTGTAGTCCAGGGCCGAAAGAGGCTATGATCGTAAACATTTCTTCAGAAAGTCGTAAGAAATTGTCATGAATATTTTGGTAGCTCGCCGATAGTCTGAATATTTCTTATAGTTAGTTTTGAGTGATCGGCCAGCGTGTAGTTCTGAAGGCTCACAAATAAGGGATTACATTAATAGAGAACAGTGGGCTATCGCCTACGCCAGTCATTTCGCAAAGCGGTCGAAAATAGCTTCTTTGGCAAAGCCTTGGCTTGAGGAGGTATTTAATATAAATACATTGGATCAGACTCACTCATTTCCGGATATCCATCCCAATGAACCGAAATTTTCATGATTCAAAATCCGATTCACCGAAAAAATGTCAAAATCCGAATGATCCAAAATCTGAATCACCGAAAAAACGTCAAAATCCGAATGATCCAAAATCCGATTCACCGAAAAAACGTCAAAATCCGAGTGATCCAAAATCCGATTCACCGAAAAAACGTCAAAATCCGAATGATCCAAAATCCGATTCACCGAAAGGTGCCATGAGTCGGATAATGACTCGGATACCGAATATCCGAAATATGTCATGATTCGGAACGGATATGTCGGTTGATTCGGCATGTACTGTTACTCAAAAAAGGCTAATATATGATTTCATGACCCGACATTTCATTATACTGTAGCCATGCAGGTACGTATTTACACTCCGGACATCTAATTGGCGCGCATTGCGAAATTTCCGCCGCGTTTTCTGCGCATCGTTAGCGCAGATTTTGCGCATAAGGGATATGGTATACTTTTGCGACACGCGGTCCCGTCGCTCTGCACAGCGACAGCGACAGCCTGTCGCGTAGCTCCTGCCCTTTAAAGGCAGTGATCCCGATAGAAAAAGTAATGGAGAAAACTGCGGGAATCTGGGTAGTTCAAAAACAGCTGAAGCACTGCGAAGGCTCCGCGGCTACGAATGCGCTAAGATTAGGGTTAATAAGACACAAAGATGCCAATCCGTGCACAGGTGCACAGCGCCGCTCATAGAAAATGGAATTCGCTGCTGTGTCTGGTCAAAATTCTGCCACGTGCACAGCATGTAATGTAATTTACGAGTATACACACACAATTTTTTACACAAAACAAGTGCAAAACTGTTAGTGCTAAAGAAGTTATAACAGTAGAGCTCTAGAAAGGCCGTATCGACTGTCAGAAGTCAATTACTGATAATCAGTTTTGAGTCAGTTGATGACCCCTGATACTACAAAGCATCACTAGAGTCGTGCACCAGCGAAAAATCTGCCGATTTTAGACGGCTATTTTAGCTTCAAACGGGCTTTTTCATGCTTTTTTCTTATAGATCGTACAACGAACCAAGAAAGACTTTCCCAGGAAAAACATGACAATCATATTCCATCTTAAAGCTGCCTTCAAGTGGTATGGTGCACCTTGTCTGTAATGAGCGACAAGCATGCAATCTAACACGAATCGCCGCGGGCTTCGCATCGTGGCAACGACGTCGGTCGTCGTAGATACAGTTTTCGAGTGTGGGTTGCAGCGGCACTGCAAATGTGCCGTGTCTCTACTACTATCGCTGTCGCTGTGAAGTGCACTTCGACAGCGATAGGTCGAAAGGGCGGGAGTTCCGCGACAGGCGTTCGCTGTGCAGAGTGACGCGACCGTGTGTCGCCAAATCATACCGTACCCCTTAACCTGTTGCTGCCGCAGTGCACTGCATAGCAACAGCGACAGCGGCAGCTACAGGCCTATGCACATTTGCTGTTTGTCAGCCCTCCGCAACACGTCGCTGCGACAGACGCGCGATTACTGCTCCTACGTCGGCCGATGCCGTTGCTCCGATGCGGGTCACGCCGCGATTTGTGCTAGATTGCATGCATGCCTGTCGCTCATGACAGCGACAAACTACGTTATACCCCTGGATGACAATGATCCTCTTCGTTTGATGTGTTTGTGCGAGTATGGCGCATTGTTTGCTCTCAAAAACCATGTGTATTGATCAAACGGGCAGTTCTTTCCGAAGAGGTTTAGATGAAAAAAAAATTTAGGAATTCGGTGTGGGGGATTGGTACTCGTGAGGGACTATCCTAAACGGGGGGGGCGCACTCAAGTAAAAGTCAGGAATGAAATGACCCACCTAATAGAAATCAAAGAAAAACCTGATAAAAGATGCTTGATGCTGCTATCAAACACTGTTGTTGATAGAATTCTATAGAAACACTTCGATTGATAGCGTAATAGATCGGTGGTTCATTTTATTTCTGACTTTTACTTGAGTGCCTCCCCCCGTTTATGAGAGTCCCCTCGTGATGCTCATTTATACTAATGCTTGAACATTACACTTACTTCGAAAATATTGTAAAGAAGGAACACACTTTTTCGGAGATATAGTAGATGAATTGAATATCAATGAACTGTTCAGTCATGGTACAGTAGAAAAACCTTTTCCTCCCGTAACGATTTTCGCCGGACTGTAGATTTTCGATAGACT
Organism: Aplectana chamaeleonis; assembly: GCA_029168955.1. NCBI lineage: Eukaryota > Metazoa > Nematoda > Chromadorea > Rhabditida > Cosmocercidae > Aplectana > Aplectana chamaeleonis. The sequence goes on from JAPDOI010000652.1 coordinate 224,633, forward strand.
TTTAGCATTATACCAACTTCTATCCGACCGGATATCCGACTCGGATATTCGGATTCTAACTCACCGAAAAAAGCTCAAAATCCGAGTGATCCAAAACCCGAATCACCGAAAAAACGTGATTTTCGGATTGATCCGAAATCCGACTATCCGTTTAACCCCCCTATCCGACTAAACCGGATTATCCGATGTTGCTTTTTTGAATCTATCCGTTTGAGTCGAAAATCCACGGCCTTTGGTTTTTGAGTTACCCGAAATCCGAGTATCCGAAAATTTTTGATTCGTATCCAATGTATACAGGCCATAAAACGGCCAATGTCTCACCGTAGATTGAGAACCACGCGCCGCGCGGCGGCCAAAGGCCCGGCTGCTTCCGCCGCGGGGGCGGGCGCGCAGCGCGTGGTTCGCAGTCGACGGTGAGACATTGGCCGTTTTATGGCCTGTACATAGTATTTAGGGAGTTGAACGCGAATGTGTGGCCTGTTTTCTGAAGTTTGAAAGGCCACAATAAGCTAGCTCCAAGTTGTAGAAATGATATTTTTCAAATTCACATAGAATTTGGGTTGCCAATCAGGAATTCACCAATATTTCCCAATATTCTAAGGAATACGGCATTTTTCAGTTCCAGAATATTATGCTGGGTAGGTGTACGGCAGCCCCGTTCAGATTTTCAGATTCAGCTGACTTTCACCAGGGGAGTAATTTACTACGCTAATAACTATGTAAATGTGTAACTTTCGCAAAAACTGATATTATGGCTAGCGAATTGCACATAATCCCTACCGTAATCCGCCGCAAGTTTACAAATAAAAAAAAAAGTTGATAGACGATGAGTTTGAGCCAGAAGCATCGCACAACTTTTTATGATAAACCCCAAAATAATCTTTATGGGATGAGTGTATCAAAATCCGAGACATGGGCATCCTACTATATACTAAGCACCAGGGGTGTGCGTTAATGAAAATAATTTTTTTTCGTTAAGCGTTAGTCGTTCATTTTCGGAAAAAAACCGCGTTAACCAGTTAGTGCGTTAACACGTTAATTTTGCATTTCGTTAAACCATTAGAAAGAAAAACATTACCACGTCAAAAATCAATAAATCATCAGATCTCCCATATCAATCAGTGCCATACAGAGTTCGGCTCGGGATAGAGCCCCACAGGGGGTTTTGAGCTCCGGAGATGTCTGACCTTCGGAGGAAGACCCAATGTGCATTTGTTTATGTGAGTGAAATCCGGGAGCAGTTTTTCACATGGTATTCAATTAATTCAGCCATACACTGCGATTTGACTGAAATGCTGTTTGAACCTAGTTGTGAGTGACGATGTTCAATTAGGAAGCTTAGGGTGAAATTATCGTGAAGGTGTTCCCATAATGATAAACAAGACATATGAATCCACAATGTAAAGTGCCTAAAGCCGTTTGCCTACTCAAAGCTTAGTGATTTCTGCGAAAGATTTTTATGAGTCAGTAGAGTTGGTATTCGAGTTGAGCGTGGTCGATTAAAGCTGTACAAAAAATTTCCTCGTTTAAGATTGAGGCCCACCGCTAAATATGAGGGCTGACAATTCTCTCAGGTGTGGTCCCCTCGGAAGTCGGCAATTTTGAAAACTAAGAGTCACGGGAGTAGTATATTTGAGTCCAGCGTGGATGATTTATTCTATGCTAAGTTTCGGCGTCTGACATGAACGCTGAAGACCGCTACACTGATAGAGGAGGAAGACAAAAAACATCCAAGTTCACGAATCTAAACTATGGTTTAAAAACTGCAGTAACTTAAGTTTTAAATGAGGTACCTGGAAAAAATCCTAGCTTAAGGAAACTACACTCTGTACCCTACCGCTTGGAGCCTACGGCACCTCTGCAGTGTGCCCTTTGCGAAAACTTTCCTTGTGTGGGTTCTGTATCATTATTCGAGTTTTCTCAGTACTTACTTTGTGAGATGTGGACCCACAATGCATTTTAGAGAAGAACCCACAACAGGTTAATGTTCTTAAAGGCACAGTTCAACCTTAAGAATTGTTTTTCTGTTTTCTTGTCTATCTTGAAAACGCTTCCACGCTGATTCCAATGATGCCTCTGAAATCGTAAAGGACCCTCTAGAAACGGAGTTATGGCCCTTGAAAATTGTAGCTACGGAAGCAGGGTGGACGAGTGGTCCGAGCTTTGTAACTTTCGTATTTTGCAACCGATGTGTGCGAGCCCACCTGAACAAGGGGAGAAGTTGAAAATGAAGGGAAGAAAGGGGCTATTGATCGGAAATCATCGCTCATCTCGACACTTTTGAGCTTGAAAGATCGTAAAAGGGGCGTGCCAAGGTGGCTTCCGGATGTGGGCGCCCCAGGGTGGCTCCCTCCTATATCTCGTTTATTCGGAGGAAATGAGAGCTCGCACCTGGCAGGTGCTATTTAGGTTGGGTCTGCTTCAGAATCATGTGGAAATCTCAGATTTCGTCCCTGAGCTTGGACTGAGCCTTTAAAAGGCTCTCTTCAGATTTGCAGAAGGTTGCAGATGGTAGAGTATAAAGTCTTGTTTCTCAAAGCCAGGATCTTTCCAAATAACTCTTTTACTACTTAACTTTTTCACAATCAGACGGTGAAATTTCGTGCGCAAGATGAATCAGCAAGCTTGACTCAAATATCCGACTCTTGTGACTCATACTATGTACTGACGGTACAGATCGCACTGGAAGTTTTGATCCCCTCTTGTCGGCATATTTCGCGTCGGTGCAGTTTCGGTGTACGCTTGTCACAACATATCCTGTATTTCAGGGCGAAATTCTGTGGGTGCCGTTGCGGACAAACGCTCGGAGAACGCGACGCATTGGGTTCTTAGCAGGGCTGTGTGGAAACCTTTTTCGAGTTTTTTGGTAACGGAAACGGAAAAAAAATTGCCAAAAATGCCGGAAACGGAAATTCGGAAACGGAAAACTTATCATTCGTATCATTCTCACGTTTTTCGCTGCTCACCGATTGCAGCTCTCATTTGAAAACCTCTGGTTTCAGTCTTTAAACTAATAATTTGTCAAATTTCATAAAATTTCAATGAGGCATTCCACGACCTCGAATCTTTGCTCCTGGAAAATCGGGTAGGGCAGTTCCAAAACAACTCAGTATATGTAGCTGCTCCTTCGAAGCAGTGTGCAGCATGTCCCCCAAAGAAGAGCCCGTGATGTACCAGGTGTAGACGAGTGCTGACGTCCGCGTTACATGTTCAATGCTGATTAGAAGTCAATCTTCAGATTCTAACCGACGACGTCTCAGATATCAATTTGATTATCTTCCGTTTCCGGGCCCAAAAATTCAGAAACGGAAGCGGAACAGTTTCGCACAGCCCTAAATGGACTTCCTCGCCTGCTCGCGTTACCCCTTTTTTCTCAGTTTTTCTCATTTCTCAGACCTTATTCCACCTGTTCTTAATCCTATTTTATCGTTATCATGTAGGCTTCATTTGTGATGTTTTTATTCCAAGAAAGGCGGGAAACGTCGGCAACAGATAGAAGTCCTACAATTTTGGTAGGTTTGTTTTATATCGTGGTGTTACTTGACTAAACTCACTTCATATTGACTTTCACTGACTCTTGCTTTCCTTATAGTTTGCAACACATTAACTAATTGATCCTAGGCCTTCTCCGATTTTTTTAGGTGTTTAGGCTGGACCATTTCACCAAAACAACCTAAATAAAGGTGTATTTTGGTGTTTTTGGTTTGAACTGCTTTCGTGATGTTTCCTAATGATTTTTTTTACCTTCTTTTCTGGGCGCGGTTTATGTCTGAATTTCCTCGTTCAGGACCACCCAATTTTGAGATGACAGCCATCCAGCCTCAACAGTAAAAAAATCCGGATAAGGCTTATCATCAATAAAAAAGTTGCTAAAAAAGTTAAAATACAAAAAAAAATACAGAATGGTCTCAATTTGGAAAAAGCGCCAAATAAAAATATTAAAAAATCCTATCAGTTGCTAATGTTTCCCGCTACTCATGAAACAAAAACTTCAGCACACAAAGCTTACCTAAGAAACATAACATGGAGATAAAAAACAGTCGAAAAGAAGACCTAGGAAATGAGAAAAACTAAACAAGTCCGGAAAATCCGTATGATCATCACAGTAGGGGCGGATCGAGGAAGCTCATACGAATCCGATGCGTCGCTTGCTCCGAGCACGTTGCCACAATGGCACGCACTATATTTGGCCCCAAAAATAGAGGTCATGTGCACTGAGTCTGGGCCAACGAGAACTACGCCGGCAAAAAGGAACTGAAAGTGACGGGCCGCAGGTGAAGTACACAAAATGAAATCTCCTACTTTTCACAGTTCAAATTCCTTTTCCTTTCGGAATCGTTTAGCTCGAATGGAAAAGCCTGATGTTTTGAACTGCGAAAGACGGTCATACAATTCATTTAAATCTGCTTGAGTGGTTCCAAGCAGATACAAAAATGCAGAAGACGGGTTAACTCCATCTGTGTACTGGGATTACAATCTAAAAGTGCCAGTGCGATCCGTGCCGACTGTACCTCCCGTCGTTCATCGTGGGAAGTATGCACTATACACACAGTGGTCACGATTCAAAAATTTCAGATTTTCTGCGGAAACGTCAACTTTTGATTTCTCAAAGAAGAGTGAGAGTGAAAGAACAACGTAAAACCGCATAGAAGTGAGTGAAACTCTCGGGTTGTAATCTCAGTACAGAAAAATAGAGTTGTCCAGTCATTCGCAGTTCGGATTCCTACTGAGAGACCACTCCGCTTGAATGAAACAGCCTTATGTTTCAACTACTTCATTCTTGTGTGCTGAGGCAACAACCCGAAAATCTTGCGGACCAGCCAACACATTGGATCATCCCGCCCACGCCATACAACAGTTGTCCGTTTAAAGGAACAGTTACCGAAATTTTTAATACCCTTTATCTCGAAAGATTTTAACAGCCAGCTATGTGCATTGAAACCATCGTATTTGTGAAGGGTTTTCGAAAGAAGAAACAGAAAACAATGTCAGTTACCCAAGAAGTTAGGGGCGCGAAACAGTTTCCGACGTTTAAATTATAAGAATTCCGCAGTGCTCCAAACTAGAGTACTTCAATATTCCAGAGGGTTTTCAAAAGTTTTTGGGGGTACTAGGAGAGTTTTTCCCTATAACTCTCTATTTCGTTAGCTTGCTTACTGAAAAAAACATCGAAAACTAGGCTACGGCTTTTCGTCGTAAACACTACCTTTAATTCAATGCATGATGAAAATGGTATTCAACTCACTTTCTTTACGTGCTGTTTTGTCCTCCACGCCTTTTTTAGTCCCTTTCGTTTCGGATCTGCCTATCCGATCCTTCCCTGGTTTTGTTTCTTCTCCGTCGCTTTCCAGCGAAGTGCTGTTGAGCAATTCTTTTCTATTTCTTTCCACTGACCGATCCTTCTTCATTTTCCTTTCTTCTGTGTCGCTCTCCACCACTACCTCTGCTGCTATTTCCTTTTTCGCTTTCTCCACTGCTCGATCCTTCTTCGTTTTCTTTTCTTCTGAGTCGCTCTCCACCACTACCCTCTGCTGCTATTTCCTTTGTCGCTTTCTCCACTGCTCGATCCTTCTTCGTTTTCTTTTCTTCTGAGTCGCTCTCCACCACTACCTCTGCTGCTATTTCCTTTCGCTTTCTCCCCTACTCGATCCTTCTTCCTTTTCCTCTCTTCGGAGTCACTTCGCACCAGTCCCTCCGTTCCCAAACCTTTTATCTTTTTCTCGACAACTTTGTCCTTCTTAGCCTTTTTCTCGTCGGCACAGTTTTCGGCCGCAACATCAGCTGCCACCACTTTCTTTGCTTTCTCCGTTACACCATTCGACGGCTTTTTTGCTGCTGCCTTCTCAAATCCTCCAGTCATCGCTAACTTCGGAATCCGCTCGTCGCTTCCTCGCACAACATCCTTGTTCATTGACTGCTCTTCTTCTACCTGGAATGCATCAAAATTAGAGTAGCTTTCTACATGCAAGTGCATTCGTCGTTTAGTGGCTTAGCTATCTACAAACCACTAATTGGACTAGCTAAAAGGCGGTAAATACAACTCCCCCTCTTCTTCTTACTATTCATTATGAAAGTACATATTTTGCGTCCCGTTGCACTTCTGCGCACAAGGGTTCTCAATGGTCTTGTACTGTGCAAATTCTTTGAACACATGTAAGTTTCTAGAACGATTCTTATTTGGGAACGCTGCACAAGTTAAACTACGAACTGACGTCATCATACGCCTTTCACTAGAAAATTGAATACAATCTCTGTACAAAGAAGTTTTATTTAGAATCTAAGAAAGAACCGCACTTCTTTCACAAGATTGTTTGCATGTTGAAGGTGAAGAGCCTATGTGACAGAATGGTCCCAGTTGCTTTAGTTGCATCCGTTTCGGAAATATGCACAGCGTGCTAATGGGTTAGCAAGCGCTTCTGCGAAACTTGGAGCAAACCTCAGGTGCATCCACTAAAAAAAGGGAGCTGTGAAGATGGTGGATTGAATTCCTCATAGAGTTATGGCGTTCACAGCGTCATCAGCCAGGCAAAATATTTCAACGATATGTGGGTAGAGGGCTGTGCGTAACTGAATTTTGTAATTTCGTAAATCGTAAATCGTAATTTCTCGGATTCCTCGTAATTCGTAATTGATAGTTAGTAATAAGCCCACACGTAGCCGGAACCTCATTCGATGTGGAAACACTTTAGCACTTCAGTGATGAGGTGTTTCCATATCGAAAGAGGTTGAAGTTGGGTTTCGAAATGACACTTTTTTGAGCAGTACTTGAATAAATATTCATTACAGACGTTGCGGGATAGAAACGGCTTTAAGAGACAAAATGGAAACTCTCAGCCTAATCAAGTACCAAACCTGTGCCAAGCTTAGCCTAACTTTTCAATACGAAAACATAGAGGATCATCGCTTTACCAGACACAATTCAATGGAAGCCAGGGAGACCAACAGTGTGATAAGAAAAAAATTACGGTTCGATGGTTTTAAGTCAAACTTGTAAGGGAAAGATGCTTGGATAAGGCGGCCATTCCAAACTTAGAAAAATCAAAACAAGTTACTTGTGATATAATTGCAACGTATTTGAATGTCTCAAGTGACTTACATTTATATTAGATGCAACATACATTTATATTACATGTAACTTAAATTTATATTACATGTAGGTTACACTTATTTCACATGTAACTTACGCGTCCCAAACCACACACTACGCAAAAAATGCTGTGCTGGGCCTTCCCTGCTGATGTGGGGTCAAGTACCTTAAACTTGGGTAACTGAACCAACAGCAACGCCAGTGGTAAGCCTGACCCCGCGAGAGCGCCATACATCCCCCTTGGAAATATCTTCTTGGCCGATTAAAGTTACTTGCGACTTATGTTGTGCCATTTAAGTTACATGTAACATATCGGAGGCGCACCGAACGTAGTATCCTGTCAGAAACCGGAAACAAGTACTTGTAACATATTTAAGCTGATGTAAGCTACTTGCGACTTATCTCAAGTCATTTAAGTTCCATGCAACATATCTACATTAAATCGCGCGCAATGCATCTCCGATATGTTACATGTAACCTAAGTGGCACAATAAAAGTCGCAAGCAACTTACATCGGCTTAGATATGTAACAAGTAACTTGTTTTCGGGCTTTTATGTTACAAGTAACTTGTTTTCCTTTTACTGAGAAGAGGATGCACATTCGCAAAATCAGTTTTTGATGCAGAAATCGAGTCTGCCCTCTAAATTTGTTGAACTTTACTCCGAACGGAGTTATAAGCGTTCCTCCTCATAAGCAAAAGTTTGTTGGGGTAGAGACAGTGGTCTGAGAGGTGAAGGTTGTTTAGGATACCGAAATGCAAAAAGGTTGAGGCTCCTTCGAATTTCTTATTCAAGAAGAAACAATTCCTTGATCTCCCTTTTTTGCTGCTTAATTTCTCAATTAGAAAAAAAAACGTTTGATAGCCTTTCCGAAAAGGTAGGTGACACTGCAGCTATAATTTTTTCGAAATGTTTCGAACGTAGCTCAATTGCCTCTAGAGACAGACATCTATCAGAGATTGTTTTGCGAATTCCCGTAAAATTCCATCGGATTGTGTTCTCAGGTTTAAAATTTTCCGACCCTTCACAAGATTTCAATTTACGAAAAGCCAGTGTTTTGCTTGTAACTTTTAAACCGCTGGAGCTGGATGCGTGGTGAAGGTTGTTTTTGAAATCTCCGCCAAATTCTGCAACGAAGTGTACATTGGGTTCCAACCTATATTTGCTCCATGAGCCAGCCAGGACTTTAGAGCTGAACCCCATATTAACTGTCTATATCGAAATGGATTTCCTGCCCGCCGTTGCAGACGACCGCTTTCGCAGTTTGCAGAGAGCTCGAAGATAGTCGCGCTGGGCGTAAATCGATCGGGTCAGGACCTCGTGGTCCCAGCATGATTCTGTTTGCCCTACGTGTTGCAACAGCGGTTGTCCGCAACTGCAAACAGGTATTCTGCTCCGATATAGACTGTAGCTCTACAAAGATCTGCGTCTCTCGTGTTCATCATCTGGCGAGTGTATTCCATGGAAGTACTCAGGCAAACTGGGGCGTCGACAACACGTTGATAAGTTGTCATCTCATGAACCGCTCCCTGTTGACAAGTCAAATCGCTCGTATTGTCAGCATGAGACCTTCCCGTTGCCCAGCGACGTCCGTCTGTTGTCCGGCTGTTGACAACTCGATGTGTCGCGTTTAGCGACCTATTTAGCAGCAGTTCACATCCTACAGGACTGTTTCATCGAGGTCAGGAACTACTTTACACCGACACGCGTTATGGTCGGCACACCGACACGCATCGCGGCTGGTCGCCCAGCCTCCACTGGGGTCACCACCGGATAGGCAGGACCTCTAGATGCTGGGCGGGGCCAATGTACCGCAAACTTGGGACAGGGTCTCTCTACACACCGAGGGAGGAGTTGTCCCGCCTTTTGCGGCTCTAATTCCACCCGGGACCACTTCGCTTGCATTGAGTAGCGTGACGTTTCGAACTGCAAAAAGGGGACAACTCCTCCCCCGGTGTGTAGAGAGCCCCTGTCCCCGCAAACTTGGGTAATTGAACCGACTGCGCTACCATCATTCGCAGCATGCCTGAAAAATGCGTCGTATACTTCCCTTGAATCTAGAGCGCCAGCTGTGCAACAGCTAGGCATTGACGAGATCATAACTCGCTGCCGTAGTTGCTGTGCAACAGCTCGACATCGACCAGATCATAACTCGCGGCCACGGCCCCGCCGAATATCATCGCGTTGGCCAGCGGTGACTCATTGTGGGCGGATCAACCTGTTGTCGACGCCCCAGTGCGCCTGAGTAAATAGCTGTGGAGCTCGGCTTTACCGATGTGGGGGTGAGTTCGAAGATTGTTCCCACGATACCGAGGAAGGGCAAATAGCCTTTCCATGGCCGAATTTGTCTCCCATGGCCACGAGTAGTAAATGATAATTGCTTCCACGTCGCCTTGTTTACGTTTCCATGGAGGACTTTAGCCGTGGGAATGTTCTTGGAATGCACCTCTGGCTCGCTTCAGCAGCAATAAGAGGCTGGAACTTAATAATAATGTTGGACCGGTCAGCGTGAGAAGCGGAGCGGTCGGTCATACCTAAATCTCGTCATCCACAAATATATTTCGCCTTGACCGACTCTGCTGCTGACTACGACCCGACCGACTGCGAATGTCAGGCTAAGGAAATTGAAACTGGAAAGAATAATTAAATATCAGGACTGTGAAAAAAGTGGTAAATTTATCTATGCACCAGACCGCAAATTTGCAGTGTTCTTCTAATAATGTTTCCACGTTTTGTTACAATTTGTTACGATTCGTTACAATTTCAGGCAGAAATTTTGTAAATCGCACAAAAAACTTAAGAAAAAACCCGTAATTCGTAAATCGTAATTCTTAATTCATAATTACGCCCCTGGTGAGTGGTCGTCTCGCCGCCACACGGCGGGGCCACCGCACTCACTTCATTTGCGGCGCTGCTCGGAAATGATTCCTACCGCGCGCGGTAAATAAAGCGCAGGCGATTTCTAAAAACGTCGATGAAGGATGATTAAGGCGACTCTTGTGAAAGCCTAAAATACTTCAAAGAAGACCGCTCCGTGAGAGTAACTGACGTGCGCTCCGATTTAGCGGGAGATCTGAATTTCTGCTTGGATTCTACCGTTAAACTGCTACTATCCCGTCGAGCTACGCAAAGAAACAAGGGTAAGGACGGAATCATACTTCCGGCGACGAGCGACGCGAAGCAATGCTTACCATCAATATCGACCAAAAATCGGTATACCTGATATGCACTGTCGCTGTCGCGCGTCGCGGGGAATATGATCCCGGCCTAAATCATCAGTCATGTTTCGGAGTGTGATGGAAAAATTCCAATTTCATTTTAAACTCGTATTTTGGGGGTTATTTAGGGTGTTGAACGCGAAGCTAGGGTCAGTTTGTCGAATTTTTGAGGTTCGCTAAAGGTTACGTTGACTACCATGGCGTCTAGGAAGCAAAACATGCCTTAATATTTAAAAATCGACAAATGGACGTCGAATTCGTGTTCACTACCCCGACTTAGTCCCCAGACAAATTTTGAGCCGAATCCGTGACTTCGACCAACTCACCTTATGCTCACCGTATTTACTGCAATATATCGAGAATCGAAGAACGGCCTTCGGAGTCGCAGCAAAGGCAGTGTTAAAGTTTTGAGAAACCGTAATCTAGTTTCTGATGTTTTTGTGTAGGTAAGATCGTGAAGAAGAGGTTAATAGGGAGAAGTTCCCACGAAACTTATAAATACCGGAGAAATAGAGTTCAAATAAACCTCTGGTATATTTAAATACGCCTGTTTGGTGTTCTCGGGGACTGCGGACAAAGCGTCAAACCTAACGTCTTGAATGGTTTGGGTCTCAAAAATCTTAGGGTAAGCGTCTTCGTTTTCTGCTTCTTGTACCGAAAACTCTTCAAAAGTAAGATGGACCAAAGCACATGCTTGGGTGCTGTTAGGTCAATGCAAAAAATTCCGGACTTTTCACGACTTTGAATAAAAAACATTTATCACAAAACAAACAAGACTCACCCAACAAATAAATTTCGATCACATTCAAAGATCCCTCGCCACCGATTGGGCAGATCATGAATTCCCGACGCGTGAAACTCTGGCTCTTTCGAGTCGAAGCATTCTACTAAGGCCATTTTGACTTCGTCATCGTTAGTGAACTGTTTTCCATTCAGTAAGTGCTGCACTGAGCGGAACAGATGGTAGTCGGAAGGTGCAAGACCTGGGCTTCATGGAGGGTGAGGGAGAACTTCCCTGCCTAGGTCCATCGCCCTGGGATGAACACTGTTCGCCTTCTTCACGACAATGCTCGGCCACAAGTATCTCGGATTGCCCGACAGAAACTGCTAGACCTGGGCTGGGAAGTTCTTCCTCACCCTCCATATAGCCCAGGTTTTGCACCTTCCGACTACCATCTGTTCCGCTCGGTGCAGCACTTCCTGGGTGGAAAACACTTCACTAACGATGACGAGGTCAAAATGGCCTTAGAAGAATAATTCGACTCGAAACAGCCAGAGTTCTACGCGTCGGGAATTCATGATCTGCCCAATCGGTGGCGAAGGATCCTTGAATGTGATAAGTATTTTGTTGGGTGACCCTTGCTTGTTTTTTTCGAAATAAATGTTTTTTTTTATTCAAATTCGTGAAAAGTGCGGAAACTTTTCCGTCAACCTAATAGAATCTTACGCGATAAAGATTATTCAAAAAATCGGAAACTGTTCCCGTGGTGAAACGAACGCTGAACAACTGTTATACCACATGGGCGGGTTGATCTAATGGGTCGGCTGGTCCCCGATTTTGCCCAGTCTCTGGCCGTTTTTCGTCGTAATTCCGTTCTCACTCCTTTTAGACGGACTCGGAGCTTTCTATTTGCCAAAGAAACGGGCAACTTCTTCATCGAAGCCACTGCCTTTGAGCATTCCAAATAACCATCAGAGAAAAATTCGAGCCACATTTATGAGGCATTGCCAAAAGCCCCGATGAAAAGCCTTGTTCGAATTATGTCGAGAACATTAAAAAATCGACAAATGAACACCGTATGCGACGTGATCAACGCCCGAAATACCCATCGGGGAATTTTAGGTCGGATCTTGAACATTTTTTGAACGCTTCCAGAACCACTCGACTGACACCAGTTAACCCCCCACCAGCAATCGGAACAAGTAAAAAACGCCTGAAACTGTTCAGAAATTGAAAGATGTACTTACATCCATATTTTGTCCAGAGGGTTATATTAAGCACTGAACATGACCACGAACTCTGCTTCCGCATTTTCGAAAGAAATACGGCGCGTTTCGGTTGGAAAAATAGATACCGCACGCACCCACCGTCTTTAGCTTATACAACTTCACGCAATGCACCGCAGTCAAACGGACGGCGCCTGCGTTGTTTGCGGTGGCCGCCAACCGCTTGCGACGCCTTTGTAAGTGCGGGCGGCAGGGCTGTGCGTAATTACGAATTACGATTTACGAATTACGGGCGTTTTTTTTTTACGTTATACGGAATTTCGGCACAAAATCCTAACGAATCGTAACAAATCGTAACAAATCGTGAAAGCGTGGCTGAGGAAAAAATGTAAATGTAAATTGTATGGAAAAATGGAAATGGGAACAATGAAAAAAAATCGGTCTAGAGCAGGGAGCTTAGAATTCGACGCGTTCTTTCGGAGTGGACAACCCACCTAGAAGAATTAGATTTTTGTAGCGTTTTGTATATATTCTCTGCATAAATTGTACATGTTGCTCTATGCTTCCACAGGTTTAGAAGCAAAAACATGACAAAATAGCCGAGCTCCTCAGCCTTGCCTTCGCGGAATGCCTCCATGATGAACACGTTAGACGCAGATATTTGGTGGATCTGCTGTCTATATCTTGTATCCTATCTCTAGAAAGCCGCGATGCAGCTATTATTTAGCTATCTCTGAAGCGAAGCGGTTGTCCTTCCTTTTATACCACCGTGCTTCTCAAAAACAACAGCTAGACTTTTATGGTAGAGCTATCAGAACGGCAACGCGGTCTCCCCCGTTCAGAGATTGACGATATATCGCACATTCCGCAGTCGCAGACAACCGTTGTTGCAACACGTAGCGCAAACAGGTTCATGCCGGGACATCGAGGTTCTGACAGAATTATCTTCAAGCTTCAGGCGGCAAAACTAATCGTTCACGACTGCGTACAGGGATTCCATCAGATATAGACCTTCAATATGGGGCTTGGTTGTAAAGACCTGGCTGGCTCATGAGGCAAATAAAGGTTGGAACTTGGTATGCACTTCGTCGCCGAATATCACTGAGATTTCGAAAACAAACTTGAACATGCATACATCTTCATCGGTTCAAAAGTTTCAAGGAAAAACTGGTATTTTGTGAATTGAAATTAGCGGTAGGATATTTTCTAGAGACAGCTGGGCTACGAGAGAAACATGTTAATTTTGAAACTCGGTTGGGAACACTTCAAAAAAATTACTGGCTGCAAAGTTTTCTACTTTTTCAAAAAGGTCACTAAATGCTTGCAAAACTAATAATACGAAGAAAATGAATGCAAAAGAGAAGAATATGATAAGAGATCTTTGAAATCACAGGCGTGGCAGTAAACGGGTTAGGGAGCGCGAGTAACCTCGCGTTAAAGACATCGTCCGCGCTGAAAACCATTTTCCATTTCCATAGTCAATTTCATGAATGAGCTCGGTGGATGACGTCGGTGAAGTTTTGCGCGTCAAAAACATATGGTTCCGAAGTTGGAGTGGTTCAAAATGTTTTCACCAACCATCTAGCTTAAAGGCAGTGGTCACGATGAAAAACGTTATCGAAAAAATTACAAAAATCAGCTTAGATCAAAAACAGCTGAAAAACTATGAAGGTAGTGAGGTGAAAAAAGGGCTAGAAATAGAGATTCTAAGGCCTAAAAATGCCAGTTCGTGCACACGTGCACAGCGATGACGAAAAAGATCGCCGTCTCATGCCGAGCAGTCAAAAATCATCGACATTCAGAGGAAGAAATAAATGCTAATTTACCTAATAAAAGCAGTTGAGCAATGAAAGAAAGCACTCCAGTCAATGTTTTTGACTAGATGTGTACACAAATCCGAAGGTTCATTGATTAAAATTCAATTTCAAGCCAGCTGATGTTCTCGATGTAGGAGGTCATCGATGCCGATGATGTTGAGTGGGCTCGTCCACCATCAAAAGACAAGAAAGTTCAGGCTTTAAATTTGGCCAAAAACAACGGTTTTTTTCGCGATTTTTCTTATAGATCCTACTACTCGAGACCCAGAAAAGGGTTTAGAGGGGAAAAGACGACAAACATATTTGATCGCGACCACTGCCTTTAAGGAACAGAAGCGCCATCACAGACGCATACCATCAAAATTTGAATTTTTAATTCGGGAAATTATAACATCCAAGCTTGCCCAATGGACGCATCCTTTTTTAGAATTCCAGTGAACGAAAGGCAAGAGAAATTCAACCACTCAATAAGTTTGAAGCAAAAAACACATCCGACGTTTGTGAAAAAAAAAACCTCCGACGTATCGCACAAGACACGCCGAAATTGATGGAGGATGGGAAGCGAATAATTCGAGACGTTTTAAAACGAGTTTTTTTTCAAAAGTTGATGATTTTGTGTATCCTTTCCACTCTTATTCTGTATGTCAGAGAAACGTCTGCGCAAAAACATGAAAAAATGAGATACGTTTTCTGCGCGTACGATGCCTTTAAGCTCGCCATAAATTGCAGCTTGAAGCGAGCTTTTTATGTAACAATTTTTGGGCAAGAAATCAGAAATCGCCGATTTAACGAACTCGCATGCCATGGTATAAGCCGCTAGATACGCATAGTGTGAAATTTTTCCTTAAAAATTGTGCATTCTGCCTCTTTTTCTGGAAAAAATAGTGACTTACAAAAAAAATTCTTACGGTTTTCAAACTATTTTCAGCTCGCTTTAAGTTCGCACAAAACTGAAATTTAGCGGAAGCTGACAGAGAAAATGGAAATAGCGAGTGAATAAGGAAAAAGATGGATAGTTTTCAAGAAGTCCTTCAAAAGGCTTTTACGAAAGCTAATTATCTTCTTCTTTATTAATACACTATTTCCATCTTTTCTGTCAGCTCGCGTTAGGTTGCAGTTTTGGGCGAACTTAACGCGAGATCGCAAACGATCACGCGTGTTCCTTACGCTTGAATTCGCTGAAGAGTGCGAGAGTACAAGACGTTGATGAATTGGCTCATTACCCCAGGGGAGTGCTCAGGAGGTGTGCTGGACCCCCGAGGGCGTGTGCAGTACGCGTGCGGGACCCAGTGGAAGGGTGCAGGTGTGATGGAACGGGCGCAGGGCATTACTGAGAGCAAGCAGGAAGCCGTGGCATGTGTGCAAGGCTTCACTGAGGATGCGCAGGACTTCATGGATTGTGGGCAGGACTTTACTGGAAGGTACTGCACATATCCTGCACAAGTCTCTTACACATCCACTGGGGTCCCGCACACATAGAAAGATTGGTAAGCTCGCATAAACCTTGCGGTTTACTCGCGTAAAGTTGCTGGTAAACTCGCGTACAAAGGTGGTCGTTAACATACGTTCAAAACCCAATTACTACCACCCCAGATTTGGAGAGAACCTTCGCCTTTTAGCGTTTCAGAATCAGAAAAAGTCTGCACCTCGCACCGCTCTCTCCACCCCAACAAACTTATGTTCATGAGAAGGAACGTTTATAACCCCATTAAGAGTAACGCTTTACAAATATGCATAGAGGGTAGACTCGCTTTCTGCGTCGAAAAGTGGTTTTGACAATGAGTACCCTCTTTGGATTGACTACCTTGTCCAAATATCCTTCCCTCAAAAGATTCAGTCTAAAGCTATCGAACCGCAACTTTCTCTATCATAACAGTGTTGCCTTCCTTGGCTTCCACTGATTTGTGTCTGGTTAAGCGATGATTCTCTAGTTTTCGTATTCTACAGTTGGGAAAAACGTGGCACAGGTTTGGTACTTGATTGGCTTAGAGTTGCACTTCTATATTTAAAGGCACAGGACACCCAAAAAATTAATTTTCTGATTTCATGTTTATCTTGGAGAGAGTCACACGCCGATCACAGTGGTATCTCTTAAATCGTCCAAGATCCCCTATGAACAGAGTTTTGGCTCTTCAAAGATGCCTTAGGAGTAAAAAAGGGTAAAAAATTGGGGGACGAGTTGTTTCAGGCCTGTATACTTATGTTCATTCGCAATCGCTGCGTGGGAGAAAGCCGAGATAAGGAGACATTCCGGTAATGGACTGAAGAACGACAACTTGTTGGAATTCATCCATCCATCGAGACGCTATCGAGTTCGAAAATCAGTTAGGGGGTCGGGCCTGTGGTGGTCGCCTATATCTCGCTTATTTGGAGGAATTGAGATCTCGCATTTGGCACGCGTTATACAGGAGGGGTCTTCTACAGAATTACATGAAAATCTCGAATTTTATATCTGAGGGTGTACTGCGCCTTTAAGTCGTTTCTATACCACATGTGAACGAGAAATTAGAAAAATTATGATGCTCATTCCCCCTGGATTTTGTGACGCAACCAAATGTAAATGTCATTTCAATCTACTCTCGAGGACAGTGCCCTATGCTCATGTGCATTACATATTTATGGAAATTGTATTACGTTTATGAAGGAAAAAAGACCCGATGTTGTAAACCTGTGTACTTTATTCATCCAGCTGAGGGAATTCCTTCCAAGACAGATTAAATAAAGGTAATGGCAATGACTCTAAGACCCGGAGCTTTACTTTTAAAGAGCTTACCTTGAGATGCTTTTTTGTGCATGAGCATAGTGACGAGTGCTCGACTCCAGACGACTGTTTTTGAGCGTTCGGGAATTTTGTTGCCATGGAAATACTATAATTACAAGAACGTAGCACGCAATCATTTCGAAGCGAAAACAGAAGCTATAATACAAATTAAAACAGAGAAGGGCGACGGAGATCTATAGTGCTAATAGAAATCGACTCCACTCGTTCTATACAAACAGCCATTCACACTAAATAATATGCAAATTTCCAGATTAACGTTTACGAAAGCTTTCGTTACATCCTTTGTTACATGGCACTGAAGCCAGAGCTCTTTGAGATTACTTGTGTTTTTGTAGTGTTTCCGCCAATGATTTTTGGAGAGTCTCAATTAGGCTAGAATTCAAACACGGTGACTTCTGTAGGGGACTGCGATTTTCCGAAAATGTGGAAAAAATGGAAATAATTACAGGATTGCACTTGCGGGAGGTTATTTACGGTTAGCCGCCAAACCTTTAGTACGCCCTCTAGGGTACTGAGCTTGAATTTGAGGTCTGCTTGCACTTTTTTTAAAGAGCAAGGGAGAAAAACCATTTATCGAAAAGACCTGCATTGGCTTGAAGTGAAGCAAGAGCACAGTGAAAGTGGACTCTTTTCCAACTGGTTCATGTTAAACCATTCTTGAACTGAGCTTTTCCTCTGCGAAATCCCCATGCTTTCATTGCAATAGGCCTCCCAGCCCTGCCTATCTTTGCGTGGAGCTTGCAATTTTACAGAGTGTACATATGGTCTCTTCAAAAGATTTGGACTAATGAATAGACGGGACGCGACTGAAACCCAGCTGACCGTTTTCCGCACGACCAGCCGCAATGATTGCTCCTCCTTCTACATTCTCTAGACCAAACTCGGCCAAGGGCTTACGCCTACTGAGGTATTTTCCCTATCTCTCCTCCAGTGTACTTTTTGAGATTTTCTAAGACTATACATATATTTTTTTTATACGGAGGTGCTGTGTGAGATTAGGATTATGAATTCTTTGTAAGAAATGATCAAATGAATCCAAATTTGGGCAACACTAATCTGCTTTCTCGGTTTTTGTGGTGTGTTTAAAGTTTGTGTGGTGCAGCAGATAAAGTAAAGAAGGGCGGTTCAAAGCTTTTCCGTTCCGCTTCCTTTTCTGGGTTTTTGTCCTGGAAACGGGAGAAATTAGTGCCATAAAGGGAATGGTGACCATCAATGTTCTCGAGTTGTAGGCCTTATCCACAAAAATGGAGTTTTCCCGTCTTTTGCGACTAGAATTCCCCTCGAGACCGCTTCGCCTGATTGAGATATTCTGATTTTCCGAACTGCGAGAGACGGCGGCTATCCAATTCAAGCGAAGTAGCGCTGGGAGCAATTCGAGCTGCAAAAGGAGGGTCAACCCTTACATTGTACTAGTGCGCCACTGGGCCTACAAACCAACGTTCTCTCTGCAAGGCTGTGTTTCGTATGCTCCGAAAATCGCATCCATCTTTTTGCGTTCATTCAATCATCGAAAATTGGATAATTTTTAGTGCAATGATTAAATTCACGAGTTATCAAAGCAAAACCGAAAGCAATGAGCTGCGGCGAAACGTTCCAAGGTCTATCCGAATGAGACTGTCCGCTCACGCGTTCCGCAAACGTGTCGAACGGCCGTCGCAGAGGCATTTTTGGATGAGACTTTTCACGGCGGCAAGCAGCTGACAGGGATATTATTCAGTATACGTCTTGGAATCAGGCTGATCGATTGCAAGATCGGAAAAGTGCCTTCGCGACGACCGCTCGACACGCATGCCGATCGAATGGGCGAACATTCTCGCTCGGACATCCCAATAAGCTTTTGATTCTCTTCCGTTTCCGTCGTTTTTTGGTCACATCTCTTTGGTTTCCGTTTCCGAAAATCTCGAAAAAGACTTACACACAGCCCTGAATGTAACGCTCTCATTTAGACCCTGAAGGCACCGTCCACGAAGAATTTCGTTTACGAGATTTCCATTTATTATGAATGCTCTGCACCCTGTATAACAGCTACGTTGAAAAACGGCGAAGAAGTTATTGAAAGCTGTTGTTTGAGTCCGAAATTTCCACATTCGATTTTTGAGAACGGAATAGTGAATTGCCAGAAATCGCTGTGTTGGTCCATGATCTCTTGATAAAATGAAGTTCATCCTTCTTTCAGGAGATTTGTAGGGAATGAAAGTTTAACCGATATCTGAAGAAAAGATGTTCTTCACGTTATCATATAATATATATCAACAACTTCCTCTTACCAGCATCTTATCAGTTGTTGATCAGCTACTTGTACGAAGGCTGACAGCAAAATTTTCCATATGACTGATGGACTGCCGACCTCTTTTGACGGAATTTGGCACATTTAACCTCATATATCTTCACAATGAAGCGTTGATGACCCATCAAACTCTCCATACCTTCTCGGACGGGCCGAATCACCTGATCAAACTTAAAAATAACAGTTTGTGTTTTTCAGTACGATGCCTTTACCGCCGATCAACGGATGGGGGGGGGGGCAGCAGCGACGCTGCTATGATTGCTTTATCATGAAAATAGAGCGGTCGTTGCTAAGAAATATTGGGAAGGGTAGATATGGAGAAACAACCGCTCCGCTCCCAAGATAGGAGCTAACACGCGGCTTCCTGCAGATAAGATGCAAACCATAGGTATAGTTCATGGCAATGGAAAAAGGCTGTGGTGCGGTTGCGGACTCGTCTTAACATACTGTTAGTGGTACCATGTATTTTTCCGAAACAGCTGTGATCGATCGGAGAGTCTGTGTTTTCACCGATACCACTACATCCGTGGAAGCAATGAAAACAGGTGAAAATGTGAGAGTGGAAACAAAAGCTCACCGAAAAATCTGTTATTTTAAAAAAAAATCAGACTACAGTATGTTAGGAAGAGTCCGCAACCGCACTAGGGTCTTCTTTTTTCCATTGCTGTAGACTATAAATGGTATACTTTCTTGTTGTCATGAGTGACAGGCATGACATTCAGCACAAATCGCAGCGGGACCAGCATCGGAACAACGGCATTGGCCGTCGTAGGAACAGTTGCCGCGCGTCCGTTCCAGCGACTTGTCGCGCAGAGCTGACATACTTCACGTATGCGGCTGTGCGACTGGCGGTCGCTGTCGCTGTGCCGCAGAAATATACTAATGGCCTTAAGCTAGATGGAGGTTCTCCGCCCAATAATTCGCCGTTGGCTTAACACCGGGCGTGTTCCGTGAAGGCTGATGTGACAAGACAACGCTGAGAAAGTAGCCGGAGAATCTCCTCGCAGGAGATCCGAATCAGTAGAGAAGATTAAACGAAAAGCAGCATAGAGAGCTCTTAGCTCACACATTTCTTCTACGGCCAGTAAATGGCAAAAATATTCGAGTTTGAAAATGCGAAAATTTGAAAATTTTAGTAGGCGTCAGTCAGCCGCGAACAGCTCAATTACCTGTTGTCTATGTCATTCACACTGTTGGGTTAGACAAGACGTTACGTCGGAAAACCACTAATTACTTGGCTTTTCCTTTCGCCTAAGACATGTATATGCTCAGAAGAAAGAGCTCTCGATGCTGATTCGAAACATGTGCTCCAGAGCTCAGTTGGTGCACTTTGAGCCAAATTTAAACGAAAATTCGCAAGAGTCGCGATTTTTGCGGCTTTTTGAGAAAATTAGTGTGGGTATTGTAGTGCGTGCATTGTACTTGTATATAACTCGTCGTTAATCTGTGCGGTTGGTATGAAGTCAAATATTTACAACAATTTGATACCCAGCTTCAGTTTTCGTGAACTCGATTGATTCTGTAAACCCTATATGCCTTGTTTGCAGGGTAAGACATGTTTGGGCTCAAAATGAAGAGCTCTCGATGCTAACCTAAATGTGCCCCTAGTAACCCAAATGGACCATTTTGAACGAAGTTATGACAGAGCGGCGGTTTGCGGCGGAAAAAAAGCGCCGAAAACACCGTTTTTCCCAAGGCGGTATTGTAGGTACAGACATCAAGGGTGGTTAAAATTTTTCCAGGCAAACCTGGGATTTATTATTCTAGACAAAACCTTTTTTCTCTGGACAAAGATTTTACTCCACACAAAATCAAGCGCGACGCGTTTTTCTATAGAGTTCAAGTATAAAATATATCGTATACGTAGGCAATACACGAGGTTGCAAGACAGGAGAAGTTGGAAACAGGCAGATACATTTTCTTATAATATTCTTTCTATGACCGAGAGAAGGTAAACAGTACAAATTAATAAGCACGTCTGCTACTTGATCTCCATTTTGCATCGATCTGGGGCGCGTTCGAAGAATGTTCCCTCGACACATTGGGAGTGCTTCTGTGAAAATATTTGCTTTCCATGACTCAGGATTATAACTGCAAATTGCCAAAAGACTGTTCTTGGAACGCACCCCAGAACTCCTCGAGAGCCTCGATCCTCTTTTCCGCAAGGGTCCTCCTCGCAAGCTTCTCCACTACGACTTCCATGATGCTGAAGGCAATGCTCAAATATGTGGTTCTTTTTTCCAATAATTTCTGTTAACAAAAATGATATTATCAGTAACCGTAGCCTTCAAATTCTTCGACGAAGTTTGAAAATACGTATGAGTTTATGAGTCCACTTTATCATTTTTTACCAACTGTAAACCGTGACTCACCTTTCGTTAACAGCATCTTTCTAATACTAAACGGATGGTTGAACCATCAGCGCAGGGAGAAAAAGCAGAAAATAAGAGGAAAATGCACACCCTCTACAGAGTAAATCTTGAAAAACAATGACAAAATTCAAACGAAGTCGGTGTCATTCGCGCGGAATGGCTAAAGCTTTTCTCCCAATGCCTTTTCGCATGAAAATCTACTCTCGTAAATGTAAAAGTTCTGGAACCTGAAGTTTGGAACTGAAGTTTACTGTAAATGGGGACAAACGGGTGAAGTTTGCGAATCTAGCCGTCACAGGGTAAGCCGGAGGGTCCTCTGATACCCATTCCTCGTGCAGTTGGTTATTGCCATGTGATTAAATATGGGTGGAGCTCGTCAGGATAAAATCATTTTAAGATGCCTCGTTAACTGGCGGTTGCATGGTTCGCACCTACTTACCCATAGCTTGCCAATGTCGCTCGATGTTGGCTTTTTCCACGCTTTGCGATGATACAGCTTCTGAACAGGTCCATTTGAATCGATAAATAACTCTGGAGTGATGTGCTCAGTTTCGATTTGATGAAACAACAACATAGGTGATTCTGTCGCATGGTTGGAGAACCGGAGTGTTGAGGAATCGTTTATATTCAGCAATTCTTTCACAGTACATAGAAGACGGTTTGTCGACATGACAGGCTGCAAAGCGCACAAACTCCAGCAAAAACATGAAGGAAAACTTGGGCCCACAGCAAAAAGGGCAAGAGAATTCGTGTTATTTCAATTCCACTTACTGATATGGGCAGCAGCTTCACTTCGTTGAGCTTTTGATGTCCTTGGCATTCACGACGAACTTTGTAGAAGTTTAGCGTACCGTTCTGGAAAGCAATAATGGAACGATAATGGAGGAATTTATTTTTCAAGAACCCGTTTCAGAAGCAGTTTCTGAACAGTGTCTGATAACGCTAGCAGGTATCCTGATATCAAAGCTGAATTTCCATTCTTAATGAATACAACCCTGAGTCCCTTTTACTCACTAGGTCATACCACGGACGATTGAAATATCTTGGATAATTTACAAAAAGGCAGGGTTCGAAATTGACTTTTACTGTCTTATTTATGACAAATGAACAGAGGAGAACATTAATACTCACAAAAAACTGGGGGAGATACGATGGACTTTAGAGACGAAACAATAGTTGAGCAGGAATCACGCCGTGCCACGCATTTTTTTTTTTCCGGCTTGGGACCCACAAATAAGGACCCGGTCTCAGGCTGAGTTCGAAAAGTGCGCACTTTCGAAATTGTGGATCCTCTGCCCTCGCGTCAACCCCAGACAAATTTACGAATCGCTATCAAGGCGGATACCCCATCCCTACTCTCTTCATTTGTCTGAGAATGGGTGGAGTCTACTTCTCTGGACGCTGCAGAGGAGCCTCTCTGGATCTACCGAGTGTTGCCTCCTATCTATCCGCAGGATCGTGACGTGTTATAGCCGCAGTGCTAAGGTTACGCTATATCCTAGGCTTCCTTGATAATAGCGTTTTCTCATGTTATTTATGTGTTCTAATAAATTCGTTTTACACAGCGTGTATTTGTGCCCTTCTTTCTTTTTTTACTCGGCTGAGATCGGTCTGTTGCCCACAGCTACTATAACTCAACTTGAGGTGGAACCTGAATCACTTCACTTTTAGAAATGGATGTGGCACGCGATATAAGGGAACTCTACAACAATCCATTGGTTTTTTGCCAAAACACTGCGGTTTTTTGTGCCAAGAAACTGCGACCTTATGGTGCTTTCAGTGTTTGAATTTAAAGTACATTTTGGTTCAGTAGCAGAGGAGCTGTCACTCACGCTGTCTTATCCATGCATGAATTCTCTAGCCGAACCTGCCCTGGAGAAAACCTCTGCTCAGTTTTTTTTTTCAGAGCCAGTATTTTAAGGCCTCGATAAGGCGAGCAGTAGCATCATCAAGGCTACGACGTGGAACTTAATGTCGGCATGGATTCCAAGAAGACTTCGCGTTCACTGTTGAAGGTTGGCGCAAACTCGGTGCCTTATGCTATAACATAGGTGTACCGAGTTTGCGCCAACCTCCAATGGAATACGCAAAGTCTCTTCGGGATCCACGCCGATGTTATAAATGGCTGCCCAAAGCGTCGTAGCTGGATTTTTCTGATTCGAGGATTACGACCGAGGTGTTTCTTCGACCAGCGACTAAACGCCTGGCCTACTGAAGATGTGCCTTCCACTACCGAAGAAATGCGCTCGCACATCTCTGATGCGGCCACACCCGGTCACGTATTATTTGGATATGACGCTGAAGTCAGCCGAGTGGTCCGTCGACCCATCACCAAGACCACAAAGTGAAATATGTCGGTATCGGCCCTGAGCCTCAAACGTCAACACTCTTCTCTCCGTCGAGTTTTCCAACCACGGAATCGTCTCTACTACCGCGGGAGAAGAGCCTGTGACAGCTACCACTTAAATATCGTCTAGTAAATAGAAAAAATCCAGCGTTGATCGAGGCTTAAAATCTCAAACTTAGCGCAATTTCGAACTTTGCCGCGTGGCTCCCGCAAGGAACAATTTTGGTGAGTAAAGGTAGACTAAGGTGCCGTCTTCTCCAGAACTCGTGAAAATTATCATTGGACGTAACCACCGTATTGCGAAATTGTCAGTGAGAAATTTGGATGCTTTGTTAGGAGTACATAGTTATGTGTTGGTTCCATCAGGAGAACGGTGATAGAGAGGCATTGTCATAGTCCTTAAAGGCATCGTGCGCGCTTAAAACCAAATTTCTGGTTTTGGGTTTCTTTTTATCATTCAAGTGGGCTTTGATAAGGCCATTCACGAAGTCTGCCGTCTCAAAATTGAACCAAAATCGAGATTTTTTCAATTGAAAACGTCTTTCTGGGTTTGGGGGTTGGCCTTTGGGTCGATCATCTTCTACTTCCGTTCACCAAATGAGAACAGAATGTAATTGATCAACAAGTGATATAGTAGAAATGAGCGGAAGTTGTTTTAATATATCATAGGATTACGTCGTGAATGTCTTTTCTGCAGATATCGATCAAACTTTTCTCCTTTGAGAATCAGCTAAAAGTAAGATGAACGGGATTTGATCGGGAGATCGTGGGTCAATACAGCGCGATCTTCGTAAGGATCGACTGTTCCTTTCATGAGTCGATTGATTATTGATTCAGTGTCTGGAAAACGAAGAAATAGGGGTCCGGAAAGCAGTTAGTTCACAACTTCTTTTCGCTGTTCTTTGGACATGGTTGCTGTGTGGGGTACCAGAGCTTTCATTATAAATTGAAACCTCAGAAACGAGTTTCATCGTAAACGATGCCTCTAAAGACAGTCGCCGCGATCAAATATGCCTGTCTTCTTTTCCTCTCTAAGCCCTTTTCTGGGTTCAGAATAGTAGGACCTTTGAAAAAATTGCGAAAAAACCTTTTCGGACCGAATTTAAAGCCTGAACTTTCTTGTCTTTTGATGGTGAACGAGCTCACTCCATATCACTCGGCATCGAGGATCTCTAATATCAAGAACATCAGCTGGCTTTGGAAATTGATTTTAAAACCAATGAACATTGCCCTTCGGACTGCGCTGCTCGAATATTTATGTACGCATCAGGTCAAAAACATTGATTGAAGTGGTTGCTTTCATTGCTCAACTGTTTTTATTAGGTGGATTTCCATTTAAAGTGTGTCCGAATGAGAATGGCGGCCACTGCGGCCGGCGTGCTTGGCAGGCGGCCGTCGCGTTCGTCGCTCTCGGATGACCATTCGAAACCTCCTTACAGCCATCGACTACGAACGGGGCCTGCACCGGCTGGCAGCAAACACTGCGCCGATCAGTCAGCTCTGCAGAAGGGACGAGTGGGGATGGCCGCCGTTGGAAACCAACATTCGTCCGAGATCTGCACATGCGACGGCCACTCGTTGGGCGACGCCGGCCGAGTGGGCCGCCAATTCTCATTCGGACACACTTTTATATCTTCCTCTGAATGTCAATGATTTTTGACTGCTTGACATGAGACTGCAATCTTTTTGGGCGGCGTGCCCGTGTGTACGAACTGGCACCTTGGGCCCTAGAAACCCTAATTCTAGCCCTTTTTCTTCACCAAGGCGCTACCTTCATAGTTTTCAGCTGTTTTCGATCCAGGCTGATTTTTGTAGTTTATTCGCTAACATTTTTCATCGTGACCACTGCTTTTAAAGACTGGCGAAATCTCATGAGCTCGTTGAGGAAAATGAAGACTACGAGATCAACTAAGAAGAAATTCTCACTAAGACGCTTTTTTATGCACGGTGACTTGATATCCTCTTCTTTCCCGACTAACTTCGTGAAAAATCAACTCAGGAACCACCAAAACGATAGGGTGACGAAAAGAACTAGGAGAAGCCAAAGATTGAGGTTGCGTCACTCAGAGAACTGAAAACCCTAAACCATTTATCATTTTCCAGCTTGAATATCGCTGAAGAGAAAAGAAAACTGCCTCTAATTCACGTGTAAAATCATGTGCAGATATCAACAGTGAAAAATTTGAAATGGAGGGCGTCCAGATCAGGAGAACGAATCTACCTCGGCAGGACTGCCACTTCGAAACTTGTAAATAGACAGTATCAGCCGCTTCCTCCACACCGGCCTATAAGGCAGATGTCGCACAAAACGATTTGCAGCCCCTCGGCTCCTCTGATCCATCTCTGCTTGGCGAAGTAGTTGCACTGCTTACAGCCAAGGCCTGGATCCTATGAAATACTTTCTCAGGAGGTCGCCTATAAAGGCTTAGTTATTCTTGTGTGGATCAACGTTGTCCGAGTTTGGAGCCTCTCAGCTGAAGTTCGAAGAAATCATGGGACGATAAGGACTGGGCGGACCACCTGCGCGTCGCCATGCACTCGTTTCCGAGCACATTTGCAGCCTGCATCCAAAGCAAGAGAGGTAAGATTTCTAAAGTCTGATGAATCGCTACGATCACTATAAGTTGAAGAAAAGCTTTTAAGGAAGATTGATTTCCATTTTTAGATAAGTGCTTCTTAAAGGCACTGGACTCTTAATAAAACATTTATCTTGCTTATCATGTTATTCTTGGAGAAGCCACTCTTCTGATCACAATGGTATCTCTGAAATCGTCGAAGACCCAACTACGACCGGAGTGTACTGGGCTCTCTGAAAATGCCTGCATCTGAGGGCGAAAATTTGGTGGACGAGTTGTCCTTCAGGCCTGCATTTCTCATTCATTCGCAATCGCTGCACAAGAGCAAAACAGAATAAGGGAGGCAGTTCTGGCAATGTGACTGAAGAACACGACTTGTTTAGAATTTATCCATCCATTTAGCCGCTATCGAGTTTGTAAATCTAGTATGGGTCGTCGTGCCTGTGGTGGTTATTTTCTGAAGGAATTGAAATCCGGCACTTGGCACGTGTTACACAGTGGGGTCTGCTACACAATCAAACAAAAACCACAAAATTCATGTCTGAGGGGGTACTGTGCCTTTAAAGGCATCGTACGCGCTGGAAACCACCTACCATTATTCCAGTTCGAATGATTTTCTGGGTCCACATAAGAACGTAGGGAGAGTTTGTTCGATTAAAAATGCCTTATTGTGAAGATAAATGAGGTCGAATGTCTCAAATTCCGTCAAAAGAGGCCGGCCCTCCGTCAGTCATCTGGCATGATTTACTGTCAGCAATCATATAAAAAATGATCAACAATTGATACAGTACAACTGAGTAGAAGTTGATGGAATATACTTTACGACTACGTGAAGAATGACTTTTCTACACACATCGATGAACCTTTCCTTCTCCACAAATCATCAGAAAAAAAAAGATAAACTTCATCTGAAATGAGATCGTAGGTCAAAACAGCGATCTCTAACGATAGACTCTTCCTTTCTCAAACAGGTTCATTGAGATATTTCTCGGTCTTAAGAAGTGATTTCAGCGATTTTCATCGCGGTTTTTTCCACGTAGCTGTGTTATATAGGCTACTAGGAGCTCTCATTGTATATGGAAAACTGGAAAACGAAATCCGTCGTGAATGATGCCTTTAAAGAGCATTAGATGAGTGAAAGAACTTTTGCCCCAACCTGTGCAGTAATAGTGAGCATAATTCTTCAAATTGTGCGCCAACAGTATTTGAGGATGCCAAAGTTGTATTTTTCCGAGGATTTTTCTAATAGATAGGGTATTTTAAATACGACAGACATTCGATGTTTACTAGGTTTTGAGCTGAATCAAATTTTTGCTCAGCTTAGCCCATTTCTCGAATAGGTTTGCGGGGTGGAGATCCGTTCTGGTGATGATCCGATGATTTCGAGAGGTTAGGCTGTTGGCTAAGGTCTCAGGGTTGAATGAAGCTTTCCTCGGCTGGAGCCAGCTTTGAGAGAAGGGATCTGCTTTTCTGCTTTCTTCCCTTGATCATTGTCATACGGGCCGTTGTATTGGACTTATCAGAATTTTTCTTGACAAACCCTTTTATTTTCCCTTTAGAGTGCAGGGTCAGACGTGGTAAGAATAATAATAATAATAATAATAATAATAATAATAATAATAATAATAATAATAATAATACACACACACACACACATAATAACAATAATAATAATTATAATAATAATAATAATAATAATAATAATAATAATAATAATAATTCTTACACTGTTCAAGAGAGACGATAGATAAACAATAAAAACAATTACATACATCATTCTAGTAAAGTATCACAATGATAACAATTCAGTGATAACAACTAGTAACTGAGAAACATTTTTGAGGCCATTCGTTTGAAGGACAGCAAGTAATGGGGTTGCAGAGGAACGGTGATTCTCAAAGACACACATAAAACAGCACGCGCACGGGACTGCAAATGTATGAGATCGTAGTGGGGTTCTGACCGCAGGATAAGATATTTTTTATGTTTCCTCCCTCTAGTTCTCGAAGTAGTCAGAGTATAAAACGATGAGCAGTTGATTCCACCAGTGTGAGACACTATTTTGAAGACCAAACATACATCTCTGAGTTTTCTCCGAGACTCTAAGGAATGCAATCCGAGGACTTTGTTCCTGTGTTGCGATCTAGGTATGCGAGTGTAGGCAATGGGGTCGGTCGGGGGAGAGTGCGACCCCTTCCCAGCGGATGGCTCGTCACTGCGCCCCCCCCTCGCGAAAAAAAGGCCGCATTTTTTCCCATTCATTTCCTACTTTCTTTTTTTTCGATTTCTTGAATATATAAAATTTTATCAACATTTTCCTAGTTTGAAGGCTCGCTCTCGGTTCAATCAAGGGCTAGGGGTCTCAAATTCGGGCTTTGAGTACTAATAGTGAGAAACTTCAAAACGAACCCCATGTGAACAGGATCCATTAAAAAAAGTGTTTTCTCATACCTGACATCTCCGAGTCCGGAGGAGATTTTAGGCCTTTTTTTCACCCAAAAATAACTCATTGATCTGCTTTTTCCCCGGCTGATGCCTGGTGGCAAGTTGTCCCTCCACAAAAAGATGCGCATTCAGTGAAAAATGTCGCGCAGTTCCTTCCAGGGGTTTACTGAAAATTTTCCTCACTGGGATAGTAGAAGCGGCTTTAGGGGTCCAAATTCCATTGAACGAATTTAGGTATCCCAAAGGCTCGTTCTCGTCTCAATGAAGAGCTAGGGTTCTCAAACTCGGGTTGTGTGTAGTACTAGTGAAAAGCTTCGAAACAAACCCTATATGGACAGGATCTTACGAGAATTTTTCTCTCTTAATTTTCACAAGTCCGAAGAACAAAGCCGAGAAAAAATTTCCGGTTCTAAAAAAGTAGGTTCCAAATGTTGCAAATGTTCCAAAAATCATTTCTTTGTATAGGTGGAAAACGATATTTTCTTTTTGAACTTCACCACTTCTAGGCCCCTGATTACCTGAGAACAATTTTTTTGGTGCCCAAGAATGGTAGGGTCCTAAATGCTGCAAAAGTTCTGGAAAATTATTTCTGTATAGGTAAGTAAACGTGACTTTTTCCTGACCTTTGACCACCTCCGGTACATTCTTCGATCTCATCCTGGGAGTGTGGAAGCATCTTTCACACCACACTTTGAGATGAGTAGTGGGAGATTTTGCGAGGACCACATTTGACAGTGAGGTGAAATACGTGAACTTGCACGAAGAGTTACCGTAGCAAATCATTTCATAAACAAATTTCAAGGGGTATTTAGAGGTGAGCATATTGCCCACTTTATAAATAGCCACTTCACAAGCGATATTGGCTTTCTGATTCCCACAGCGATGGATCATTCGATTTTTTTTTTCGCTTTATGAAAAAAATTCGTTTGGTAAATGTACTCACAATAGAAACAAAATGACTGCAGAAGCATTAGAAAAAACTCTTGTCGGAAGATGCGTAATTTCTGTCGTTTGCACTCTTGTTGCTGTGACTTATCCACTACTTGCATCACACCAGTAAAGCATGCAAAAATCACTTGGGAGGTGCATAGTCATTCACAGTTATCAACCATTTTTTAATGAAACATTCGTATGTTCATATTCGGGGGCCAAAAATGAAAAAAAGAAAATTGAAATGAAGGCGAGTCCAAGCCTGGTGTTCTAAAACTAAATATAGGAAAGAGAACATTCTTCTGGGCGGAGCAGATCATGATTTTTACCGCACACGACTCCCCTGCGCGGTCAGCCAAACTGGGTGCCCCGCTCCCCTCTCTCCCACTCTGGGATCATCCCAATGTACGCTTGACCCTGGCTAGGGTGTCGAAACTCATCCTCAGCCCAATTTTATCACGTTCTCTCCAGGAACATTGCATTTCGTTCAGATTTTTTGTTACACCCGTTCAACCATCCGGTTGCAATACCATCATGATTGAAAAAGAGGCAAATCCTCACCACTGCGCAGTTGGCAGTCACGAGAAGGCTACAGATGTGTGCAGAGTAAAGAAAACACGGGTATCCTCTGAGTTTTGTTAATTCGGATTCAAGATATTGTTCTATTTTGCATCTGTGCATTTGGCACAAAAATCTAAATTCAGAGAGATTTCTTTAAATTCGATTTTTTTGAACGTTCGGTTTCCCTATTTACCCCTTCTTGTGACTGTAGAACTACTCATAAGTTATACTTCAATGCTACTGCAAGTATAAAATACTATTTGTATGATTTTCTCTGAGAGAATGAAGTGACAGCCAGTTCTTTATTGGAGCAGTCATGGAGCACCAAAACTGTAGTTCGTCCTTTATTGATTAAATTACAATAACCGAGAAAAACTGAATCGGATTCATCGTCGTTGGCATCCACAGTAGTACATTGACGCAGTTTGCCGACGAATACAAATC
This sequence comes from Aplectana chamaeleonis, assembly GCA_029168955.1. Classification (NCBI taxonomy): domain Eukaryota; kingdom Metazoa; phylum Nematoda; class Chromadorea; order Rhabditida; family Cosmocercidae; genus Aplectana; species Aplectana chamaeleonis. Next base: position 255,446 of record JAPDOI010000652.1, read on the forward strand.
CCGCTCCATTGAGAATTCCTGCTAAAAATACTGTCTACGCCGGAATGGATCCAAGGCGGACTTCCCGGACTTTGACAGCTTTGATGTGTTGCTAAAGAAAATGGTAGAAACGTTTGAATACGCTACTATCGATACTTTGGACTTCTTTCGAACGCCAGCTTGAACTGGTGGAACCACCAGGTTCCGCAGGGACCTCAAAAAACGACAGACAGATGGTTTGCGCGCTCCAACAACGTATCACATGGGACCAAAAAATAGCGCTGAAAATTTAGAGAAGCTTTATGGGAACGAATGGCGTAAAGCTTCTGCTGCAGCCTTTTACCGCTTGGTAGTCCTGAATTCAGCAATGTCAACGCAGTTCTGGGCGCGAAAGAAAGGCGTCTGAATCCGCAGTTTCAGAGAAAAATACGCGCGGAACCTTATGTTCGGAGCGATAAAACAACGGTTCATGTGTCGGCGTGAAGTCAGCAAACACGATCACAAAAGTGGTTGGGATAACGACTTTAATGTCGTCCCTGGATGGTGGGTAAAGTCATGACGCTGCTGGCGATGATTGCTTTATCTTGAAAGTGGGGCGGCTCTTTTTAAAAAAGCACAATGGTAGAAATTTGGAAGCTACCGTCTCTGCGCCCAAAATAGCGAGATAAAGCTACAACGCGGCTTCCTGAGAGATTAGATACAAAATATAAACTCACAATACGATCGATACTAAAGCCGTCAAAAACCTAGCCAAAGCGGCCGGTTTTGTAGTAGCAAACTTGTTCAAGAAGGGGAGTCCCGCGAGCGAAGTTCCGCACCTCGCTTCAAAAAATCGCTCGAATTGAGTTTTTCATTTTAATTTTCGAATCGCTCGAAAAAAAAAATACCGGACATTTTGGCCCGTTTTAGAGACTTCAAACGGCGTAAACGTTCAGCAGCAAGCCATGCAACTGGGCTAAAGGCAGTGTTCATGATCGCATTCGAGTTCGACTCAAAAATTGGCGGTTTCTTGGTCGGGACTTAACGAATAGTGAAGATGCAGCGGAGAAAAGACGCACAGCCCAAATAACGGTTTTTAAAGGCAGTGGTCGCGATCAAATATGCTAGTCGTCTTTTTCTCTCCAAATCCTTTCCTGGGTCTCGAGAAGAGGGGACTATAAGAAAAAATCGCGAAAAAACCACTGGTTTTGGGTCCGAATTTGAAACCTGAACTTTCTTGCCTTTGATGGTGTGGACGAGCCCTCTCCACATCATCGGCATCGATGACCTCTTATTTACTCAAGAACATCAGCTAGCTTGAAATTGAATGCTCAATCAATGAACCTTCGAATTTTATGTAAACATTCAGTCAAAAACATTGACTGAAGTGATGCTTTCATTATTCAACTGTTTTTATTCGTTAAATTTGCATTTATTTCGTCCTCTGAATGTCGATGATTTTTGGATCTGCTCGGCATGAGATCATGATCTGTTTCTGTCATCGCTGTGCACGTGTGCACGACTCCAGCTTCTTTGGGTCCTAGAAACTCTATTTGTAGACCGTTTTTCACCGCGCTACCTTCATAGTTTTTCAGCTGTTTTTGATCTAAGCTGATTTTTGTAGTTTTTTCGATAACGTTTTTCATCGTGACCACTGCCTTTAACGTACTTACAGGTTCAGGGAGCAGAGGAGTTTACGCGCCCTGCTAGTTTCAGCAAACTCGCGCTCAACGGTGAAATTGCTCAAATCGATCAGGAGCTGGACATGGCAGAGTTGCTTGGCAATTTTCATCGAAGACGTCCGCGGCGGCACAAGCTCGCCAGAACGGGGGCGGGCGGGCTGGAGCAGAGCGTACTGGGGCCAAATAAATATCACTTCGGCTGCCGTTTTTGGAAAAATTTCTGCCCCATGGGTTTTTCGCTGCCTTCTTCATCCCTAATGTCCCCTCCAGGCATCTGCCAGTGCATAGTGTTTGAGACTGAAAACTATAAAACAGAGATTCATCGTGAACACTGCCTTTAGGTATATTCTACTTTGAAGAAAAATGTTCTGACTCGTGACAGCTAAACGAAAGAATAATAACACATCTGCATGCTACTAAAAGATTATAGCTGATTACTGCAGAGTACTGCTTGGTTGCCGTTATAGCTTGATCCAAGGGTATCTGCGCATTTTCTGGAGAATATGTTGCTTTTACTATCGCGTAGAAATAACCACAGTCACCAAAAAGCTGAGCTTAAAAGTCATTAGCGAGTTCGCGTATTTACAGAGTGTAAGGTCAGCCCAGTGCGAAACTCGACGATATATCCTCCTGAAGAATGACTGGTATGAACGGCGGCTCGCCCTCAAAGCGCTCCTTGAAAATAATAGAATGGTATGTGTTTATCTGACGCTTCGTCTCCGAACAATAAGTTGATGCAGCTATGTTTATTCGTCCATAAACTATGGCGAGGACACACAACAATTTTCTCCCGGGACAACCGACCGGCACCGGCTTGATTAGTGTAAAACGTATTAGAAGTGCAACGTGCGAATATTTTCCGGATTCGGTGGACGGAAATCTCACAACTCTCTACACGGGATATGACTATGTACAATGGCGTTGACCGCAAAGGGAGAGATGAAGAGATCAACGATTTGATGAAAAAAACGACCCATAGAAAACGACAACAGATGGAGACAGAGTGCGGAAACGGAGAGGAAGGAGAGACGTGTTGGTCCCTTCTCACTCATCTGGAATATCGTCGTCGATGAACGGCCACGACAGAGCTTCAGTGAACGATACGCTTCGCGTCGAGTTCGGAGTGCTGAAAGTGTTGAGTTTCAATTAAACAGAATTTGTGCACAGACACAAAAATCTAGCCATTCACGTTTAGAATCTTAACGGAAAATTATAATCACCCAAAAAGGCATTAAGTATGTCTACGGCAAGGGAAAAAGGCGGTGGTGCAGTTGCGTATTTTCAGAAACTAGTTAGCAATCGGACACATTTGTCAGATGTTTCTTTAGGTTTCCGGTGTTTCCTTCTGAAAAATTGTGAGAAAAGTCAGAAACGAAAATTCTCTATGATCTCGCACTTTGCCACGCCCATGTTTCCGTGCCGCCGAGCAAATGGAAACCAACCCTGGGCTTTCCCCCCATTCCGAAAACTGGAGAGTCGATGCGGCGAGAAAAAATGGGTGTGGCGAAGTGTGATAACTAATCCTCCGTAAAAATCGTGATTCTCACAACTCATGGAGCGAGCGGCGCGCGCGATGCTGCCTTGCTGTCTCTAACCTCCTCTCCGCACCAGCACGCGTAGAAACCATGCGAATTTCGCGGTTACACAACCTGTATTGCACCCCCCCCCCACGCTGCGATGGGTGCTATTACGTCTTCACTATAGATACAAGCAGAAATAGAACGAAAAAAAAGAGGGAAAATGATAACCCAAAGAAAAAATATCAGCTGTTTCCTTATCGATCAATGAAAAAACTGGAACCAGGCCATCCTTTATAACAGTATGCTCACTGCTCAGCCGCACCACCGCATTTTTCCGCTGCCGTGGCCTTTAAAAATTGTCACATAACTCTGGTATACTAAACGTGTGACCGAATCAACGTGACCTATGAGCGTTTATCAGTTTAAGTTTTTTAAACCTTCTTGGTCCTCAAGGCCCTAGCTGTTCTCCAGCAGGATGATAGCTTCCCGCGTGGCTATTGCACCAGCTTCCCTAATGATTTGGACACACACGATTTCTTGCGTACAACGCTGCAATCGCAATACTGCAGACCGGAATCTTATTGAGCATAAAAAACATTTTGCAGAAGTTTTGCTCTCCCATAGCCCATTTATGGCACAAATGCACCTCCTCGGGGTGTCTGGTATTTAAAGTTGTCTTGTCTTATAACTAGGGCCTGATGATGGCTTTGAGTGAAACTTCCATTACTGTCGTTAATTCTGTCCTGTTTGGGAATTCCCATAGAGTTGGATATTTATAGCAAATGCTTAGTTTGTGCTAATAACTGTTCAGCAGAATACATTTCCTTCAAAGGAAGCAAATAGTCTGCTTCATTATGGGACATTTCATGTGTTTTACTATTCGTATATGAATCCCTCAAGCAGCTCTAATTAGAATTTAGCGAACCTATCTCTAGTAAGTGCATTTGCGTCAAACAGATGTATGTTTATAATTTTCTGTAGACGTCCGCGGAATCCTACTGCCCTCCCACTGCACTTGAAAGCATGCTCAAATTGCGTGAAGTTACATGGGATGTGCCCCTTATGGATATGGACACAGTGGTGAATAGCACTATGTAACACGATTTTCGTTCGTGGCTTCTAAGTGTTATATTTCAGATGATTATGTCCAAAGCATGTGAAAGAATGACTTCATTGAGAACGAATTCGCTTACACTATAGCAGCTCGAAGAAAACCTTGTGAAAAATAGAAAATTTTTTATTCATTTTCGGTATTATGAACAGGTAAAACAAAAATGCTCAAGGAATAGACAAACACAGTCGGAAAGCACTCAACAAGGTTCGGAAATATGTAAATTTCCTAGATTTACGATTGTACTATGAGAATCACTCTCGAGGTTGCACCCAAATGTAGTCCTTCATCATGTTTCGCTATACTCTCCTTGGTAACGACTCTGTCCGAGGCTAAGGTCAGGGCTGGTGTACACAATATCATGTACATTTCGGCGTTTTCGAAATTGAAAACGGAGCACTTTGTGGCGAGTTGCTGTCGAAAAACGCTTTAGTTGCCCACTTTGCCCATTTTTCAACCTTGGATAACGGTGGTATTATAGGTGGTCACAAAGCTGAAAGCTATGTGGTGTTGGTGCACTCTCATAAAGAATCACGCCAAAATGGGATGCAGAATGTCTCTGAAAGTCCATATCATTGATTCGCATCTTGAAAAATTCAACGAGCAAGGCGAGCACTTTCATCAAGACATATTAGACTTTGAGCGTAAATAGTTACCAAGGACAGTATAACGAAACCATGAGGGGTCTAAATTTATGTGGAACTTCGAGTGAGTGATTCACAGTACAATCATAAATCTAGAAAAAAATCTACACATTTCTGAACCTTGTTGAGTGTTTTCCGACTGTGTTTGTCTATTCCTTTGTGCATTTTTTGTTTTACCTGACCATTGTGCCAAAATGAATGAAAATATTTTCTATTTTCACAAATTAAAACGAGTTTTCTTCGTGTTGTCGTCGTAGCAAAGTTTGTGTTTAATTAAATCATTTTTCACACACAGTAGACATAAACAACTGAAATCTAACACTTAGGAGCCAGGAACCCTAAATTATCTCACATAAACACGCGATTTCCCAAATTTCATTTTCTTGGCCACAAAAGCGAAGTTTTCCTGGGATAACAGCGCTTTCCTGTCTGTTCTGAACCTAACGGGCTAGGAAAACACAATTTCAACCCAGGAACAGAAAAAAGTGAAAATATGTTACACAGTGTAGTTTTTGCATGTCCCCCTATTGAACTTTCTTCGTCTGACCTTCTTGAAACCCAGGTTAGGCATCACCTTCAGTCTGGTAAGCCCTAAGCTCTGATTTTGTTAGATAAGTACTCCGCCATATTAGCCTGTGTGGACTGGCTTATCGCAGCCTCCGCACAGCGTTTGAATCAGAACTGGTGGAATTATTTAAACTCATCAAAAGATCCTCAATTTTTAAGAAAGACGGCCGGACTGGCTTTCACTTTTCTACCACTGAAAACGTGATTTTCTGACGTTCGAAATTTATATTGGAAGCTTCAAAGAGTTTCCCAGCAATCATCAGGTACAGAGATGGTGTGTGCGTCTCTGATAAACAGTGAGACTATGAAGATGTAATTCCTAACCTTCTTTACTATGGGAGTAAGAGGGCAAGTAGCACGGAGGATTAGTCTCAGCATACTGCATACTGACCCGATACAGAGGTTTAGGACGACGAGTGGAGGTCTTACCCATAAAGTAGCCTCGACAACAGGAGTTTCAACTGCACGACACGCCCCGCTTGAGCGATCGCTCCTGGGTGACGGCTGGGGATCCCTTCCAGTAGAGTTTGCGTAACAATTTTAGTCTGATGAATGAACGGAGCTGTGACGGTAGATCACCCCGTGCGAGTCGAAACCCCATTTTCCAGTGAGGCCGCCAACCCCTCACGGAAAACCGCCTGGTCCATGCGTCAGACTAAATCCAAAACGGAAACCATATGTCGCTCCGAAAACCACAGTGTGAACTGCACCTCTGGCTCAGGTTCCGGTAGGTGACCCAGTTGTCTGGAGGCTTCTTATCTTGTTGTATTCGAAAGCTGTCTTCTCACCCGGTTTTCCTTTTTCGAAGAAGTCCAAAATACTCTCTGTTTTTGGGGAAGTGCTAATGCAGACTTTGACAGAAGGAGTCTACGAGGCAAAGCAGACGACCCTTTCGTTCCCTTTCAGGGGGAGGCAGCAACAATAGTGGCTGCTTTTGTATTGCTCGGTGCAAAAGGATTAATTCATACTGCACTTTTGCGCAGCGCCGGATTTTCCTTTCAAAATGAAACTCGAGCTGAGAGGAAGCAAAAAACAAACGAGACGTCCACAGTCAATTTTCCTGAAGTGCTGCGCTAGTGTTGAAGTCAATTGATCAAAATAGTATTTGAGAACTAAAGCTAAAGATTCACAAGCGCTTTTGCTAATATTAGAAGCCTTTATTAGGAAGTTGCTGAAGGGCATCTGAAGAAATTCTCGTGCTCGGGGAATACATATTGCTAACGTTTTTTTTTCTTTCAAGTCGACATGAAGCCGTCCGTTGTCTCTCTTTTTTCTCGTAACACGATGTTTATGTCAAGAATTCAGTCGCGCGTTCTTGCGACTCTCAACTGAGTCGGAATTCTTCCGAAGGTCGCACGTACTTTTCAACGATGCCGCTGCTTGATGAGATTAGCGAAAGACACTACGAGATTTGATTCCCATGAACAGATACACGCAACGCGTGACTGAGTTCGTTTACAAGGATTTTTCAAAAAAGGATTTCAGATTTTGTTTTGACGTCTTATCGATTACATGCAAACATCTTGTGCAAACAGAGATCGCTTGATGCTCTAATGACGATCACAAATACAATATTTTTTTTAACTAGTCAAAGATCACCACTAAATTGGCCATTAGCGTACATTGTAGCATAGAAAACTTGGCGACAAAGACGCATTCTCAAACTCAATATTGAAGAACATGATATTTGAAAAGGCTCCTCAATATAGTGCTAACGCGCGATTCCCATACTTTCCTAGTTTTGATTAGCATAACTCCGGAAAGTTGCATGTTTCAACAAATAGCAGAGTAACACCGCAATGAACCAGCGACTTTGACCAGGTTCGCCGTAGACTACACGTTCTGACATGTTTGTAGCACTGTAACTGATAAACTTTGACACAGCTTTAATACGCGTAAGTATAGCAACACCTTCAAAATAGGCGTATCATATGTTGTATCGAGGTTTTGAATAATGGGGAGATTGTCAATGTTTTCTGCTACGGCGAAAACCATGGATTACTTGGTATAATCCTAACTTTCCCGTTTAGCCTTTACTTATAGGAAAAAAACTTGTATTTCGCAAAAGTATTAGTGCACTTGAGAAACATGAAAGTGCCTCACGGCAACCGCCACATTGTACCACATTCATGCGTGTTTTTATAACATTGGTCCAGGGTGATGCTACCCTGTCTTCTAACGAAAAAGCCATGCTAGTTCCATGGACATGAATTCCGACAGAATTCCAGCTAGCTAGGACAACAAGCTATATGTAGTTCCAAGCTTGTGCTAGATCCTCAATCGTTCTAAGCCTGTGATTGCCTACATGTCCTATGGAGCCTGGAAAACAATCCCAGCGAGGCATTCTTCAAAGGCAGAGTCCAAGCTCAGGGGCGAGATCTGAGATTTCCGCATGATTGTGAAGTAGACCCATCCTGTATAACACCTGCCGAGTGCGAGCTCTAAGTTCCTCCAAATAACCGAGATATAGGGAAGCCACCCTGGGCGTCCACATCAGGAAGCCACTTTGACTCCCTTCACAACTTTTCGCTCAACAGTGGCGAGATGAGCGATGGTTTCCGATAAATACCCCGTTCTTCCCTTCAATCTCCGCTTCTCTTTATTCAGGTGGGCTCGCTCTACATCGGTTGCAAATGATGAAAGTTACAATCCTCGGTCAACTCGTCCAACATGCTTCCGCACCTCAAATTTTGAGGGGTCGCTGGGATTGTTTCCTAGACCTCAGAGTACGAATGGTCAGCCACAGGCATTGAACGATTCAGGATCCAGCACGAACTCGGAACTGCATCCGGCTGGTAGTCCTAGCTGGCTGGAATTATATCGAAATCCACATTCAAGGAGCAAACATGACTTTCTCGTCAGAAGACAGGTGAAGTTTACAGGAAAGTGGACAAACAGCATCACCTTGAACCAAAATTCTAAAAACACACATAAAAATGGTACAATGTGGCGGTCGCCGCGATACATATTCATGTTTCTGATGTATTCTTACGCTTATGCTTCGTGCAAAATACAAACTTTTTTTCTATAACTTAAAGGCAGCATACACGCTCGTTAACGTGGTTGGGATAACAATGTGGATCGAGCTGTATGGCTTACTGCATAATGCCTACTCATTTTGAAGTTTCAAAAATGACCCACAACGCCGCTACATGAGTTAGAAGTTGGCCCCGCCCTGTATTTTCACGCCCCCTGTATTAGCCATTTTCCTCCAACGCAGGGTCGCTGGGCTATGTTAGCCGTCAGTGGCGTGTGTGGTTCACTTGTTAGGCAATCTACCAACAGTACCGACGGTGAATATGACCCAACAACCTTGCGTTGCAGGAAAAGCGCCAATACAGGGGCGTGAAAATACAGGGCGGGGCCAACTTCTAACTCATGTGTGTCGGCATTGTGGGTCGTTTTTGACACTTCAAAATGCGTAGGCGTTGTAATCTGGGCCATACCATTCTATTTCCGTAGTTTTCAATCACGTTAACGAGCGTGTATGCTGCCTTTAAGGCAAAATGGGAAGATTGACTCATACCATGTGATCCATCGTTTCCACCGTAGCAGAAAACATAGATCTTCTCCATTATTCAAAACCTCGATCCAACATATGCTTCGCCTATTTCGAAGATGTTGTTATACTTATGCGTCGCGTGTTAAAGTGTCAAAACGTGAAGTCTAGTGTAAAAGTGTTGATACGCCAATTGGCTACTTTGTTGTTACTTTGCTATACACATGGAAAATATAATTGTGTCCTAACTCTCGCAATCCATAGGAGCTGACGAATTGGACTGAACCCTGTCACGCTGATTTATAAAACCATTGTGATCCCTTGCAATCAAACCCGTGTTCTCGCATCCACAGATCTTGAGATCCACTCTTCCACTGAGGTCTTTGGTGTTTCCAAAGGATTGGCCCCAGGAATGGAAGCGAATCAGTAGGTATGATGCTTGTTTCCCTATTCACATACTGATGTTTGAGAGTAGCGATTTGGGGATGCATGACCGAGTTTCTGCCTGTGATCCCTTCCCGATTCTCCTCGGTTCGGCCAAAACAGCGAAAATCCTTTCCAGCGCGCGAAAATTACCGCCGCAGTGGACCCCGTCAGGCTTCATCTGTTCGCCATACGTTTCATTACATCACAAGGGTCCAATTATCACATCACATGCGTAAACTAATTAGGCTATGGGACATGAATCACAAACACAATGGCAGGAGCCAGTCCCAAGAATGAATAGGCAGGTTTTCCAAAAATGTGTATGGGAGGTCTTTTTGGTTCCTGTGGTGCAATAATGGATAGGTGCTCCATTGCCTTCATGATCATCCAACCATAAAATTTGCATTCAACAGCTTTAGTGCGTTCAGCTGTGAAAAGCTTATGAGAGAAAAGTTTCTGCTTAGTTTTGCTGACAAGAGAAGTATAGAAAGCGTTTGTCGCATCTGCTAAAAAGTAATTGTATTGTTAGTATCTCTTGTGACTCTATAGTAAAACCTCGTAGTATATCGTCTCAAATTGCTGGTTCCAAGATCTTATAAGCGTTTTTGAAGCTTCACGAGTAGGTAAGAAGGAGACCCATCACGCAATTTAAAGGGATTTTAGAAATTAGGGAAGTTTTCGGGTCTGATTCAAAACTTGTATTTGCTTAGGGTGCTGAGATTCAGTCTGGGGTGGCATACATGAATGCGGCGGCGAGGGTCACGGGGGGCAACGCCGCATGCACGCGATGCGAAAACAATTGAAACTGTGGCGCGTGCGTGCGACGCCGCGCCCCCCTCCCCCAGCCGCCACACTCATGGATGCCACTCCCGGGGTCCACTTGTCAAAACTCCTGGATTTACTGTAGATTACGGTGAGTTCCATGTCATTTAGGTGGCACAACTCACCTTAGTATTTCTACAATCGACAAATGGGGAATGAATTCGTATTCAGCACCCCGAAAAAACCTCGCACACAAGTTTTGAGCGAAATCTGAGACTTTGAACAAACTACCGTACACCAACCGTTATCTACCTTGTCTGCAAAAGATCGATAAACGGATCCCAGACTCAGGTTAAGCGCTTTCAAATCACCCCGAAAAAGAATCAGCCAAATTTATCGTAGCATTCCGGAACTTGTCAAAAGCCGCGAATTCCTGAAAATGTTCTCCCGGTACAGCGCTTTGAACGAATTGGGTTAAAAACTTTTGAAAATCGAAAAATAAACTTCAGATTTGTAATCAGCACCGTCAAAATAACTCCCTTGGGAAGTTTTGAGTCAAATCTGGAACACTGTTCATGAATGCTTCCAGATCCGTCTCAGTGATATATGCAAACGCTAAACCATTAAAATCGGTACGAGTGGAAAATGCGATTACTCAGTTCAAAGTTAGAAGAATGTGGTTTCACAAAAACTTTGTCCAGGGGGATCATTTTGAGCGCTGGACACGATTATGCAATCCGCTCTCAGATCCTCGACAGATTACTGCGCGTTTTTGAAGGTACAAAAGGTACCGAAAACGACCATCTTGAGCTTATAAGTTCTTGGAACCAACAGCTCGAGATGGGTTAGTACGCAGATCCACTATGTATAGATGCCAACGAGATATCAACAATGCAATTCGTTTTCGCAGATGCGACAAGTGCTTTGTATGCTTCCCTTGGAAGAAGGTAGAAGAATTACTAACCTCAAATCGGAATGGATATCGCCTTTCCTCCTGAAGAACAGCCTGGTAGGCGAGTGTCGAGGTGATCGCAACAGTCTCCTGACCGAGTCGGCGATTTGATGACGGAAGTTTCTGCAAATATACTTAATTGCTATTTGCATTGAAGAAGATTAATTCTGATTATATGTCCAATCAAACAGATACTAAAGCATCGTTTCCCAACATTTTCAAATTATAATTATTTACAAAAATTAACACAGTAAGAATTTCCCATTCGCAACAAGAGCCTCTCCGAAAGCCAGATTCGCTCCTATGTCCCTAAAGAATGACTACTGTACGGTCTGTCCGCATGAGATCAGTCGGCGTGCGTGCCGAGCAGCCGTCAGCGAAGACATTTTTCGAAGAGCAACTATTCAGATACAGCTGACTGGGATATTATTGGCTGCTCGTCTGATATTCCTACTACTTGATTCACAGATTCGAAAAATGTCTTCACGACGGCCGATCAACACGCTTCGCGGACCGCGTGGGCGGACAATCTCATTGGGATAGACTTTAGGAACCGTTCGGTTACACGATAAACCCGTCATTTTTCTTCGGTAAAGATGCTATCATCCTATGTGCACCGGGTTTTGCGCCAACACCGTCAAGTGGGAACCAAAACGGTGAAAGCGGTTCGTGCCGACCGTGATTCGCTATTATGCTACGTCACTTCATCCTTTACCCTCTCCTGAATCAGCACCTTTTTTTCTTCTGGGTGCATTTTCTGAGCTAACATTTCTGTCCCGTGAGCGAAATTCATGCAGGCTTTTAGAAGAGGATTACCTATTCATTGGTCACTGACATCCTCGTTGAGGTTCGAGACTCGCCTATAAAAGAATTGACGCATACAATATTGAAAACTCCGACTAAGTTACTCTGCTAAAGTCGGCAAACTTTTACAGGCAGTGTTAACGATAAAAAACCGTATTCTAATTATCGATGATTTTGAATAGTCAAGTCCAGTAAGTAGAAGTTAATAGGATAAGCCCCCAGCACTTACGAACACCGGGGAAAAACTATTTCAAGAAACCTATGAAATATTAACATACGCCTTTTTCCTTGTGTTTTGGGAGACTGCAGGCGAAGCGTCAAACCTGACGTCGGAAAATGGTTTCGCGCTTCAAATTTCAGGTAAATGGTTCTTTCTTTCTGTTTCCTGTACCAAAAATTCTTTGGGAATAAGAGGGGTCAATGCAAATGCTGGGATGTTATAACCTTTTGCGATAAAGAATCTTCAAAAACTCGGCCTCTGGTGAAATGGGAGCGCAGGACAACTGTTATATGACGTGGGCGTGGTGATCCAATGCGTTGGCCAGTCCACGAGATTTTCACGTACTTCCTGGCCGTTTTTCATCGTATTTCCGTCCTTACTGCTCAGAGAGGGTCCCAAAGCTTACGTTTTTTTGCCAAAAACGGCGAGCTTCCCCTCGTGAACACTGCTTTCAAAATACCGCGCACGGAATAGGGCATTCGTCAGCGCTAAAGAACCTTCTTCTGTGCACAGAAAGTCTAAAAATTTCATCCGTCATTCTATCGCTCATTTTTATGAGTAGGATCCTCGCTAAACTCAGCATGCAAGCGCCCCACAGGAGTTTGATGCTCCCCCTTTCCATTCGATACAGTATTCCTCTGCGAAAAATTCAGGACCTTTTCCATCTAACTCTAATACCACAAATTGCCACTAATATTCATCCATACGTGCCAGTATAAGTGTTGCACTTTCGAATAAGGGGCACCAAAATGGCACGTATTTATGCACTATGTGCACAGCTCTGCTAGGATACTCTCTAATTGGGACTGCTATTATGAACCAACGTTTTTCAGGGCTATTACAGCCTTTCCATGAGAGTACAAATGCACTGCTTTCTCTATGCTATGGGTGTATTTCTGTGTTGAGAAGGAAGGTTGAGCATGTATAATTCTGCGGAAATGGCCCATTCAAGCATAAACGCAGTCAGCCAGGTGTCGTTGTCCTTCCAACGGAAGCAACAGCATTCAAAGAGGGGAACACGGTAGAAGCCTGGACAGGTGCCAGAGGTGCAGCTTCCGGCCTCTCTTGTGAAAGGTAGAAGGAAACTGACACAGTCTAGGTCAAACAACGGTGGTCAAATTGAAGGTCCCAGCGAATCGAAGAACGATATGAAAATATCAAAACTACTTTGAGCCACAACACCTTTCTAAATTTTGCGTTTAAGAGCAAAAAATAACGCGTAAATACGTTTCTATGCCCTTTTGTCATAACTCTGTTCACAATGATCCGATACAGAACCTATAGAGATATTTGGAATCGAGAGCTCTTTCTGGATTGCCTCATGGATTATTCTTCAACAAGGTACATAGGTAGAATTAGGCATATTCCAGGTAACTGAAGTAGGGATCAAAGAATTACTACGCCAATACTAGCCTTGTCAACGAATAAGGCATACACCATTTCCTAGGACAGAGCTTCCTGATCGATGCTCATTGCGAAAATTTTAGTATCCCAAATGAATCATCTGACCAGAGTTATGTCAAAAGGTCGTGAAATTGCTCCTTTACGTTTTTTCCAAAAACGCTTGTACAGTCGCTTCGAAGAATTCAGTTCAGTGAATGGACGGGGCGGCGGCGGTAAATCGTCTCTCGCGACTCAAAACTTGCTTGCCGGTGCTGTCGCGAACGCCGCACGGTCTGCCGCATGATCGCGCCTCGTGCATTCACTAGAATACACTTGACAAGGACACAATACCTCTTTCATCTATCACGCAATAACACAAAAGTAATACTGCGCGTAGGTTTAGGTCAGAATTCGTGCGGCTGTGTTTTCGCGCGTTTTGAGCGCCCTTATTCATGACCTCTCAAATTGAATGTTTTCGGATCCAGAAAATAATTTAGGATCCTGGTGATACGGGCTATTCAAGGATGATCAAAGATTGCTGTTAGAGCTCTAGCGAAAAAAGTTTGCGGGACAATTTTTAGTGTGCCATAAAGTATATAGTATGTGCAAAATGCATCTGCACAGCGCTATCTGTACTGGATAGCGATAATAGACCCGTAGTAAAGCCACCACTCAGTCAGGATCATCTGAATGAGTGATAATACGAGCCCGAAACGATTCAGACAGGGCTCAGACGAGTCCGAAATTGTTTCGAGCGATAGATTGCATTCGAGCGGTCGGTCTTGCAAAGACATGATGATGGGGACATGAAGATACCTGTGATGGTAAGAATAACCGGCCTTTATTCTCTACGTGGTCGTTCACGAATCGACCAACTCCATGCTCCGTTTCTCAATAAATGAAATGCTGTTTGTTTCGCGGAAGCTGATATTGATAATGATACATTGATAAGCCGAAATCTCAGCTGAATTATTTAAGTTACTCCTTTGCTCCTTAAAAAAGTCTTGAGCGCACTCCTGACCTGGCACACTGTTTCACTCCTCTCTAGCCAAGAAGTCAGTCAGATCTGACTGAATCGATTCAGTCAGATCTGACTGAGTGATTCAGCTTAACTTGTTTGTTGCTGACTTTCTCTGTTTAGCCTAGGTCGCTATCCTACAACACATACGTCTAAGATGTGTGCGGCTCATCTGAATTTTTCAGAACATGGATTCAGATAGGCTGAACTGAAATTTTCGCCGGCTTTACTACGGCCATAGAAATGAAAACTACTTCTTTCAAAGTTAAAGGCCGTGTTAGCGATGAAAACAATTTTGAGCTCTCTTCATCAGAGTGTACATATGTAGATTTCGTCATCACAAAGGTAAAAGCAAGTGAAAAGTGAAAAACAGCGGAAACGTGCACAGTAACAGGAATTGATTGAAGCCAGTTATTGAAAAAGGGCGCTGAAAACGGCGAGGAAGGGCCATTGTATGCATTCTGAATAAAATCAGCGATGGGTATTGTATTGCGCAATATTCTTTATTTCGAAGCACAAGTTATTTAAATCCATCGCGTGCGTCTGCGCGCGTTTCCCTACCCTTCCTTGCGGTTTCTGCTCTCGCTCCGCTCAAGTGGGCGAAGGAACAGAGTAAATTTGGCTCCGAAATGGAGAATATGTACATAAACTCTTGCGAACCCCTAGTGACCTGTGAATTTCGATTATCACCAGCTGCGGAGCGGTGAGCCTTGGCGAAATATAACTAGTGATGAGGAGGTTTCGACGGCGCTACGATAATCGAAACATGAGTTCACTCTGAAATGGACCAGAGTCTATGTAGCGCCCCATTTATTGGGCAGTTGACACCGGTACCTTCTTGAACCTACTAAAGGTTGCTCATCGCTGTTTCTCATAGGAAGTGTGAGGAGATTTCTGCTGTCTAATTAGTGTCATCGCAGTGAGAGCCTGGCAGTTAATTAGCTGAGCCCCAAGAATACTTGTTGATGCTTGAGATGCCCAAGGAGAAGCGCATCAGGCAATGACTAAAGTAAAATGAAGCGTCGCTATGCGCTTGCACTTTGTCGGGAATCCTCTAAACTGCTTCACAGGCTCAGCTCCTTCTTCAGTCACAAAGACGCCAGTTGGCTGCTGTTCTCCAATCTACGAGACCTCTAAAGAACCTTCTTTCTGAGAAGTTTATTGGGATTTTTGAGCAGGATTTCAGCGCAGACCGAGTCTCATTCCTGAATCTCGCGCACCCGTCACACACGTCTACCCCAATGACTTGATACATAATAAATTATTGTGGTCGCGCGACGCCAACCCACTCCACGGAGTGTTCAATACTGCGATCGCAATTAGCATAATCACAGCGCTTTCCTCACAAATATATACGCTGCAGCACCAGAATAGGCAGTGATTTGAGACTGCATATAGCAAACGAAAAACAACGAAGCAGCGCCCAGCCTTTGATGCCTAATCGTGGGACCCACAGCGAGGTTTTCTTGCAATAGTGGTGGGCAGCACTACTATATAGCTACTCTCCATCAGCAGAGGAAGTTCTCAGAAGCGATGCATGAAAACATCCCAGAAATATCAATGGATCATGCAATCTACGAGAAAGGCCCAGGATTGCTACAGACAATTCAGAAAATTCAATTCACACCTTTTCTACAGTCGACACGGACTACGCTGACACTTTGCGTTCCTTACACGCATTGGCGCAACCTTCGGTGCTTGTATGCTACAACATATGTGCTCCAAGTTTGCGCCAACGCACAATAAGGAACGCGAAGTATCAGTGCGATCCATGCCGACTGTATGTGATGGAGTCTGTCACAACAAAGACAGTGGTGGTTTCATAGCGATACGGAACACCAGAATTTGGCGTTGGTGGGAAAAGGAAAGCTTCTGACCATGCCGCGAATATATTTCCCAGATTCTACGTCTGTAATGAGGTTGGTGTACAAGTTTTTGCCTTCATCGTCTGTGGCTTTCAATTAGGAAGTCGCATTCAGCTACTTGGTCGCGAAAATATCTGATCGATACCCATAAGAGATGAAGAATAGAAGCGAAGATCAAGAATAAAGGCCAGGCACGAAACTGCGTAGCCGCCCTCTATCCTTCGTTTGGGTGGCGCTACATATTTTTGCGGCCCGACTCTGCTTAGCCCCATAATTACTCCGTTTTCGCGCGCGCCGAGTTCCCGTCGTCATGCTGGGTCGCGGCTTCATTGATTCACGTAGACCATTCATCAAAATCTGACTTCCTTTATCGTAAATTTAATAATTTGTGACCGTTTCAAAACCACACGGACACTCACACAGAAATTAGTTTTTATTCTAGAAATTGACAACAACATTGGAGTTTGAAATGTATTGGTTCTTCACTATCCTTACCGAGTTCGAAGTGAAATCGAGGCCTTTTCGTAAAGTTAGGTTGCTTTCAGGAAACCCCTGAGTACTACATGGAGTTTTGAAGTACGGTCTATTGTGAATTGAGTGAGAATAATATATCAGCATTTTCATGTTTTAAAATTTTCTTTAATGCAGGTTAAATCAAAAACTTGAAAAGAGATGATTTTGAATTCCAGGAACTTAAGCTTTATGTTTAAACCCAGACTTTCCGGCGGGGGAGGGGGCGGGGGTTACTTGGGCGCTGAACACGAATATGACGTCTCTTTTCAGTTTTTCAGAAGATTAATGTAGGTTATGGTAAGTCAAATATAATGTTGCTACAGTAACTAACAACTTACGAAATCCAATTAATTAGTTTTTCATTTCATTCGAAGACATATCTCCCTAAATAGGGATGTCGTGAGCAGTATAGGATAAGATTGTTGAATTTCCTGACAGTCGGCTAAGACCATCTTGGTGGATGCAATCTCTAATCTCAACTTAGAAGGTTGCAAAGGCGCCTGATCCCTGCATCACCTCCACTAGAATCGCGACTAGTCAAGGAGACGATATCCTTTCAATCAATTGGATCATTCCAGTCGTACTCATAGCCATTTGTAGCGTCTGGGATTAGCCGTTTTTGTCAGGAAAATCGTATGAGTATCTGATTTTGCTTCTAGGGAAATTAACCTAATTACAGCGTTATGGTGACCTTTCGACGAAGCAGATACAGGTCGCGCTCTTTCGAAAAACTTTGGTCGTGGCTAAAAAACGCGCGAACGTTCCGTCGGTCTGTGAACTAGAGCATAACTAAAGCGTAAAACAACTAAACGGGTGCCGTTTTTTCTGCAGTTTCAGCACATTTCCTCCGACCAACCGTAGTCCGCGCGCCGATTGAGCGCGAAGTCCGAAAGTTACTATTTTCGATAGGGGCTCTTCAAACTGATAGGGAAGAGTTGTCCCGTTTTTGCAGTTCGAAACGACGCGCTACTCAATCTCAAGCGGAGTGGTCCTGTGTGGAATTAGAGCCGCAAAAGGCAAGACAACTCTTTCCTCGGGGTGTAGAGAGAGCCCTCTCCCACCATTTCGACGAGTCATGCTTTGGAGAGGCAGTAATCACAATGAATCTGCGTACC
Organism: Aplectana chamaeleonis; assembly: GCA_029168955.1. Taxonomy (NCBI): domain Eukaryota; kingdom Metazoa; phylum Nematoda; class Chromadorea; order Rhabditida; family Cosmocercidae; genus Aplectana; species Aplectana chamaeleonis. Next base: position 273,485 of record JAPDOI010000652.1, read on the forward strand.
TAGTTCTCCGATAGAACTATAGCCTTGCATGCGTTGCGCTATTTGGGTTACTGCTTATATGTAGTTAGAGTTTAACCTGCCTCTACGGTCCGCAGAGTCAGTTAGAATCAATACGGCACAGGAGAGCATAGAATGTCGCCCACTTCAAACGAAAGGTGGCCGCCATCCATGAACAGCGCAAATGGGAGCGCACCACTAATTTTTTCCTGCTCCTATTATTGAATTTCAGTGACACAATGGACAGCTGCCAGCCACCCGCTGGGAGCAGCACTACCGCCGGCCACTGAATGGAAAGCTGCGACAAGGAAACACTTCAATTCAGTCGAGAGACTGCACAGCTACGCAACTGTGCTGCTCTTGAGGCCCACGCTGCTCTCTCGAAACTCCATTAACAAACGTATTTTTTCTGAGACTTGCACTCAGAAAAAGCTGCAAATAAAATAAAACACCTTAGCCGGAACGCGCTGCGACCTTGCAAACTCGAAGAAGTTGGTAGCGCATGAGAAATTTCCAGCCGGACTTGCCAGTATGACGCGAACCTCCGTGAGTATCGAAAAGATTCCGCCCTGGTGAGCTTTTTGGTTGCAAAAATGTGAACACCTTTTTCCGATCAGAAGGTTAATATTTCCATCCTCATAATATGAGTAAACATTCTATGGACTTGAAAGAACTAGACTCATCTTGCGAAATAATCGAAAATGCATAGCGAATTGCCATCACACTATACAACTGTATTTCCAACACGTTGACACCACACCGCACGTTTTAAGAACGGGATCACAGGCTGGGGCAATACATGCTTCAGCGACCCGCGTGACGCAATGCTTCCCACCGGAGACGACCAAAAATTGATATGTCCTGATATGTATTGTGTACTATGGTTCGTCGCAAGGCAGTATGATCCCAGCCATAGTCCCAGCGACGCACGACGGTTCGTTCGATATGGATGGTAATTATTGCATCGCGTCGCTCGTCGCGCGAAACATGATCCCAGCCCAAATGGGTCGGCAGAGTTGACGTTGCGGCGTCGCAGCGGCAGGGCATGCATTATCGATTACATCCGGTGACGAGGGCGACCGACGCACCGTTAAAAGGGGTCGGCAGAGTTGGAAGGTTATGGCGTTGCTCGCAGCGACCAAACAGCACTGGGTGATGTAATATCGATTACACTCAGCGACGATGGCGACCGACGCAACGTGAAGGAGACGAGAGGGCATCGCAGAGTGTTTCGACGCTGTGACGGCCTTAGAGGTTCGTAGAGTTGACGCTGCGGCGTTGCTCGCAGCGACCAACAGCACTGGGTGATGTAATATCGATTACGATTCGGCGACAATGGCGACCGACGCGGCGCGAAGAGCGACGAGGAGGGGGGGCACCGCAATAAACGAGGGTATTGCGACGCGTCTCTCGTCGTTGGAAGTATGATCCCAACCTAAAGGGCTAGAGTTCCGCGACAAGTGGTCGCTGTCGCTGTATTTAGCGACAAAGCGACCCAGTATCGCAGTAGTTGAGCGTCACATAGACCTAAATATGCTGTCAAAGTATGGACTCTGACGCCATGCTAAGGCTTGATATATGTAGTGCATACGTGTAGGGTAGTGTGAACGTCGCGGAACAACTCTGGCTTTACAGCGGTGTTACTGTGCTATTTGTCAAAACTTATAAACCGCTCAAGAGTTAGTTAGATGTACGTTCTGTCAGCGAATCAAGTTGTAATCCGATGCTGACAAACTTGGATAGGTAAATTTGTTTTATAAAGTGACTTACGATTTTCTGGTTCCGTACTCAGCGCTTTCGCAGATTTTGTATATCATTGTACTACACACTTCGCATTTTTAATTTTTTATTTACTACAGCCTTCAAGTCTGGGGAAAAGTGATCGCGGTTTCGCAGACCCTGTTTTGGCAATAAGAGTTGGGATCATATGCAGTAAGAAAAAGTAGTGGATTCCAGTGTGAGAGCTATGCTGCCATAAACCACTTGAGCAAAGTGGTTCCTCGGCGTCATGGGCGATTATCCATATTAGGACCCATAAGCTGTCCTTCACTGCTTGACAAAATGTAAATATAGGGTGCTTTTCAGAGTGGATTGCCGGCTATCTCCAGCAATCCAGGATTTTGAGTGTACTTTATTACTAGGAAGTTTTGAGAGAGTCCGCGCGGCATTGTCTCGCCTGCAGCCGAGAGTTCAAAAACATCGATTTTACGTGGATTATGAACATACGGTCCTCCGTTTTAATCCATGATTTTCAACATACCGTACATAGCTTTCATTTCAAAATATGTAGTACTCAACTCTTCTTCGCACCTCATGGAACACTCATCCTACACTCCCTTTGAACCGCACGGTGGCCTCAGATGTCCCCCTCTCCAGCTATCCCATAGGCATGTAGTAGGCATCTACTGAAAGCCTTGATGAATTAGTCCCAGCAATGGACTCACTTTAGCGCAAATTCTCAGGCTGAAGAGCGAGCCACATAGTCTTGGATCCTGCAGCGTATCCCAGAATGATCCCAGCCCAGTCCCAGCTGTCCTATAAATGTTTTTTTGACTTTTTTAAATATTGTTGATTTCGTGGCTCCAGTCGAAATTCAGAGGTGGTAGTAATCTACATGGTGGCTGGCAAGTTAACCGCCGTGCTAAGCGGGTGGTTATCACACGGTCAGTGGGTAGCTGATCACCAGCTCGTATGGCAGCAAATAAGGCATTAGAGAAGTTTATTCTTCAACACCAATCACGAAAGTGGCTTGCTCTTGAGATTGGGAAGTGGGAGAAAGCGAAAATCCCGGTCTAGAAAATCTGCTGTGCTCCTTGTTTTGAAATGAAAGACTTGCGTGGTCACTGAGCACTTTTTCAATGAAATTTCATTCTGCGGCGAACATATGAGACCACCAGTTGAAGACCTTCTGGCAGACTGTGAGAAATATGTCTGCAGTGGAGAGACGAAGAACGGTCTCGCAAAAAGTCCTATGGGGGACTTTTTACGAGCGGTTAACATAAACTCGTTTTCCAGCTTTGTTTTCTCAAAAATGCGCACTTTTGAAATTTCTTTTTCTCGTACTATGTAGAAACAAGGAATGCCAAGGTAAACACGAGTGATGTGTTATTAATTTGTTCTTTGTAACTTAAGAATAAGTAAAAAGATGTAGCTTAGCCTTCTTTGGTGTTTATTAATCATGTCCTTTACAGATAATATAGTACGAAAAAGCAGCTGTGAGAAAATGTACAATTTGATGCTCCTTTTCCGTTAAAGGCAGTGTTCATGATAAGAATCGTTTTTCTGCTTTTCCGCTCTATGTTGAAGACGGTCCCATGCTGATTCCAATGATGCTTTTGGAATCGTACAAGACCTTCTGGGAACGGAGCATGGTCCCTCAAGAATAGAGCTAAGGAAAACATGGCGGACGAGTTGTCTAGAGGGCTTTATAACTTCCAGTATTTTGCAGCCGATGTATGCGAGCTGACCTGAGTAAAGAGAGAAGTTGGGAATAAAGGAAGAACGGGGCCATAGATCGGAAATCATAGCTCATCTCACAATCTCGAGCAATCATTTGCTCAGCATCGGTAAGGCGTGGAAAGTGCATCTGGGGGTGATGATCTGACGGGTGTCCAACTTTGGGGCCTCTGGAAGGGGCCGTTCCGAGCTCATTTTTCTTAGTTTTTCAACGTTAGGGTTGCGCTTAGACCTCGTAGCTGCCAATCTCCACCAAAAAATCAGACATGATTTTTTTATCGTGGACACTGCCTTTAATAGCCTCGGAATTTCTATGAAATCTCCATTGTCTCCTCCTGATTTCCAACTCTCCATATAAGTCGTTCTTGTGCAATTATAATGATCCTGGGGATCAAATCGTTTGCTGTGGTCTCGGAAAACGTCAACGAACTGCTTCTTGGAATTCAAGCGTTTAAAAAGAGATCGTACGGATGCATCGATCGCTTTTTACTTGACTTAATGTGGGTCGTTGTGTTGTTCCGATGTAGCAGATACTTCTACATTGAATTATAAAGCTGATCCCTTTGGTTACAGGGGTGGTTAGTTCACGGCCAATCTGTGGTTGATTCCGTGGTCGCAAATCCGAACGGCCAGGAGCGCGTCGGTTGACTCAAGTGTTAAAGACAAGATTTCGACTACCACCCCAGATGTGTCTCTGTACTACCCACTGGAGTAGATGGCGATAGCTGACGAATTGGTGCCGTATAGATAAGCCACTGGGCCATTCCGGTTTCGGTCGAATGATATGATAATGTGTGCATGAGGGTATAATAATCCGCGGCAAAGGCTACTCTATCATAGTAGGAGCGGATACCACGGAGAGGACCACTTATCCCTCGGCTGTCACTCAGCCCTTTCTCTTTCTCTCCCACTTCTACACGCACACAGCAGTTGCTTACTTTGGCTGCACGTCCTGAAGCAGGAAGATAAAAAACACATATGTTCAGTAGAATGCTGTTCATAAACTTCCTTCAAAGATCTGATTACAGACACTTTGGTACTTAATGTCCATGCACTACTAGCCTCAAGCAAACAAATGGAATAAATAATTAAATGAAGAAACAATAAACAAATAGATGAGTAAATAACGACTGACTAACAAAATAAAACAAAATGAGAAAGAATTACTCCACAATTTAAAATGAATGAACAGGAACAGTCAAGTAATTTTCTCTGTCACAAGCCATCAAGAACTCCAAATGAAGTGCATTTTGAATGAGTTATGCAAGCAAGATCATTTGACACTATGACACAGTCTTTTTGACACAGAACAACTCTGAAGAACCAGCTCTACCAGTCACAGAATCATCACTCTGATAGAGTCCAGTGTAATCCTACATATAAGTGCCATACTGGAACAAGAACTCAGTCTTCATACGAAGCTTCCTCTGGTCGGCACTTCTTTTTCTTTTGGTCTTTTTTCTCACCCTCCTAAGAATTAAAGACAGTGTTCACAATGAGAATTTTTTTCTGCAAACACCGCAATTGTCCTTTTACGAAACTTCAAGAAGAACTAATGACAAAGAAATCTAGGAAGTGGGCGCAAGTTTTGTGGATCAGCCAACCCATTACAGGTCAGCTCTTGCGCAACAAGGAACTAGTCAATCAAACCAAACCATGGAACAATCTGACCATATGTTCTTTCTCCATGCGCACTATAAAATTTTCGACCTTGAAGAGTTTCTGGTCAGAGAAACATAGAAACAAGCTTTCCAGGCGTTCCAATTTTTACTGCATCAGAAACACAAAAAAGGCATCGGAGGCGGGAATCTAACATTTTTGAATGATTTTTTCTCCACAAATCCTGGTGCTTGGAGGGATTTTCTTCCCTATACCTTATTCACTAACTCAGTAGGGAATATGCCTGCCCCAAAATCGCAAATGGGATACGGTTTCTATCGAGAGCACCAAATGAAAGCTCAGGAAAGTCCACCAGGTGAAAAATAATAGGGAACAGGTCAACGTCCACGAAATCCTCTCGAAACCATCTTTTTCCTTGGAAAAAACCGTCTACTAAAACCTCCAAACATTCCTCTTCCGCTCCCCTCATGCATTTCGGTGTATTCGGTATAAAAAAAAATTCCAACAGCTCAAGTGGTTCTGCGGGGTTGGGAGTTCTCCACACATCGATGGAGAAGTTGTATCGCCTTTTGCGGCTCTATTTCCACTCGGGACCGCTTCGCTTGAATTGAGTAGCGTGACGTTTCCACCTGCGAAAACGGGACAACTCCTCCCTCTGCGTGTATAGAGCCCCTAACCCGGTATAGCGCTCGAAACTCCTTTGTTATGCGAAACCTTTCAGAGTTTCTCGTATCACCAATTCCTGTAAAAAAACAAGAAGGTTCCCATACGCATGTTAGTTCGCTAGGATCACTCGAGATGAAGAATATTTAACACCTCGGCAATTGTTCCTTGGAATGGACAACTATTCCATGATGTGGGCGGGCTGATCCAATAGGGTGAGTGGATCCAAGCGCAGATTTCCCCGCTCATTTCTTTGCCGTTTTCGTCGGTCCTTTCTTTCTTGCTATCCTTATAGAACCCTACGCTGCCTTTAAATAAAATTTCTGAAAATCTCTACATTGCACCACTATTGTTCATCACACTAATCACACTTGATTCATTTAAAGACGAACAACTCGTTCTAGCAGAGTTCCCTTGGGTAAATCATCCAGTTCCAGGTCTCTTCCATATGCTTGTGATCATTCTTCTTTAAGCTGTTATGAAATTCCTTGTATAACTCGATAAAGTTGTTCTAGTAAACAGGAGGAAATCTGGATCCCTTCCGATGTAATAGCCTATTTCCGACACAACGTACTCTCTTGAAATTAAGCCAATTGAGTTCTTTCTGAATGGCAGTTGTTTCGTGGTTTATGTGGATGGATTAATGGCTGCGTGCATTAGAGCATTCCTCGGTCCTAATGAGGGTCATTCTGGCATTTATCTCACCGCGCAAACTGACTGACGTTTCATGTGCTGGCTGGAAAGTTTAGACCTATCAGTTTTCTGCGTGATACGTTCATGCGTTTTTAGCACTCGGGAGTGAAACTTTATAGCGCCATGGAGGGGCGAAATGCCTCTGCACATTAGGCCCAGCGTATCAGGTTACGGTACGTTGTCACGCAAACTGGCATTTCCGGAATGGCGCTCGACAGGCCAGAACTGCCTGCTACGCCACTCACCTGAGTTCAAACGAATTTTGCGCCCCGAGGAATTCGCGGGAAACATGAGAAACACGCTCTTGATACATGTAAACTGGAAACACCAAAAGTCTTTTCCCAAACCTTTTGAATTCTCAAGGTGATTTGGCCGTATTTTGATTTACGAAACTTTCAGCATTCTGGAAATTGTCACGACAAATCTCTCTAGTGTTCGATCCCGTGAGAAGGATGTCAAAATTCGTGAATAATAATTGATGTTTGTTTCTAGAAATGATTTTTCCCTTCACTAGGAAATGTTTCTGGTAGTTCGCACATAGTATATCATTCACGAATATCACCGTTCGATTCGAATAAATTGTACCTTATTTTACGTACATACAATAATATTCGCCTCATCATTTGGAGTGAGCGAGCCGTAAGCGACTGTCATTAGCAGCTAGTCCTTGAGGCGTTCATAATGCCGTACTCTGCTGCACATGAGTAGAAGGTCTTGGGGCCCATGCATACCGCCCATCCAAAGGACTGGAATTTATGACGCGACCATATATTTTTAACAACCGTTCGTAAAAGGTCTGAGCCTGGGAGAAAATTTTTTTTTTGAAGTTCAGGAAAAACTTGAAAACTGACTTTTCTTGAAATATGTGTCGAAATTAGAGAATTTGGCAGCATACAAAATATGAAAAGTTTTAGAAAAGCCTCTCTTCTTTGCCACAGAAGACAGAAAACCGTATAAAAATCTACATTTCAATTTAAAATTTTTTGTACATTCAATTTAAAGGCATAGAAATAATTATTAAGTTCACTGCATGAGAATGTAGTTCTGGCCATCAAGTATATAAACAAACTGAAATTAAGTTGATGATTCAGGTGCAGAAAAACACGCACAAAAACAAGTGGCAACCGACGCTGATTGATGGTGTCCACCCGTCCCCCTTTGAATAGAATCCTATAACTGTCTGTTTTGTTTCATTTTGTTCTGCTCCTAGAGTGGTCAGCAAATTCACCTTAGGAGCAGACAAAATACGGCAAAACGCTGAGCATTCCACACTGAAACCTTGTCAATTGGAGGCGGGCGGACACACGGCAATAACTTGTCTTGTTCGTTTGTTTTTTTCTCAAAATTTTCCACTATTTTTACTTTTGGTGATGGCTGGAAATCTACGTGCTCGTGAGAGTTCAAGCTGCGACTCACCGCTTTTATCATTAAAGTAGCACAGAATCATAACTTTTTTAGAGGATATATAAAGGTGATCATTGCCCCTTCTTTAAATTTTTCAAACGTTCTAAGTTTTTGGTTTGATCTACCGGGAATGCTCTAGCACTTTTCGGAATGAAATTCTATTTTGGAGTAAAATTTATATCCGTCGATCGCGTGCGTGTGCGCGTCTATGCTGCGTCTCCTTCTCCCTTAAACTTTCTCGCTGTCTAACCACTCGCTCCGCACGCGTGCGCCAAAGAACCAGCTTAATTACTTGTGCTGTTGACCTCGACCACAACTCGCGATCAGTTCGGAGCGCAAAACAGTTTGCTGGACGATAGCTTCCAGAGCGCGTCGTTCTGTTGTCCGCCAACTGACGAGCACGTGCTGATACACTCAGAGGGTTGGTCTCGGGCTCGTTCAACTTGCAGTGAATCACACGATGAAAAACGTTATTTAAGAAAATACAGAAATCAGCTTAGATCGAAAACAACTGAAAAACTATGTAGGTAACGCGGTGAAAAACGGGCTAGAATTAAAGTTTCTAGAGCACAAAGATGCCAGTTCGTGCACATGTGCACAGCGCCGCCCAAAAAGATCGCAGTCTCATGCCGAGCATCTTAGATCATCGACAACAGTTGGACAATGAAAGCAAGCACTTCAGTCAATGTTTTTGACTAGATGAGTAAAATTCATTGATTGAAATTCAATTTCGAGCCAGCTGATGTTTTTTGTATTAGAGATCATCGATGCAAATGATGTGGAATGTGCTCGTCCACCATCAAAAGACAAGGAAATTTAGGCTGCGAACCTTGCCCAAAACAGCGGTTTTTTCGCGACTTTTTCTTATAGCTCCTACAACTCGGAACCCAGAAAAGGGTTTAGAGAGGAAAATAACACAAGCATATTTGATCGCGACCACTGCCTTTAAGATACGAAAAAAGGAGTTGGAGTTCGCGCCATCTGTTTTTTGGCATCTTGATTTTGTGCCATGATTGTTCCCAAAGTTCTTTTCAACTGATGAAAGGCGTTCTGTTCCGAAGTGCTAGATGACCGTCCCCTCAGATAATTTCACGTTCCCAAAACCTTACCGCTCATGATTTATTAGGACCCCAGACAACGTGCAGTTGATTTCTGAGCAAAGAAAAATCGTGGCGCGATTCCCGACGCGCACTATGAATTGATGACATTTTCAGTTTATGCAGCAAAGCGAGATATATTGGTGCGGAGAAACTCCATGAAACTGTTGTCGTGTATTGCTAAGTGTCGAGAGTAAATGTTTTTTTTTCGGAGCTTCGAAGGATGAACATCCGTCGTGGTATTTCCGGCGCTATTGGGAGAAAGAACACGCGATTTTCGTTAATATAATGGAAAATCCTAAAATCGACGATCTGACCGCATTAAAGTACATATATGATGTACCATAGCGTGTTAGAGTCGCAGCAAACAACGTATTTCATGAAGTTCCCTTCATTTAGTTTTTGTATAATTAAAAATGTATGTAGTTCGTAACTCAATTTAAATATCCACGTCTCATATCAGCTTGCCTGAACGAATATCTATCATGTTTTACCCTTATGTGCTAACTCAAATTTTTACGCCCATGTAGACCTTCACATGGCAACGAGCGATTTATTCAAAACCAAAGCGTTTTTCATAGTACATTTTTCAACACATATCTCCAAAGTCCACCTGTTCAACTTTTAGGAACGTAACAATCGGTGCTCCGATTTGGCATTGGCATGCAGTACATGTGCGGCGGTTTTGTTTTGTACTCGCCTGAGAAAACATAATACACGTCATCCGGTTCAAGAAAGTGCCACCACCTGATGTTTAGAGGAGTCCTTTGCTGACACTTGAGCAATACTCTGGAGACGTGAAAATAATCCCCGGTTTCATCTCTTCAGGCGTATGTGCTCCGTTCAGTGTTCTGGAAAGTATCACGGTCCACTTGGTTTGTGGTTGAACGAGGTGATTTCGACGGATTGTCATGGCAACACGCCGAGCGCCTTTTTGGGAGGAAAGGCAAAAGTAGATAAATCCACCACATCAGGCTCTGTGAAGGGTGCCGCCTGTCATAAATGTCTGTTCCATGCAATGCAACTGAACAAACTCCAACACTTCAGTAGAATGACGCCATGTGCCACAACCATGATGACTCCGCATGGATATTCAGGAGAAGCTATCAAGGAAAAAAAGTTATTTAACATGGAAGAATATTTTGTGGAGAATTTTCATTTAAAATGTTTTTCCAGAAAACATTCAGGCTTAGTCAGACACTTGATACGGAGCACACACTTCTTGCACTCATCTCAAAAGAAAAAATTACACAGTGTTACAAGGCTAGATAAAGATAAATGAGAAAATGAGAAGGCAACCGCTTATATGAACCATAGCTCAAGGTCCGTCCAAGTGGGATTATCCTCTAAAAAGGGAAGAATAGTTGTATGAAGCGAAAACAATGCTGCGCTCACCATGAGGCCACCATGACCTGATAGGAGTATAGGTCCTCCGAGTGGAATAAGAATTTATATAAAGTTAATGTAGAGTAGAGTCACGTGGAACTGAAGCTGGAACAGATGAGAATGACTGCGGTGACATACGAAGGGCGACAGCCCGCCCTTCCCGAACCTCGGCGTGGAAAACGTCGCCGCCTTTGTGGTGCTGCTTCGCATTTCCAAGTGTCCCAAGCGATAAACTCCGAGGCATGGATCATTTTGGGATTTCTGCAGGTATGAGCTGAAATGAATGAATGTTGGGACCACTGAAGCTACTGGGACTAGACATTCGATTCAGGCTTCTCCCATTGTAGCATAGAACCTATACTAGATCAAATCTATATTCTCGTTCCAGACTCTTTCGACTACTTTACAAAAATCGTTCAAATGATCGCTTCTTCTGTGTGTTTAGGTCCTAACTCAGGCAATTGGAAGCCGCTAACATGAGAAAATTTAGTTTTCGCACAACGATCTTTCAAGAATACTTCACTGACAGCAATGTTTCATAGCTTAGCCATTTTTGAGAGGTGCATACTTTAAGGTTGCTCTCAATCGAAAATGCAAATCCATTTTAGCGTCCGTTTTTAATATCTTGCTTTAAATTAATTTTTTTGGACTCAAGAGAAAGTATTTTAGGGTCTTGTTGAAAAAGGCTATCCAATGATGCAAAGATTGTTAGGGGATGATTTAAACAAAGGATGTTTGGGATAGAAATCCCTCCTTCTGATTAAGTCCCATGAGCTTTGTACTCTGTGGTCCATATACATATAACCACTGTAATGATAAATGTGGTAGCGTAGCGCAGTATTTGTCACAATGGATCAAGGCATGCCTCGGATGTATGGTGATTCCCTGAGCTCCTTCCAATTGATAAAGAGATTTTCTGGGGGAAATTAAGACGGTACGGGCAGAGCAGAAAAAGTTGGTGTATCTAGGAGGGACGGGCATGAAATGTGTTCGCATGACTGAACGATCTCTTCCTAGTTCCCATCGAGAAGCTTCCGTCTATCCACAGATCAGAATTTATTTGGCCACGCCTTGGTAGCATGATCTGGCAAGCACAAATTGGCATTAGATTCGATCGAGGCCGTTTGCAGAGAATTTTGATCTTTTTAATAGTTGGCATCCTATATGAAACATCGCAATTCACATAACTCACTATGAGAGAAATTCCAGCTGCGGCTCCGCGATAAGGCCGCTTCGGAGCCTACAGGCACCGAAGCGACACTATCACGGAGCCGCGGCGGCACACGGCACAACCGCGGAGCCGTAGAGGCAACGCGGCGATGCCGCATTGCCTCTACGGCTCCTCGACAGTGCCGCCGCGGCTCCGGGAGAGCATATCATAGGAAGTTAACTATGAAACGTAATACAACTAGGGGTCTAAGAACAGAAAAACGCACCTACGGTTGTCACGTCCTCTGTCTGATAAAGACAGAGGTTTCTTCTTTGCGCCCGAGAATATACGGAGATATTACCTCAAAATAGGGCAATCCAGACCGGCGGCAATTTCTCTTTGTGACCACACAGGGCAGTACATCGCACTTTCCCACGCCGGGTTCGCCGCTGCATCCTCTCTCAGGAGCCGACGCGGTTCTAACGCTGAACCGGCTGCGGTACTATCGGTGGCAATGTCGAGGCTCAAGACGCGGCAACTTATAAGGCCAGCATGATCACGGAGCCGCCTGCGGTACTATGGCGGCACGTAGTCGAGGGTCGCTTGATGTACTTTCCCGGCACCTGACGCGTCCCAATTTCTCAGAGCATGGCACGTGCGGTGCCTCGCGATGCTAGAGCCTGCCGTCTATCCTACGCTCTCTCGCTGTGTCTCTAACCTCCGGCTCCGCACCAGCACGCGTAAGGAACAATGAAGAATTTCGCGGTTTTACTAAGCCTATATTCTTTCTGGATCAGACGACACGCTAAAGCATGGCACGACGAGTTTAAGCTTTCACTGCCGTCGAATAATTTGACTTAAGCGCATCGTTCGCGCTGGAAATCAATTTTCATTTTTCAACGCCGAACTCATTCGCGATTGAGCCCCGGTGCAGACTACACTGGTAAACTTTGGTGCGTGCAAAAACGTTGGGCAATGAGGTTGGAAGGCGTCGTCAAAGATGAAGATCCGCCACCAATTCTCACCAGTCATCTAGCACTTTTTCCTTTAGAAGATGTTGGTGCGACCGTAAAGACAATATGAAAAATAGTTACGGCACGAAACTCCACATATAGAAAAAAACTCCATAAAATGAGCAGTGACGAGGGCCCTCCAAAAGCAAGAAAAACTTCTGAAAAGGATTTTGGCGCGAATTTCAAATTCGTATTTTGCAATGTGTTCTCCTACCGACTTTCTTCTCTATAAATGAAGGCGTTTTTCATGCGCCCCTTCGACATTTTCGTTCACTAGAGAGTGCCAGCAGCTACACAGAAACATGAAAAATAATAAAGCGGTTTTCTGCGCTGGCATGCATGATGCCTTTGTAATTCGGCAAAACACTGCGCTGGTTCTTGTCACTAACAGAGCAGCCTGCCACGCCAAAATGGTATACGTACACCATGATCCATGAAGCCATGCTCTACAATGTTGGTTCGTCTGATGCGAAAGAAACTGCCGAATATTTCATTTCGTCACAAGGTAGCTGAGTTGAACACACATCTTGGAGGTTATCGGGTGATTTCTGTTGTGCCTACACATTACTGTATCGGATAGCTGAAGAAGCTTTGAAATTTCACTCATATTCTATTCGAAAAAACGTGTTCTGGAGTTGAAATCACATGAGGGTAGAGGATGTGTTTCAGGAAAAGGAGAAAGTACTACAGGGGGCGGGGTCGGGCAAAGGGTCGTTACCTAGAAATTCATCATAAAAGTAGGCCAAACGACGCTCGTGGTTTGGAGTTGATTTTCTTGTTCGTAAGTAGAGAACACTGTTGAGCAGAGTCCACAGTGGATCACGGAAGGCTGTATGTGCTGTACGGTATCAGCCGAGCGCAGAGTTCGAAAAATTACGCACACTAATGTGTACAATCCATTTTGAGACGCAATTAGAGGCAGGGTTCTCGATAAAATCGGTTGTTGTGCTATCCCCATGGAATAGTAGAGCTGGGCATTACAAAAGTAAAAATAAGTAGAACACACTAGAAAAAACGCTCAGAAACAAGTTATTGTTGGTGTCCTACCGCCCCCAATTATCGAGATTTCTATGGAAGCCTGTTTTTCTGTCTTCTATTTTCCTTCTAAAGTAATTACTGATCTATTTTAGAGAATACTGGCTACTTTAAAGGCAGGGTTCTCGATAAAATCGGTTGTTGTGCTATCCTCATGGAAAGGTAGATCTGGTCATCACAAAAAACAAAATAAGTAAAAAATTGCAGAAAAAACGCTTAGGAATAAGTTGTGACTTGGTGCCTCCCGCCCCCCAAATTATCGAGATTTGTGTAAAAGCCTGTTTTGTAAACTGTTATTTTGCTTCTAAAGTAATTTCTGAGCATTTCTGAAGACTACTGACTACTTCAACAGCATAATAAAAGGCGGATAAGCAAACATCAATGAAAATCTCGTTAATTAGGGGGCCGGCCGACACCGGTAATTAGCCGTTATATATTGTTTTTGAGCGTTTTTCCCGCGAATTTCCGGGTTTTTCCACTTGTTTTTACTTTTGTGATGGGCAAATCTACGTTCTCATGGAGAGAGCTCAAAAGTCGTTTTTATCGCGAACCCTGCCTTCAAGAGCAGAAAAAAATAGGAACAAACAAGCATTCATGAAAATCTCGTGAATTGGTGGGCTGACCGACACCTGTAATTAGCCGTCCTGGTTTGTTTTTTGCGCGTATTCTTTGAAACTTTTCCTTTTTTCCACTTATTTTTACTTATGTAATTACCAAAAACTGCTTTTATCGCAAACCCTGCCTTTATCTTGACTTTGTCACGCACGTGTACAATGAGAGGTGAGGAGGCAGTGAGGGATTGGTTAGGAGAAGAGAGCATAGCAAGCAGAGATAGGCTAGAAATAATTTAACAGGACCGCAGAGAGGTGCGTAGAATGTCGTGAAAGGTGTGTAGGGCTTCGCGGGACGTCAGCAGGAGGTCGTGGAAAGAGGATAGGGCTTCAGAAGCCGTGGACAGTGTGTAGTGGAAAGGGAGTGGCGCTCCACGTAGAGCATGCGACGCGTGTTAGAGAGTGAGCAGCGCTCGATGTATAGCGTGCGACGCATCATAAAAGGTGAGTAGCTTTTCATGAGGAGTGAGGGCTCCGTGGTAGAACGCAAGTGCATCGGGTCCCATAAAGTTAGTAGCGCTTCACTGAGAGCATGCGTCGCGTCATAGAAAGTGAGTTCATGAAGAGAGTCCGACGCGTGATAGAAAATGAGGAGCGCTTCATATGGACGTGCGCCATGTGGTGGAAGGTAAGTAACAATTCATGCCGTAGCAGACCGTGCTCCGCGTCTTAGAAAGTGAGAGTGCTCCATGTGAAGTGTGCGGCGCGTCGTAAGAAGTGAAGAGCGCTTTGAATGGAGCTTGAGCCGCGCCGTAGAAAGTGAGTAGCGCCTCATGTCGAGGTTTGCGACGCGTGGTAGAAAGTGAGTGACGCTCAATGCGGAGTCTGCGCAGAGTAGCAGAACATGGGTAGCGCTTCATGTAAAGCGTTCGCAGTGTTGAAGAAGGTGACTAGCTACTCATGTAGAACGTGCACCACGTGTTAGAAGGTGAGTAGCGCTTAATGGAGGTGCGGAGCGGTATGAATCGAGATTAGCGCTTCATGCAGAACTTGAGCAGTGTCGTGAAGTAAGGGTAGCGCTACATGTGGAGCGTGCACCCTTGACAAGACTTATTCCGTTTAAAACCCAGACAGTCCTTATGTTTACGGCGGAAAAATATATGAAGGTGTGGAAATTTCAGCATCAACCGTAAGTATGCAGAGACGATTCGATAGTTTTCACCGTAGGCGAAAATCATGTCAGGACGGCCGGCAGGCCTGCATGACGGCAGGTACTCAATGAAAAATTATCAGGTACATGCAAAAGTTTCCGGACTTTTGACGACTTTGAATAGAAAACATTTATTCCAAAAGCAAACAAAGCTCACCTAACAAAATAATTCCCGTCACATTAAAGGATCCTTCGCCACCGATTAGGCAGATCATGAATTCTCAACGCGTAGAACTCTGGCTGTTTCCAGTCGAAATATTCTTCTTAGGCCATTCTGACTTCGTCATGTTAGGGAACCGTTCTCCATCCAGGAACTGCTGCATTGAGCGGAACAGATGGTAGTCAGGAGGGGCAAGATCTGGGCTATTCGGAGGGTAAGAAAGAACTTCCCAGCCCAGGTCCAGCGGTTTCTGACGGGTAATCCAACATACATGTGGCCGAGCATTGTCGTGAAGAAGGCGAACAGTGTTCATTCCAGGGCGAGTGGACCTGGGCTGGGAAGTTCTTTCTTACCCTCCATAACGCTGGCAGATCGTGTCGCTTCCGACTACCATCTGTTCCGCTTCGATGCAGCACCTTCCACTTGAAATACAGCCAGACTTCTACGTGCAGTCGGGAATTCATGTTGAGCCCAATCGAGTAAGGCGAAAAAGGATCCTTGAATGTGATGGAAATTGTTTTGTTGGGTGAGCCTTGGTTGTTTTTGAAATAAATGTTTTTATTCAAAGTCGTGAAAAGTCCGGAAACATTTGCATCAACGTTATATGAACGAGAAACTCACGCGATAGCTGGAATTTAAATTTAATCTATCACCGCTGAAAACATCTTAACGTAATACCAATCTAAATGTTGAGAAACGATGAGAAGAAAATTGGTCGTACAACACTGAGACTTTTGCTTCTCTCACATCGGCGTAGTCTACGCCGGCGCAAACTCAGTGCACACATGTTATAGCATATGTATGTACGTGCACCTAGTTCGGGTGCCAAAAGCCAAAAGTCTCAGTGCGATTCGCGCTGGATGCATGTTCTCCTTACAAAAGGTTTTTTATATAATCGTTTAAAACGCGTAAATTTTTTTTATTTACACTTCTGCGGAAAGGCAACACTCCCCATATTTCCCCACTAGGGAAATTGACCTATTCCGTACTTTCTACTAAAAAGGCCCTGAGACACATGATTAGAACCGCTGACAGGAAAAAACGGTGCTCCATTACGTTTCGGCTGCGCTGTATTAATTTCAGAAGATCCGCAAAAGGCGTCTCTCACCATTATGTTAAACGAAAAATTCAAAAATTATTGCGTTGAAGGCACAGTACACCCTCAGATATGAATTTTGAGACTTTCATGTGATTGTGTAGAAGACCCCTCCTGTATAACGCGTGTCAAATGCGAGATCTCAGTTCCTCTAAATAAGCGAGATATAGGCGACCACCACAGGCCCCACCCCCGTCTCTAACCACCACAGGCCCGACCCCCTAACAGACTTCTGAACTCGATAGCGGCTCGATGGATGGATGAATTCCAACAAGTCGTTGGTGTTTAGCCCACTGTCGGGCTGTCTCTTTATCCTGGCTCGCTCCCGCGCAACGATTGCGATTGAAGAGAAATAAAGGCCTGAGACAACACGTCCAACAACTTTCTACCCTCAGAATATCGGCATCTTTGAGGAGCCATAACTCTGTTCATAGGAGGTCGTGGACGATTTCAGAGATGCCACTGTGATCAGCGCGTGAATCTCTCCAAGATAAGCATGAAATCTGAAAATTAATTTTTTGGGTGTCTTGTGCCTTTAGCTCGGGGTTCTCGTTTTTCCCGCAATGGTTCCGAAACACACTGTTGTACTGTAAAAGCGGTGTGACCTGCCCTTTCGATAGTAACAGACAATACATCATTTCCTGGGAACCTGGCGTTGGTTATCAATTTTCCAGGGGCGGCATGCCACGTACGCGGCGGGTTAGTTTGGGGTTAGGGCAGGGCTTTGGAGTTGCGTCGGCGCGTTTCTGATGATAGCGGCTCGAGGGCTAAAAAAAGGCGGTTAGGCTAGCACTGAAAAAATCGTTCCCTCGCAAAACTCCTACCGTAGGGAGGCTACAGGGCAGCCGAAACCCCGTTGAGACCCCAACTACTGATTATCTCCAGCACTCGCACAGCAATGATCAAACGCGCCGACGCCCCAAGCCCTGCCTACCCCAACCTAATCCGCCGCGTACGTGCATGCCGCCCCCGGTGAAATCGTCAATGTAGGGATCAGGGATGAGCGGAATAAAAATTTTGAATTTCGTAAATTGAAATTCGGAAATCGAAACAAAATTGAAATTTCGGAAAACGGGGATCAGAAATCGAAAATCGGAAATCGAAACAAGTTTCAAATTTTCGGAAACCGGAAAGCGGAAATCCGGGAGGCCAAAACTTGCGGGAAATCGGAAAACGGAACAAAGTATAGTGGCACATGGCATCGAGATTCATGTTCTCGAACCTGGGGTTAAGAAGCATCGCCGTGATCAAATCATTAATCGCCAGAAACTTCTCCATTCCTGATACTAGGCCATTGTAAATCGAATTTCTGATCTCATGGGAATCCCAGCGGGCCATTGTTATACCCCACGACAGACCTGTCGCGGTCGCTGAGCACCGCTACGTCGCTATCGCATAGGGCCAGCCGTCGCTGTCGCTCAGGACTAAGACACACCCTGCAAGATTCTGGATCTGGCTGGGTGGCTGTCGCTGACACCGGTCGCAGCGCACTGCACTGCGACGGACAGCCGCGACAGCGCGATTACCGCACGTTTTCCACTTTTCAGGCATGAATTCCTTTTTTTTTGAGCCAGCGACTGCGACAGATGCTGCAAACTGTTAATCTTGCGACAGCAGTTTTCACCGCGTGGGCCTTGTCCCGGCACGAATGGTAACGGCTTGACTGCACCTGTCGCGGTCGCAAAACACTGGTATATCAGTGGCGCTTAGGGATGTACTGCGGCGCGGCGTCGTCTCCGGGTTCTTGAGACAAAAGCAGCATAACCGGGTGGTGCCCATCGTTTGATAGGCCTCCCGGGGGTGTGTTGATACACGATGGCCACCACCCGTTAACAACGGTGGTGCCCCCATCGTTTGGGGAGACCTCCTCAAGGGAGTGTTGATACAGTGGCCACCACCCGTTACACCCCTGAAATGATGAAATTTAAGTTTCTTTTTACACGTGAATTCCGTTTCTCGGTTTTGCAGTGTTTATTGTCTAAAGATCTAGATTTATAACGGGTGACGGATTCACGACTAAAAAAGGCGTTGGTCTCGCGGAACGACTGTTGACTAACTGATTGTAAAACATGAATTACGAACATTCTCATGAGATCCCATAGCAATTGAGTTGCCTTAAAGGCACAGTCCAACCTCAGAATCGTTTTACTGGTTACCTGCTTATCTTGAGAACGGTCCCACGCTGATTTCAATGTTGTCTTTGGCATCGCAAAAGTCCCCCTAGGAACGTAGCTATGGTCTCTCAAAAATTGAGCTGGAGAAGCACGGTGGACGAGTTGTCCGGAACTTGTAACTTCCGTCATTCGCAACCGATGTATGCGAGTCGCCCTGAACAAAGAAAGAGGTTGAGAATGAAGGGATGAATGGGGCTATTGACCGGTAATCATCGCTCATCTCGCCGTTGTTGAGCTTGAAAGATCGTAAGAGGGGCGTGCCAAAGTGGCTTCCGGATGTGGGCGCCACAGGGTGGCTTCCACCTATATCTCGCTTATTCGGAGGATTTGGCAGCTCACACTTGGCAAGTGCTATAAACGGCCGGTCTACTTCACAATTATATGGAAATCTCAGAATTCATCCCTGCGCTTGGCCTGTGCCTTTAACCCATTCACGACCACGCCTAATTTTGGGTGGCTGCACGTTCGGACCGCGTGCAAGATTGCGTCACCGTATACAGTGTCCCACCGGTGGGCCACCTTTGCTCGAATGGCACGCCACCAAAAATTGATTTCCGTTTTTTTTTGTTTATCGTACGACTGTCGACGTCAAAATCATGATGCCGAAGTTTCAGCTTCCATAGCTCTTTCCTTCCAGAGAAACGGCCTCCTAAATTTTCAACTGTGTAGTTAAGACCATCCACAAAATCACGTGAGTTCGTTGTATTCTAGCGGTTTGACACATTAGTTATCGTAGATTACCATGATAGACATTCTTCTGTTCTTCAATTAACAGGTAATGCTTAGTGAAATGATATTTTTTCAGATTTGCACTAATTTTGCTTTAGCTACTCCCTCGCTCTTGCGGTCTATCGCATTTCGACGTGAGTTTTTTTGTAGATAACATTTTTAACATTCTTCTCGCCATCTAGGCGTAGGAATGACTCCCCAAATTTCATATTGACTGGTAATGCTGATGGAAATAGCTTTTTTTAGATCTTCGCCATTTTTTTTCTCTGCTACCCTCACCCCCAGGTTCGGCGCCTTCTAGGAGAGAGATTTTTGTGAAAAGCATATTTGATTTTTACATTCAAAGGTAGAAAATAGTTCCATTATTGCAAGTTGACTAGGAATGATTAGTGTAATAACCGTTTTATAAGTTTTCACTCGTTTTCTGCTCTGACACGTCCCCATTTTTCTCGTCCGCTCCTCTCCAAGGTAGTTTTCACCGAAGTTGAAGCCCCGGCCTACGATGGTACACCAACCGTAACCGAACAGGACTTTCAAAAAAGGCCCTTATGATCTCAACATTGGTGATCTTTGCATGAAAAAAAATTCTGTTTACAGAATACGGGCGAAGGAAAGCCGATTCTCTACGCGCGAAGAGTGCGCAGCATCAGTAATCAAGCTTCTGTGATATATTCAATAGTGCTATACGATCTGACCACTCTTAGAAGTAGGAATTGTTTCTCGAGTAATAGGAAAAGGAAGAATTTCGCCATTAATTGCGTGTAAAAATGCAATCTGTACTCATAATTGCGGTATTCGACCTTGCTGCATTCGAAGGGTCAGATATATTGTAGAGGTGAAGCTGCCAGCGGACCACGAAGTTTATAGTCGACTATAGAATGGGTAAATACATTGACCATAAATAGGTTTAGAAATTCCTCCATGCGGTAGAGAAATCGATTTTTGAAAATAGTGTCCCACCGGTGGGACACGCGGTCCGAAGTGGTAGTCAACGCGTGTCCCACCGGTGGGACACGCGGTCGTGAATGGGTTAAAGACAGCATACACGCTCGTAAGCGTGGTTGAGATAACTACGGAAATATAATCGTATATCACAGAACACGACGCCCACGCTTCGTCGCGTCAGAAACGACCCGCAATGATCGTATCCTTAGCACTCATCTATAGGCGAGTAAGGAGTTTTGCCCCGCCTCTGGCCTTCTCCGGCTTCTATATTGGCGTCTTCCTCCAAAACATGGTTGCTGAGCCATTCCCACCGCCGGCGACGTTTGCGGTTGGTACAATAAGTACAATAAGTAGACCACATACATGGACGACGGTGGGAATGGTCCAGCACCCGTTTTAGAACAATACGCAAATATAGAAGGCGGAGAAATACAGGGACGGGGCCAACTCCTTACTCGCCTAGCGTCATTGCGGTTCGTTTTTAACGCTTCAAAATGCGTAAGCGTTGTAATCTGGGCCATACCATTCTATTTCCGTAGTTATCTAAACCACATTTACGAATGTGTACGCTGCCCTTAAAATGAGTGCTAAGGATAAGAAAGCTATCCATGGGTCCCTTTAACAAAAAAAAGAACGAAAGAATGACGAAAAACGACCAGCAAGTGGGTGGAAATCCCATGTGCCAGCCGACCAATTGGATCACCCCGCCCATGTCATATCACAGTTGTCCACCATTCGTTTCATCAGAAGAACAGTCGTCGAATGTTTTATTACTCCTCCTAATTCCAAAAGACTCTCACAACAAAGCATGTGCATTGAGCCACCTTAATTTTGAAGGGTCTTCGCTACAAGAAACATAAAACAAAGTCTCGACAGTTTTGAAGCGCAAAACCATTTCCGACTTCTGGATGGTTCAAAGTCCGCAGTTTCCCGGAACACACCAAACAGGCCTAATCAAATATTTCAGATGTTTTTGCAAACATTTTTTCTCAGATATTCAAGATTTCCATTGGAAGTTCCCCCTGGTATCCTTAACCTTGTTGACTTGCCTGCTCAGAAACATTAAAAACTAGAATGTGTTTTTTTTTATTGTGAACACTGCCTTGACAGAATTTGACGAGTCTCAACTCATCAACTTCTATCAGTGGATGAAAATTAAGATTATTTCCGCATTTTGTTCCGATTTCACCACCCATTTTTCGGAAATCGGAAAGCGGAATTCCGAGGCCTAAAAACCTGCGGGAATCGGAAATCGGATTTCCGCTCATTCCTGGTAGGGATGTAGTCTCCGGTACCGTGTTTGGCAGCTTCCTGAAAGATTGAACGAATGATTACTATACCGTTCAGGTTTCGAGATTGTAACTTTTTTTCTTTTTCGGAACTTTAATTCTCCAAAGACTCTTGTCCATGTGATGTTAAATGTTACGTTCTGCAACATCAAAAAGTTTTGCTTTTTTTCTTCTGAAGGATCTGGTGCTACCGCATATGAACGTCGCTCGCTCAGGTGTAACATTTCAGAACATGATATTTTCTCGTATTTTATATCGAAGCTATTGTTCCCTCAAGGCATGTCCGCATGGATTTTTCACATATGCAAGCTTGTCTCGAAACTTTCCAGGAGCCGGATTCATTTTAAAATGTGTGCTTTCTCATAGCAGAGTACTAGAGCAAGTACGCATTTCATTACACGGGCATAAAGGATGCATTGAAATAGGATGTTTTGCTCATTTCCCTTGCGTTTCCTGTTAAACTCATATCCTTCACCAACAACAACTCTGTTTGTTCCAATCCTGTGCTGTTTTAATTAATTTGTTACTTAACACATAGGATCCCGCGCGCTCCACGGATAATCGGTGCAGTATACCGACTCGCTCAACGGCCAATCAAATGGGTGAGTTTTAAGACTAAATTTTCGTTGTAAACGAGTACGTACATATAAGAGAACCATAATATCTGCCCACTGGTACCACAAGTTGTTTTCAGTATGGGGGTTCCAGCTATAACTAGAGAAAATCTCGTTTTTTGAAGTTATGTGAAAAATCGGGTCCATTGCATGGGCGCGAAGTATGGGCATGCGGTCTATCGATTGAGTGTTAATGTCTTTCTGAATCCGGACAGTGTAAGATAAGTAACTTCTAACCAATATTTAAAGGCGGCATACACAATAATATTTGCGTTCGTGTTTTTCCCAGAGTATCACATGTCCGTAAAGTTAAACAACATCAGAGCGAGAAAAAGTCGAGTAAAATGATCAAAAACCTTTTTTGGGCCCGGAAATATCCAGTGTTATTTCAACTTTTTTTATGAGACTGAAGGAGTTGCCCATTACGTGAAAATATGATCTCTCAATCAAATCGCGTCCTCTCGCTTCGACTCCCGCTTGGTAGTGATGTTCCTCTTGCTGATCGTTTGCATCGTCTCGTTTTATGACCCTATGTAATCCTGGTTTGGGGAGATGAATTACAGGAGGGGGGGGGGGCAATTACAGAGTCCGAACTCAGCTAATACTCGTGTCATGTCGTGGTTCGTCTTTAACGCTTCCAAGTGGTGGTGTTGTGGCGCAACCCGCTCAATTTGATTCACATTGTTACCTCAACAACGACGTGTATGCTGCCTTTGAAGGCACTGTGGAATCGATTTTCTGTTTTTTTTTTCGCCTATCTTGTAAACAGTTCCATGCTTATTCCAATGAAATCTCTAGAATCGTGCGAGAACCCCTACGAACGAAGTTATGGCCCCTCGAAGTTTGAGTTGCGGAAGCTTGGTGGACGAGTGTCCCAGGCTTGTAACTTCCGTCATTTGCAACCGATTTATGCGAGCTGACCTGAATAAGGAGAGAGGCTGAAAATGAAGGAAAGAGCGGTGATACTGATAGGAAACCCTCGCTCATCTTGCCACTGTTGAGCCCGGAAAATCGTAAAAGGAGCGTGCCAAAGAGGCTTTCTGACGTAGACGCCCCGAGGTGTGTCGCGACGCTGGACCCTCGCCAAAGGCTACGGCCTAGTAGCATCGGTGGGCAAGGGGTCTGGGTTCCGGGGCCGCGCTTAGGGTATTATTAAAGAACTTACGCACACGTTCTTCGGCTCGCCGAAGACTGCTGCGCGGTTGAAAATACCGAACCTAGCCTAGGCGGGTATATGGTGACCTGCGGTGCGATGGCCCTACAGCCTCAGCCAACAACTATGATGATGTGACGCCATACCCACATGCGGGGTTAACATTGCCAAATTTTAATAACACACACCTTGCGATCCCGTCTTCTGCGGGTTCAATCAATACTCTGGCCGATCGATAATCAATGTGCTTGGCTCCATAAGACACTTCGTACACAACAGAACACTATTATGCGCATACTTTACGATACTCCCGCCTTTGCGGTAAAATAACAATACATAAGCCGTGCGCGAAGCGCTATCGCTTCGACAAAAAGTTCCATAAAAACACTGAGCAGAAACAGGCTACAGTGAGAGCCAAGCTCAACGTCTGACGAGCTCTGGGAGGTACGTCGTGGGGAAGCAGTAAGGAGACGATCCTAACCACTTACAAGGCAATCTTGCAGCCGGCGTTGGAGTATGCAGCACCGGCATGGCAACACATGAAATCGGATTCATCGTGGACAAAGATGCAGCGAGTTCAAAATTCTGCACTACGGATTGCCACTGGGTGTGCAAAGAGCACTCCAGTGGAGCATCTTCATGCTGGAGCTCATATTCTGCCTGTTAAGGAGCACTGTCAACTCCAAGCGCAGCAACTGGTTATTAATATCGTCAAGCAGCCTGATCACCCATTAAAAAGGATTATGAATCCTGTGAGAGAGAGAGAGGTATCAGAAGGCCTTTTGCGGATGCCCCGAGAAAGTCATTACACAAAGTTGGACGGACTCCCAATTTGATCGTCTTCGCCTTTTACGTGCGAAGCACACCCGAATCGTCAGGGATCACTTGAGTAAGGTGGCTGTCAACACCATATTGGGAATCGCACCACCTGAAGTCAGCAACACCGAGATGGAACTCGGTAGGCGGGCTAGATGTTCCCTCACCTCGTTGCGCTGCGGGCATTCCCCTATGCTGATATCATACATGCATAGGACCGACAGCAGTAAGCCTGACGAGTGTCCGGATTGTGGTAACTCTGGCCACACTACAGCACATCTATTCGACTGTCCGAAGAGGCCCACCTCACTGACGACAATAGATTTGTGGTTGAATCCAACTTTGGTCGGCCGTTTCTTGAACCTATGACAAAACCCTCCTGCGGCTGCAAAGAAGAAGAGACAGAAAGTGTTGGTCACTCGACAGTCCCTGAAGTTCCTCCAGCGATGCAAAGCGACCGATCTGCTTCCGCGATTCATCACAAATAAGAGGATTGGTGCATGCTGCCGTTTACCAGAAGATCACCCGATGATTGCGAACATATATCGCTAGATATTACGTGTCGTTGCAAGGATACAGTACACGCTCAGAGAGAATCAGCGTGTACTGTATTCTTGCATTTTGAGATGTACTTCTAAAGAGCAAGCATGCCGACGCCTTCTGCCTGAACAGACTTGGAGGAGGTTATAGGGTGAGTCGAGAACGATTTGTAATTCTGTTCGATCTAGGGCTGAGTCCCGACTTTGTGCAAAGTACGACGCTCTTGTGGGCTCATTGCGGAGTCACTCGAACAGAGGGAAGCGTTCACACGTAAACAACCATCAAGCCACTGGTATCAGTAACGCTACTGTTGAAACTCATAGTACAAGGGTCACTGTAATATGGGATGCGCAAATCTCGGAAAATTCTGCAAATTTTCTTAGTCTGGGCCCATCTTTCGCACCGACACAAAACATAAAGTCGCAAAGTCGTAGGCGGGCCGCGAAAAGTCAAAGACATGCTGCGCATAAGAGCTAATAACAACAACTTGGCACCGGCAGGCAACTCTACTGATAGGCAATTTCCATTCGTACCATTTCCAAGGTCTTTCTATAGAGAGCCCAACCCAGTTCCCGAAAACGACGCGAAGTTCAGAATTCTATCAACAGGTGTACTGAGAGATTCCGTAGGTTAAGAAGCACCAACCTAAGCCACTAGCAATGGCAAGGCTTCAACGAGGTACGTGAGCTGCGGTCAAACGGAAAATTACGCATATCTGTCCGAGACAAGGGCGAAGATTTTGTGGTAATCCCACAGTCATTGGATAGCGACATAACTGAATTACACCTGCGGGATACTTCCACGTACCAGTTATCCTCCGCTACCGAATTCGCGGCCCAATGCAGACGACTTAATCATGTCTGGATCACCATCGGAAAGTCTGCTGGCCTGAATGACAGATTCCTAAGCAGGCTTAGGTCTGAAAATGCGAGCTGTCCAGTCTTTTGTAGCCTGATTAAGACGCATAAAATCACATCTCACGAAATGTCGTCCATGTTGGCGGAGAACTACAAGATAAGGCCAATAATCAGTTACGTCTGTGGTCCAACCGACCGAATATCATGGTTCCTTAAAACTATCGTGAACTAATTACTGGCCTTCATCCCATCCCACCTCCCCAGAACCAACAAACTTCTTGAAATGTTGCGCAACTCAAATCTCGATGACAACTGCGTCACAGAGACATTCGGCGTTACATCACTCTATACAAATGTTCAAAACGACGAAGCGCTTCAAGCCTTATCAGAACTTCTGGACAAGCATGTTGGAGACGTAAACACCTTTGGACTATGTAAGAGAGTCATCATGACTTTGGTAAAAAAAATGCTTGAGTTGCAACATCTTCAAGTGGGCAGGAACTTATTTTTAACAAATAAGAGGATTGGCAATGGGCCAGAGACTAGCACATGTGCTAGCAGTCTGCTTAAAGGCAGTGGTGGCGCTCAAATATGCTCGTCTTATTTTCCTCTCTGAACCCTTTTCTGGGTATAGAGTAGTAGAACCTATAAAAAAAAATCGCGAAAAACCACTAATGTGGGCCAAATTTGAAGCCTGAACTTTCTTGTCTTTTGATGGTGGACGAGCCCAATCCACATCACCGGCATCGATGATCTCTAGTATCAAGAACATCAGCTCGCTTGAAATTGAATTTCAATCAACGAACCTTCGGATTTATGTACACATCTAGTCAAAAACATTGACTGAAGTGCTTGCTTTCATTGTTCAACTGTTTGATTAGGTAAATTTGCATTTATTTCTTCCTCTGAGTGTCGATGATTTTCGACTGCTTGGCACAAGACTGTGATCCTTCTGTGCACGTGCGCACGAACTGGAAGTTTAGGGTCTTAATAACTCTAATTCTAGCCCGTTTTCCACCGCGCTACCTTCATAGTTTTTGAGCTGTTCTTGATCTGAGCTGATTTTTGTAGTTTTTTCGATAACGTCTTTCATCGTGACCACTGCCTTTAATGAGCAGAATAGAACAGCCAATATTGGAACACCGCCCATTAATGTACTGTAGGTACATCGACGATTGCTTCATAATGACGTCTACGCAGTCAGAAATTAATGTATGCTTCCGTATATTGAACGCACAGTCCCAAACTATCAGGCTCACGCGAGAGGTACCACAAGAAGGCTGGCTACTGTACCTAAACACTCAGGTGAAAGTGTGCAACGGCGATTTTAGCGTGAAGTGGTATCGTAAGCCCAGTTCGAAGAATATCCTGCTCCATGCAACATCTTCTTATCCGAGAGCTACTAAGCGTGCCGTCGTTAAGAATATGTTCCTTACGGCTACAGATTAGAGTATGGCAACGAATATTCGGAAAACGAATATTCGGCCGAATAAACGAATAATTGAATATTCGAATAATTCGATTATTCGGAAAGGTAAATTTTTCGGATAATTGGTTCATTTGAATATTTGGAAAAGTCGATTTTTCGAATAATTCATTTATTCGAATTTTCGGAGACGTCAATTTTTCGAATAATTCGTTTATTCGAACATTCGAACGGCCCAAAATTCAAATATTCACCCGAATATACGAATATTTCCAGAAAAATAGGAAGCAGAGCCTCCGGCACATGTCCATTTTTGCGGTCCAGAGGTGAAATGCCACCAATCAAACTGGTAGAAAGTTCGAATATAGGTGATCAGAATACTCCAATGTTCAACATGAGATAGTTAGAAACACAATGGTGAAGTATCTCGCTCAGCACCGAATTTGTAGGCAGACGTAAAAGATACTGTTTCCATCTGATGGAGTAGGTC
This sequence comes from Aplectana chamaeleonis, assembly GCA_029168955.1. Classification (NCBI taxonomy): domain Eukaryota; kingdom Metazoa; phylum Nematoda; class Chromadorea; order Rhabditida; family Cosmocercidae; genus Aplectana; species Aplectana chamaeleonis. The sequence continues at coordinate 301,049 of JAPDOI010000652.1, forward strand.
CGGAACAGATTTGAGCTATGTTCCAGAAACGGCCACTGTACGCTGCTAGACTATTATGTAATACATAATTGCCATGAATTTAGGTCAATCGCAGCAGCTTTGAGCCAGTTCTTATTCAACATTCACCTTATATTTTTGCGGTCCAGAGGTGAAATGTCTCCAACCAAACTGGGTGCTATTTTAGCGGTGGGGGGGGCACTGTGGCTGGATGCACTTGGCCCCACCCATTTTACCGTGCCGCACTAAATTTGAGCATCACCCGGGGTTTCCCTCCCTGCAAAAATCAGGATTGCAGCACGGGAAAATGGGCGTGGCCATGTGCGATACAACAGTGCCCCCCCCCGCTCAGTTAGCACCCCAAACTGATAAGAAATTCGGTAGATATTGTTTAAAATATTGTTGGTAGATAGTGTTTGAAAATTCCTGAGACTTTGATCGCATCGTTTAACAACTTTTCATAGACAGTGATAAATGTTGGTTTGAATACTTTTAGGATATAATTTGGAATGTCTTTTCGTGGAAGTACACTGGCATAGCTTTGATCTATACAATACTATACAAAAAAGGTCAAGAAAATTGGTAGTGCCGCGAACGGGGGTTCGATTATGCGTACTCGGTCCGTACTTCTTATTCGAATACTCGCTATTTCGGCCGGATATTCGAATTACTAGTATTTTATTCGTATTCGAATCATTCGAATTATTCGATTATTCGAAAAGTCACATTTTCGAATAATTCGTTTAATCGAATATTCGGAAAAGTCAATTTTTCAAATTATTCGTTTAATCGAATATTCGGAGAAGTCAATTTTTCAGATAATTCGTTTATTCGAATATTCGAGAGTTTTTATTCGTTTGATATACTCTACTACAGATATGTGCACTGGCAAAGCGGAGCGGCAAGAATCGCGTAGCATGGCGGTGGATATAGCAGCGATGAATGGCTACGTAACACTACAGTACGGACGTAGAGCTCACGATGTAACCCGGAATACTCAACGTCGAAACAAAATTCCGCTTTGCATACCATTCTTCTCGGATAGAGTGTCTGATGCTATACAGCACTGTATCGTACGAGCCCAGTTAAATGACGATGTTGCTCTAGCGAACATCCCCAACGACAGCATTAAACGTCAACTGGTAAGGAACATAGCTTACGACAGGGGCTGCACTACAGATGGCTGTATCGTTTGTTCCTATGCAAGACTCGGTGATTGCTGTCAGGTCGGCACTATTTACCAGCTCGACTGTCAGGCATGCAACGCAACCTATATATAGGGGAAAGCGGAAGAGTGTTGTCGATACGTCTGAAAGAACATTTAGCCGGAAAAAGGCGTAATGACCCGAAAACACCGCTTGGAAGACATAGAACGGAGAACCATAGCGGGGATGACCATGATGTAAGGTCTGTCTAGCTCTTAGCTTGCGAAAGTAAAATATCGGCCAGAAAAACGTTGGAGGCGTTTTGGATCCACGTGAAGAATCCACTAATGAACAGCACAGTCGAACGCCCCATGATAACCAGTGACCTTTTGCCTTTTGTTCAACATTGTGAGTTATGTTTTCCTTGCTGTTTCATCATTATGCAGAGGAACCGCGGTAACTCTCAGTGGCGTAAATTAGTATGCTAACACGGTGGCAGCGGACATCTTCCGCTCAAAATGTGGACTTACGAGGTGGGCTTTCCTATCTTTTCGTGTCCTCTGCAATGCTCCCTACAGTACGCCAGAACTGTCAGGGGGAGGAGGCGCTTGGTAGGTAGGACAGATTTACGAATAAATAAATCTCGAACCACTCTGAAGAAGATGTAAAGTCGAAACGTCAGGCCGTAATAATGTTCCACCTGAAAACCTCGTTTGGCATAGCAGTAAAAAGTCTACAATACATAACATAAATACATCCTAAATGTGGGACGGACATTGCTCAGGCGCTTCGCTGAAGTGGGGTCTGACCCAGAACAACAACCCCAGAGCGTACCGTGGGCATGCGCGGGGAGATGTGCGCCGACGTCCGCAAAGAGGCCAGACAGAGGGCTTCAGGGCTGCCTGTATGACTGGTGGTGAGTAGATGGTCCATGTTGACGTCGGACGTCGAGTCGTGGCTGGAGTTGCTACAGGTGACTCGTTGCGTTGTCGTTGGGCGCAGGCAGGACGCCACTGCGCACGGGGCCAAGGCTCAACAGGAGTCGATGGGACGACGACCAGTCGCGGAGCCTGGCAGGAGACGAGACTGAATACGGGGACGCCGACCCGATTTTCGCGACGTCGAGAAGGCGCCGGGCGCAACGTTCAAAAAGCTGCGTTCTTTGAGATTTCGCTTCAGGACCAGCGCTTTGGCGAACTTTTATGAAGAGAGTCGTACGAAACGTCACGACAGGGTGGCTTCCTCCTATATCTTGCTTACTCGGAGGAATCGAGAGCTCACACTAGGCAGGTGTTATACGGGGTGGGTCTTCTTCACGATTGTGGAAATCTCAAATTTCGTCCCCGAGCTTGCACTCTGCCTTCACGGAATGTAGAGCTCCGGATAAATACATCAGAGCTTCCACTTTGAAGGGAAAGAACTTTATTCTGAGTTAAACAATGTTTGTCCAAGTCATGCATGGAAAGGCCAAAGACAGCAGCGATACCGCATATCAGGCACATAAATTTTCGTTCGATTTCGATGGTAAAAGTTGCGTCGAGCTGCTCGCTGGTAGTATGATTCCAGACGTACAAAGGAAGTGTACAAAGCGTAGGTCGGATCTGCCAAAACGACTAGTATCGTTAGTATCTCTTCTGGCTCAATAGTAAAAATATGCAGTATCCCGCCCCTAGCTGCAGGTTCAAAAAAGTTATGAGCATTTTTTAAGCCTACCCAGCAGGCATTTTTTTTTGAAGTTTCAAAAATTTTCTCGGATTTAGCTCAAAAGTTGTATGTAGATGTAATCTAGGGTGGTGAGCACGAATCTGGAGTTTAATTCTCGAAATTTTGCGCTCCACTGTAGGTTGCGGTAAGTAACATGTCATTTAGGGATCAAAACCCACCTTACTATTTTGAGAATCGACAAACGGACGTTGAATTCGTATTCTCCACCCCGAATAACCCCCGTATACAAATTTTGAGTAAAATCTGAGATTTTGACCAAACTACCGTATGCCCACCGTAATCTACCGTAATCTGCAAAAAAAATCGATAAGCGTACTCCAGATTCGTCTTTAGCACTCCAAAATAACCCTCAGAGAATGTGGTAATATAGAGCTATCTCTGAGCCTCATTAGATATGTCTTTCTTATTATGGTAGTTTGAGACTCTTCTTCTTCCACCTTTTATTTTGGCTAGCTTTCGCCAATAATGGCTTCTTCAGACCTTCAACAATGCAATAACATGCTCACATAGTACAAAGATATGATAGTTACATGGGAAATACATACCAGACCCAAGAATGGTAGTCAACGAGGTGGTTGCGAGCGCTGAATGTCGTAGTTGTAGGTCACTGGGAAACTCATACTCAGACAGTCGGGGCTTAGTACGTCGGCTCAATACCGTTAGTACGCCAGGGCAAAGCTGGCATACTAACGCTCGTTGTGCGCAGGAGCTGCCGGTTGCGGCAGCATATCCTGCCAACGTATGCTGGCGTACTAACGCTCATTATCGACAGAATTAGAACTGCCATCCTCCTTACCGGTGTTGGATATAAATCTTGTCACGGCCAGCAGCAAGGAGAACATCCTCGCCGCGGTCCGCAACCAGGAGGCTTGCCTCGCGATGGGCGATGGGGATGATCCCCTCAGCGTTTCAAGATTTAACTTCCGAACAGTGACACAAGGTCACCTCCTCGGACTGGCCTAAAACGGCCTACTGCCCCTCAACGAGACTGGCCGCCTTATACACCCGTCGCCGTCGTACAGGAGGATACTGCAATGTTCATTCGTAATAGACAAATCAATGGAAGAGTGTCAGCAGACACTAGGAGAGAGTGGCTGGAAATAGCACGCGTGCCACGATAAACAAAGCGTTAGTACGCCAGCACAAGCGACAGGAGCTCCTGGTTGTTGCCAGCATATCCTGCTATTACCAGCAGCTACAGCACAGGTGCTGCCGATCCCTTTGTGCCGGCGTACTAACGGTATTGTGCCGACGTACTAAGCCCCGACTGTCCGAGTACGACAGTGATGGTCATGTAGGACCTACCCCGACCAGTCACATTCAAGGATGAGAATTACCAAGGCAATCCTCAAGGGAAGGGAGGAAGGAAGGATAGACAACACACAACAACTCAGAGAATGATCTTGAGACATATCTATCGTAGAAATCCGGAAATCTCAAAAGTGGCGTTTTCCCCTCGAAATTTTCCCCGCTTGGGGAGCTTCGAACGATATCAGCTGAAAACTTCGGGAAATCGACTAATAAACCATAAATTCGTGTTCAGCGCCTTAAAAAACTCCTCAGAGAGAGTTTAAAGTCAAATCTGGGACTTTTTTCTAAAACGCTTCCAGAGCTCTCTAATCGGGATAAATATTTGCCCAACCGAAAATCCGTGCAAGTCTAAAACGCTTTCAATCTGGACAAAGTATGGAAAATGTGACCTCACCCAAACTTTGCTCAGTGGGTAGTTTTGGGCGCTGAAAACATTTATGAGGTCCGTTTCCGGATTTTCCGAAGACTAATGCGCTTTTTGGAATGTACAAAAAGCACAAAAAACGACTTTTTAAGCTTGTAACTTCTTGGAGCCTGCAGCTCGGAGCGGGATACTGCGCAGTTTTACTATTGAGTTACAATAGATACTAACGATACTAGTCGTTTTAGCAGATCCGACCTACGCTTTGTATACTTCCCTTGTTAAGAGGTAGGTAGAAGAACAGTTGAACGGTGCATTTCTCCTGTGGGACAATCAACCTTCTAACACTCCTGAAGCGTCAATTTTCCTGGGGATGAAATCGCAACATTTCGTCTTCCCCTTCTGGTGGAATACCTCCCAGGGTCAGTGTAAGGCCAATGAGATTGCTTGAGCTTACTTGAATCTGTTCATGCTACTGATATTCCGTGATTCGAAAACATTCTCATTCATTCAATTATAACAACTATCAAGGGATGACTGCTTTGGTTAAGAATTACCGAGCAGTTGAGTGAGAGCAGCGCTGGAGCTTCGGTGGTGCAGTGCGATAAGGCGCTCCCCCGGAAAGGGATTATGCTGGTTCACTCTCACGCGGAGCCAAGCGTTTTGCGATCAACTCAGCACCTTGTGTAAGCTATGAATGTGCAAAACCGCTGCTATCATAGAGGGAAAGAGGCGAAATGGGCAAAGCTGGCAGCAAAAGCGTGTTTTGCATATAACTTGTTCCTCTTACCGTAATCACCGAGCGCGAATTCACACGTTATCGCATGAAAAAACAACTTTGCCCAAAATGGTTTTTTTTCGAACCTTCTCGACATCATTGGAAAGAATATAACGCGCAAAAGAAGATGTTTTTTTTGCAAATTAGATTTAAGCTTTTGGAGCAAAGTTTGGGCGAAACACGCATTTGTTGGCAATGTTGCCCATTTCGCCCCTATTTTATCAGCGGTAACTTGCACGTGGCCACAGTGTGCTTCTCGGCTGACGTCAGCTCAAAATGTTTAACGCTCAACAATTCATCATCACCCCTGCCTTTTGTGGACAGAATGTCCCAATGGGTCAACTGCTGCACACATTTTTCACCAACCGTCTGCAACATGTCGAAGTGCTTTGTCCAGCAGCGTCAATAATGCAAGTGAGGGCATAAAGCTCAGAATTCCTTTTCGCCCAGGCTTTCCATTATTTACACTTGATTCGATCCAAAGCAGATTAGCCATGAGGGATCATTCATAGTTTGCTTCAATTGACCGTGGGCACTTTGAGTGCAAAGGAAAAAGTCTTGACTATCACTCTAAGCAACAGCTGTAGCTACTGTTAACTAGCTGCAACCAACATTTCATTTTTAGCCACATTTTCTTCAGCGGCGATGACTTAGACCAAACTTCAAGTACATCTTCTATGCTATGGGAACTTTGGAACGCAACCCTGGGGCCGTATGCCTACCTCTCCCGCCGGGAGAAACAATAATTACGTACTAAATGTTCATCTACTTTACGTATTGAATGTTCATCTGTTCGAAAACATGGGAAGCTAGTGTTAAGCCTGCGCTAATAAACCTAGGAAAACCGGTTAGATTCTTAATTTCGGTGTTGTAGGACCATCTCACGATTTGATGCGAGAGAAATGAGCTATCTTTAAAGGCAGTGTTCACGATGAAAAAAATTTTCGAAATTCCACTAGGATTGGGTAGTGGAGGGACAGCCTGTAACGTTAACGTCGAAAGAACGCATGAAAACGAGCCAGGAAGAGCTCCAAAAGAGCCCGAAGTTGCCACTTTTAGCGCAAGGCAAACCCCAAAAGCGCAACACACGCCCGATGACGTGAGCAAATGAATGCTCGAGATCGTGAGATGAGCGATGATTTCCAATCATTAGCCCCGTTCTTCCCTTCATTCTCAACTTCTCTCTTCACTCAGGTCAGCTCGCATAGATCGGCTGCAAAAGACGGAAGTTACAAGCCTCGGACAACTCGTCCACCATGTTTCCTTAGCTCAATTTTTGAGAGACCTTAACTCCGTTCCCAGAAGGTCTTGTACGATTTCAGAGACATCATTGGAATCAGCATGGGGCCGTTTTCAAGACAGACGGGAAAACAGAAAAACGATTTTTATCGTGAACACTGCCTGTAATGATCAAGTGCTAACCCCTTATTGTGCTTCTCTGGGCCCAATTCCGGTCCGCAATTGCGTCTCGACACGCTTTGCGGCCGCGCGTATTCGAGTCGGAAAAGTTTTCAGCGCCGCCCGCCGATCTGTTGACTCCAGGTGGGTTTTAGAAACTGGAAACTAGATGAAATTGGAGAAAACTGTATAAAAAAGCCATATCGAGTCGGCCTTAGCGCTGAAAACTGAACTGACTCGAGCGCGTGCGGCCGCAAAGCGTGTCGAGACGCTATTGCGGACCTGAATTTGGTCCAGAGGAGCACAGTAGTACTAAGCATGGTAATGGAAGGGTTGGGAGGGGGCCACGTCACTTAGCATCATTTTCTAGCAGATAAGCCGACCTCAAAATGTTTTCAGACAAGTTGGTGTAGTTCTCATTATAGCCATCGATTCACCCCCGTTAGGGGGTGAATTAATGGCTATAACAAGAACTACACCAACTGCGTTTTTTTAACACTGCGTTTTTTCTGTGGCGGTTAGCATACGGCCCCTGGAAATGAGCGGTGGAATGCGAAAAGCTCGCCGATTATAATTACCAGGCAACTTTCGCCTCACGTTTCTCGTAGAAATGATCTGCCTTTAGACGCTGTCATCTCCTCATCTTGAATATTGCTTCATTTTCCCACTTCACAATTTCCAGTTCATTGCATACCACCCCAGAATCGCTAACGCCCCACGTACCCTATCTACCCCCAGCTACGCGATGTTCCTAAAAGAGAACTCATCTTTCGCTTCTTATATAATAAAATCTTAGCATCAGTCATCACTTACCAATATTTCCAAAACGACAGTTTCAGCCTTCCGCGCCTGATGGGTAATGCTTCTTTGCTCTATCTTGTTGACCGAATGCACAGAATGCGGGGGGTGGGGGAAGACTGGTCGAAATCGACGCGAACGACGCTCCAGCAGCGACGCAAATGCAGAGGCTTTCCGCCGCCCGCGTCACGTGTACTATCCGAACAGCCACTGGGTGCCTCCCGTTCTGTGCATTCGATCTATGAGTTGTTTTCCTCAACGTCACCCCTCCCATATCTATGGTTTGAAATTTCTCTAAAGCTATACATCGAGAATTCGGCTAGTAGAAAGCGGTACTTCTGCGCATCATCCAGCACTTCGGTGTGACGATGACAGTCGGGCAGCACGACTGCCCGCCAATGGCGGAATTTAGCAGAAATGCAGTGGCGACCACCATTGTTTTTGGACTCGAGGACGGAGTTTATCGTGAACAGTGCCGTGCCTTTAAGTGTTTTATAAAAAAATAATCGTCCTAATGGGATTACTTGCTGTCGATCCTACGTCTGTTTAGGCGTACCCCCCCATTTAGAGCCGACAGCGCACGAAATGCTGGCCGATCGCCTTTGACTACACATGTTTTCCTATGTTTTCCTATGATGCATATGTCCGCCCACTTGCCTGAGTTTATCCGCCCTTTATGGCGAAAATTAACAATAACGAAAAGTCGTAAAATTACGGTAATCTGGGTCGTTAATTGTGGTGAAATGACGGTTCAGATTGTTTTGCACCGTTTGCGAGTCTTAGAAATGCTGCTCTGAGCGTTGCGAATTGGCTCGGCCGACTTTTGGTTTTGGTAATTAAGCACCTTAGAACTTGACATACGGCGTCACGTTTTCAGAAGGAGTATTTCAATGAGCACACCAGCCGTGAATGCAAATACAAGAACAATTAACGCTATTTATTTGACTGTTCACACACTCTGTAGTTTTTCTTTTCGTAGGACTGCAGGCAACCCAATCCTTTGCTCTACAAGTGATTGTTTATTTCCGGCCATAAACGCTGCTTTACGCGAACCTTGGCGACTCGTTGTGTTCTCCCTATTCCAAGTCCTTCGACTTTTGTTCTCCTTTCGAGTGCAAATCTGATGGTTGCTTTTATCTAGACCATCCCCCAATCAGCTCACTCGAGTTGGCTCTGAGAATTTCTAAGTTTTCACTCCGATTTTGTTAGATCTTGACCACCGGTGAAGCTGTTCTCCCACTTTCTAGCCCACGCAGAGCCTCAGCTGCAGACCCCTGGAGAAGAACGCAACGTGAATGAAGACATACCGCTAACCTCTTTTTTATACCCTACCCTTAATCAATTGTTTATCATCAATTTCGTTTACGAGAGCCGAATGGGGGGGATGTATAACATTATTCAAATCTGACTATGGCTAATCCCTTCGAGCCGGACCGATATTAATGATCCAGTCATCTTACCTGCTGCGGTTCAACTTTCTGGAGCAAAGATAACGAAACCAGTTTGAAAGGTTCAGGATGAACTGGCCGAATTAGAAAGGCTTTTGCGGAGGATTGCTACTCTGACATGAAATGAATATCACCTCTTCCATCACTGCAAAGCTCATAGAGAGCGGCAGCAGAAAAGAACGCCACTAACCCGACAGGAGTTCCACGAAAAAGCAAAGAACGGATTACTTGGGTGGTCTAGAAAAATGTGATCCCAAGATAACAATTCACAAACACAGGCGTAGAAGAAGTCATGAAGGAGTTCGGGACTTTTTTAAGCGCTCAGTTTGTGGTCCAGGTTTTTATTGAAAGCAAGGAGCATTGGATTTTGGAATAAGGATAGCATACACGACGGATTTGAGTTCTTAGGTACCCACAGATTAAGAATGTTTGATGCAGGTCTTGTATTAAGGCTGCCATGTCGACTAAAATTACGGGCGCACATGCTGCGTCTAAATGCGAATGCAGCGCTAAATTATGAAACAAAAGTTATAGAATGAGCATCCTTGAAAATGGAAGATTGGTTCACATGAAGAAGCACGATATGTTGAATTTTAACGAAATCGAAAGAGCGCTTGAAGCTCCTGGAACTCCCTACAATTGAGGAAGCTGCCGATGTCACAACTGTGTTAGTGCACAATGTCACCTTATGTTTCAAAGGCAGTGTTCACGATAATCTTTAATTCTGACATTATTCGCTATATTGATTAGGTGGCCCCCAAGTAGAATCATAATGACGTAGAAATTGAGAAAATTGCACCAGAAGTACACGAAATCCTTTAAAGGTAGTGTTCACGACAAAACTCGTTTTTCTGCTTCTACGCCTATCTTGGAAACGATCCCATGCTGATTTCAATGATGTCCCTGGAATCGTACATGACTCCCTAGAAACGGAGTTATGGCCCCTCGAAATTCAGCTAGGGAAGCACTGTGGAGTTGTCCTAGCAACTCTCGTTTTTTGTAGCCGATGTGTGCGAGCTGACCTGAGTAAAAATAGAAGTTGGGAATGAAGGGAAGAACGGGGCTTTCGATCGGAAACCATCGCTCATCTAACCACGAATTCAGGGAAACTGTTATAGGAGGTGGGCGGAGTGGCCCAATGGGTTGGCTGGCCCACGAGATTTTCACCCACTTACCGGCCGTTTTTCGTCGCACTTCCGTTTTTTGATCTTCTTAGAGGGACCCAAAGCTTACGTTTTAGACAAAAAAACGTGCAACTTTTTCTTCGTGAACACTGCCTTTATTTATTTATTTATTTATTTATTTATTTATTTATAGATACGTCGTAAACGACGCGACAAAACGTCGAATGAACAGATCTGGTGTGAATTCAACATACGAAACGAAAAGAAATCAGATACAATGAACCCAAGTTTTGCGCAGTGGGGGAGGTTGTGATGCTATTCCTAGCGATAACCTTTTCAACAGGGGAGGTTACCCTGCACCCTAAGTCTCACAGGAACTGTTTGTTGTGACAATGAAATTTTTTGTGAACCCCTCCTTTGTAATTCTCTACTCTCTATTGCTGCTCCATCCTTTCCTTGGGACCCAACTAGTCCTGCTTTGCATGAAATGTTCTCCTATTTTCGATTGACCTAATTTTTCACCGGTGACAACCACTATGAACATGTTCATCCAACCGCACAACTAGTCCATATTGTAGAATAATGTCGCTGAAATACGACGTTTTAATGCGTTTCTCGCCATTTCTTCGTAACTTTGGTTACACTTGGAGGCCAAGGCATTGTTTTATGTGGAACACTCGTTGATGAAAATCATCGCGAACACTGCCTATAAAGGCATAGGGCACCCAAAAAATTTATTTCTCAGATTTCATGCTTATCTTGGAGAGAGCCGCTCTCTGATCACAATGGTATCTCTGAAATCGTCTAAGACCCCCACAGACGGAGATATGGCTCCTTGAAAATATCTGCATTTTGAGGGCAAAAATTTGGTGGACGAGTAATCTAAGGCCTGTATTTCTCCCCATTAGCAACCGCTGCACGAAAGCAGAACAGGGTGAGGAGATAGACCGGCAGTGGACCGGAGAACAATTACTTTTTGAGAATTCATCCATCCATCTAGCCGTCATCGAGTTTGGAAATCTGGCAGGGGGTGTGGCCCGGGGTGGTGAGCGAAGGAGGTCGGGCCTGTGGTGATCGCCTATATCTCACTTATTTGGAGGAATTGAAATCTTGCATTTGGCACGTGTTATACAGGAGGGATCTTCTACACAAATGCGCGAAAATCTCGAAATTCATATCTGAGGGTGTACTTTGTCTTCAACCCATTCACGACCACGTGTCCCACTGGTGGGACACGCGTTGACTACCACTTCGGACCGCGTGTCCCACCGGTGAGACACCCTTTTCAAAAATCGATTTCTCCGCCACAAGAAACTTCTTTCAAACCTACATATGATCAATGTGTTGACCTACCTAAGACTTGAATAAAAACCTCGTGATTCATCAGTAGGTCAAGTGCGACAACATGCGTATTTTTTAGACGTTTTTAAAATCAGGTTCACTGGAGTAGAGGAAAAAACGGATGTAAAGTAAATTTAAAGCACCTTATGATTTCTTTTTCCTTCTATTGCTAGCTTTTAGGTTGCTTAGTATTAATTGACCGAATTCGTTGCCTTTTCTGAAAGCGTTGCAGCTCGGCTGACCTCGTTTTGTTTTTGAGTAATTGTTTCTCAACAACGAGAGCGTCTCGAAAGCTCAAACTTTAATACTGTTTGATCATCCTCGCTAACTACAATATAGACCAAAAAATGCAAAGTCAAACACCCGTGAGACGCTATTCAAGCCAGCGTGTCCCACGGGTGGGACATATTGTGCGGTGGCCCAATATTGCACGCGGTCCGAACGTGCAGTCACCCAAAATTAGGCGTGGTCGTGAATGGGTTAAAGGAACAGTCCAAACTCTGGGACGAAATTTGAGATTTTCGCACAATTGTGAAGTAGACTCACCCCATATAACACCTGCAAAGTGTGAGCTCTTGATTCATCCTAATAAGTGAGATATAGGAGGAAGGGGTGGTGGCCATGGTGCATTTCAACCTCTTGAAGAGAGACACGGGAGAGGCGCAGCGAGCAGGCTGTCGCTAGCCCCGTGCTGCGCCCAATCAAAAACCTCGCTCCTACCCCGTTTCTCCCGCCTCGTCAGGGGTTGGAATCAGGGATGTGCGGCAAACGATTTTGAGATTTCGGCAATCGGCAAGAAAATCTCAAACACGGCCGGCAAACGGCAATCGACAAACGGCAAATAACATCATCCCTTAGACTGGCCCAGAAGTTATTCTTATTTAACGTTCTACTTTTTTCCCTTTTTTTCCAATACTTATGTCAACATTATAATAATGCTAATTCAAGGGAGTAGTTTCATTCCCAGACATCAGATGAACAAAAACAAGAAATGTGGGACCTCATAGAAATCAAAGAAATCGCCGCTGCGGCCAAGCACTTTCGGCTCCTACAGGCACCGAAGCGGCACTATCGCGGACTCGCGGCGGCAATGTCGTGGCGACCTCGCGTTGGAGCCGCTACGGCTCCGCGGTGGTGCCGCTACGGCTCCGCGATCGGCAGCCGCGCTGTGACAAAAGTAAAACCAACTGTTAGTAACTCATATGAAATGAATCATAATACAACTGAGTGGTGACCTCACGTTAAGTTCGCGCAAAACTTCAACTTAACGCGAGCTGACAGAGAAAATGGAAATAGAATATGATTGAAAAAAAGATGGATAGCTTCTAGAAAAGTTCTCTGGAGGACTTTTTCGGAAGCCATCCATCTTTTTCCTAATTCACTCACTATTTCCAATTTCTCTGTCAGCTCGCGTTAAAGGCAGTGTCAACGATAAAATCAGTCTCCGAGTTTAAACCGGAAATCGAGCCCCATTCAACCAGAAACGTTGAAAACGGCTAAGAACGAGGGCGAATGAGCCCTATACGGCCCTAATTTGAGTGTTCCGCTCACGCAACGCCCACTCCCTCAACGGCTACCGATAAAGCTGTCCAATTCCAAATTTCAATTTGAGAAGGTAATCGATCATTAAACGGGGTAAGTTTAGTTAAGTGGAGTGGACTATATCCCCATGAATGTCTGCTGTTTCTTTAAGATGGGTTTTCCAGTTACTTACGGATCAGAGGGGGTTGAACGGAGTGGGCGTTGCGTGAGCGGAACACTCAAGTTAGGACCGTATAGGGCTTTTCTGTGCTTGTTCCAAGCCGATTTTTCAACATTACTGGTGAAGTTGGACTCGGATCTCCGGATTTCCGGTGAAAACTCGGAGACTGATTTTATCGTTGACACTGCCTTTGAAGGCAGGGTTCGCGCTAAAATCGGTTTTTGTGCTAATCTTATGGAAAGTATGATCTGGGCATCACACAAGTGAAAATGAGTAAAAAATTGGATAAAAAACGCTTAGGAAGAAATTATTGCTTGGTGTCCTTCCGCCCCCAATTACGAGATTTCTATAAAAGCCTGTTTTGTTAACTTTTATTTTGCTTCCAAAGTAATTTCTGAACATTTCTGGAGACTACTGATTACTTTAACAGAAAAATAAATTTTGGATAAGCAAGCATTAACGAAAACCTCGTTAATTAGGGGCCAGCCGACACCGGTAATTAGCCGTTACACCTTGTTTGTGAGCGTTTTTCCCGAGAACTTCCGGGTTTTTTTTCACTTATTTTTACTTTTGTGATGACCAAATCTACATTCTCATGAAGATAGCTGAAAAGTCGTTTTTATCGCAAGCCCTGCCTTCAAGTCGCAGTTTTGCGCGAACTTACTGCGAGCTGAAAAAAGTTCAAAAAATCTTCTGAAACTTATCTCTAAATCAATATTTTCCAGAAAAGACTAAATGAACCTTTTTTAAAGATTTTTTTACACTATGCTTATCCAGTGTCTGATAACGTGGCATGATGTCTGGTCCCTTTCCTGAAAATCCACAAATAAAAAGCTCGCGTTGAGCTGCAGTTCACCGCAAACTTACAGCGAGTTAATTCGCGTTTTCAAACTCATTTACTACCACCCCAAACAGTCTAAACCCCGGATAACGGTTAAGCGAACAACGGATAATCGGATTACCCCTAGTGCCTACATAGCCGCGAGCATAGGCGGCGTTTCCTCTCAATGTTTTGTAGAGTTTTGCCGAACAAAAATAACAAAAATTTCGGCAAACGACAAACGGCAAAAAGTCACCCTGGGGCGCCCACATCAAAAAGATTTTTTGGCACGCTCCTTTTACGGTCTTTCGAGCTCAGCAGTGACAAGATTAGTGATGGTTTCCGATCAGGGATGAGCGGAATTCCGCGTTTCGCGCTCCGAAACCCGCAGTTCCGCGCATTCTTAGCCTTCCACGTTCTGCATTCCGAAAACCGCAAAAAATGCTGCGGAACGCGAAAATATCGGGTCATCTGCGACGCACGAAAACATCAGATAAATTCTGAATTATTCCGCGTTTCGCGCCCGATTTCCGAAACCCGAGTGAAACATTTCTGTTCCGAAACCCGAAAACCGATTTCCGAACTTTCAGATTTTTATTCCGCTCATCCCTGTTTCCGATCGATAGCCCAGTTCTTCCCTTCATTCTCAATCACTCTTTTTGCTAAGGTCGGCTCGCATACATCGATCGCAAACGACGGAAGTTACAAACCTCGGACAACTCGTCCACCATGCTTCAGAAGCTCAAATTTTGAGGGGTCATAACTCCATACCCAGGGGGTCTTGTACGATTCCAGAGACATTGTTGGGATCAGCGTGGGACGTTTTTTAAGATAGATGGGGAAACAGGAAGACGGTTCAAAGGAGCAAACAGTCTTTTTCAAGTTATTTCAGCCATTTCCGTCAACCACCGTGTCGGAAAAGTTTGTCCATCGTCCACGTTCTAGCCTTCGTCCACGCATAAATCAAAGCTGCCGTGTAAATATTGGTCATTCTGGCCATGACTATAATGCTGTGAATACCGTAATACCTGACTTTAGAGCTGTTTTCTCCGAAATAAGGATTTATAAACTTTGAAACGTCAAGTCGGTGTTCAGCTAGGCCAGCCCAATCTATCTAACCCGAATTTCGGTAGTTTCAAAATTTGGCGGGACCTTGCCTTCAAAATTTTTGCGAGGTTGGCTGAATGCAAAGTCACTTATATCATTTTTTGCTTTAGTTTAAAGGCAGCATACACGCTCAAAAATGATATCAATTTTATGGAATGAATCGAAGGTTTGAAGCTATAAATATTCAGAGATAACGAAAAAACCGGAAAAAAATCAACTGAAATGAAGATATAACGGTTCGTTCCATATTGGCCCAGAAGCGGACGAGTTGTACCGCATTGGCTGAAATAGCGTAGCTAACGACAAAGTTGTTGGGATAACGAGGCTAATGTACTCCTACGGCCCTTTCTGGAACGTTAGAAGAGTAAAAAATGAGCCGAAATGACCGTAATCGAGCATTGAATATCTATATTGAGGGGCGGAGCCCGTATCGGTGGGCGGAGAAAGGATGATTTTGTGTCTCGATACGGCTCAAATACGGTCATTTTAACTCGTTTTCAACTCTTCCAACGTCGTGAGGGCTCTTCTAGGGCCCGTGCGACCCCACTAATATAGTTAAAGTGTGCCCGAATGAGAAGGGCGGCCCACGCGGCCGGCGTGCTTGGCAGCGGCCGTTGCATGTGCCGCCCTCGGACGAGTGTTGAATTTCAACGACGGCCATCCCCTCTCCCATCGTCTGCAGTGCTGATTGATCGGCGCAGTGCTTGCTGCCAGCCGGTGCCGCCCCTGCTAGTAGTCGATGGCGGTGGGACTTTTCGCATGCTCGTCCGAGAGCGGCGAACGCGACGGTCGCCTGCCAAGCACGCCGGCCGCATGAGCCGCCATTCTCATTCGGACGCACCTTATCTCAACAACTTTTGCGAGCGTGTATGCTGCCTTTAACATATGTCATTTTGTACAACTCTCCAAACGAACACTACACAGAAAATATGAAACTGTACCGATTTTGTTCGATTTTTCTCCTAGTATTCAAAATAACTTTGAATTATTGGATGCCTTTGCAAAATCTTTGGATTACTCCTCGAATTTTTAGTTGCTAAAACATTCAATGTGTAGCGTTCGTTCGAAATTTCGTCGGAAGTAATTTTTCCAATTTTCGCTAGTTCAGGTTTTTCGTTCGATTTTCAAGACGCTTCTCGAACCCTAGGTTACACTGTTTCTTTATTCCTTGGGCCAAGTTGTCGTGGGAGTGACCGCACAACTCGCCTCCTAAGAACAATTGTGATTGGGACCAGTGAATATGAAATATTCCTCGTTAACATGAGTTTGTGCTGAAGAAGCAGCGGAGTGATCGCTCATAGCAAAATGTGACACAAATTAGGGGTCTTCGACAAAATAAGCCCGATAAGCATCACTTCGACCGGCTTGAAGTGAAGAAGAAATTTTTTTCATTCGAAATTGTTTCGAGAGAACTTCAAAAAAATTCGGCATCTCAAAGGAATTTAAAAAAAAATCAAAATTTCGATTAATTTCGAAATTCGTTCGTTCGAATTTTTCGGAACGATTTTTTTCATTTTTCGTGACCGAGGAACATAGGGTGACACGCGGCGCGATTTGGATGATCTTTGGAAACCTTCAGAAATTACAGCTCACTGGTTAAAAACCTATTGCGAGATCAGGAGTTTCCTTAGCTCTGAAGACATTCTTCTCACTCATCAATCTCCACAATCAATGTCGTAGAAGAACAAACAGGAAGTATTGCGCCCCCAAACAACTGTGGAAGTTGCATAAATTTCGTGGGAGTGCTTCTTTCCAAAACAAGCACAACAAGAGGCTTCGTTTCTCAGAACAACATGTAGAATGCACGTTCAAAGTAATTCCGCGATTGGGGTAACAAGCGTGTATTTTCTCTTCTGTGCCTTACAGGTTGTTAGGTTGGAATTATTTATTGGCCGACGTTTCGGCGGCCCCGTCGTTATCAAGGCCTAAAAGGTTCGAAGCGAATTAACCGTGAAACCCATCCAGTCAAATCCAAAAAGGGGAGTAAAACCCACACCCTAAGCTCAAAGCCCAATGAATTTCGCAACTACTGTCAAGTGGTGACCACTAGTAAGCGACAAAACATGACCTGTACACCATCCATCGGTGCATCAGCGTTCATGTCACGTTCACGTCCACCTGCCTCGCTCAGTCTTGCCTCCCGATTCTTCCAAGCAAATTCTGAGCGTCATTGTGGAATCCACTGGGCAGCAGTTGTTCGAGAGAACAGATGATTGCTTACCCTAATTCCACCAACTGTGCGCTCCCTGCTTCTTCGTGGCCAGGAATGCAAACGGTGCGCACTCCTCCCATATGTTATCGCTGGTGTATAGGCACACGACCGAGCAGGAATGCACTATAGTTGGCATAGTGGAATATACGGTAAGAAATCCGTCGTTATGGCAAGACGCTCATTTCTGTTATTCATTCGTGGGTCGCGATCACGAATGAAAAATGCCTCCAGAGTCTTTCTAGTACCAATTTCGTGTTCATGAGCGAGGATTGCGCACTTTATCTCAAAATCGACTCCTTGATGATATTCTACCCGATGTTTTCCGAGAGGTGATTCGCGCACGCTCCGTCGTTTAGATGAACGATGCTCCTTCACGTGCACGCTAAGCATCCCACCAGTCTCGCCAATATACAGCTTAGTACAAGTCAAACACTGAAGCTCGTATAGAAGCTGAAATGGACGAGTTGTTCAACATCCTAAATAGTCAGTCACAGTACATCAAGTTCACGCGAGGGATTCCTCGAAACGGTTGGCGAAAGGCACAGAAGATAAAACACACACTGAAGAAATGCCCAGGTTCCAAGAAGAGCGAACATGGGAACTAATGCAAGATGTGGTAACAAGCATTATCGTCATCGTATGGCTGAAAACAAAAACAAAATAAAACAAAACAAAACACTCTTTGAGCGCCCTTGAAGACAATGTTCAAGATAAAAAACCGTATTCCGGTTCCCCAGGTTTTTGTGTTCGCAAGCCCACAAAGTAACGAGTAATAGGAAAAGTCCCCATAAAGTTCTCGAATGTCGGAAAAAAACTGCCCAAAAAGTTATATTAAATATTTATTTACGCCTTGTGGTGGGTTTTGTGCACTGCGGACAAAACGTCAACACAAACATCGCAACTGGTTCTGAGGTTTAAAATGCTTAGGTTGCTTAGGTGACTTCTTCGTTTCCTCTTTGCTTCTTTGCTGTATCAAAAACTCTTAAAAAATACGATGGGCCAATGCACATGCTAGGATGCCACAATCTTTTGCGATATAGAGTATTCCGAAAATCGGATCCTTCTGGGGAAACGACAATTGTTTTATGACATAGACGGGGCGATCAAATAGGTCGACCGGTCCACAAGAGTTTCACCGCTTCCTGGCCATTTTCCGTCGTATTTCCGTTCTAACTCTTCTTATAGGGACCCACAACTTGCGTTTCCGCCCAGAAAATGGCGATTTTTTGATCTTGAACACTGCCTTTAAAGTCACACACAGTTCAGCCTCAGAGTTTTTCTGCTGCTTGTTTCGAAGGCTGTCCCATATTGATTACAATAGTGTTTCTGGAATCGTTCGAAACCCTCTGAGAACGGAGGAATGGCCCCTTCAAAAATTTTCCTGAAATTGAGCGTTGAAAGCATAGGCCGGAATTATACTTCCCACGACCAGCGACAACGGCAGTGCACATCAGGCATATCGATTTTCGGTCGATATGGAAGGTAAACATTGCGTCGCGTCGCTCGTCGCTGCTAGTATGATTCCCGCAATAGTCGACGAGTTGTCCGAGGCTCGTAACATCTGTCATTCGCAACCGATATGTGAGATCGGATCTGAACAAGGAAGAGGCTGAGAATGGAGGGAACAGGTCAATTGATTGGAAACCACCGCTCATCTCGCCAGTGTTGATCTTGGAAGGTTGTCAAAGGGGCGTGTCAATATGGCTTCTTGCTGTGGGTGCCCCGAGAGTGGCTTCTCCCTATATCGGGACAGGGTCTGTCTACACAGCGAGGGAAGAGCTGCCCCGTTTCTGCAGTTTGAAACGTCACGCCACTCAACGCAAGTGAAGTGGTCCCGAGTGGAATTAGAGCCGTAAGAGGCGGGACAACTGCTCCCTCGGTGTATAGATAGCCCCTGTTCCCCCCCCCTATATGCCACTTATTGGAAGGAATTAAGGGCTCGCTCTTGGCAGGTGTTTCAAAGGGTGGGTCTACTTTACAATTACGGGGAAATCTCAGATTTCGTTCCGGAGGTTGGACTTTGACTTTAAGTTACATGTAGAAAACCTCCGCGAACTCCATATTTTTGTCCCCAGAATGAAAAGCTTCATTAATCATGAAACTGATCGTAAAAGAGTTTCCTGCGTAGCCAATGCTCATTAATGCCCATTGAACCTTGTTATCTGATTCAGCTTACAAGCAGAGACGGCTCATCCGTCCCCTTCAGTACCACTCGACTAGCCCGATGTAATCATTGGTTGTGTCAATTTATTTTTTTCTGCTCTTAACAAATTCAAAACTTCTTCGAAAGCATTCACAACTTGTGATCCGCCAACTGAACACAAAGCTAATAGATCACTGATAAGCCTAAGTCACAAAGAAAGGCATTGAGCAGATTAAAAAGCGCTCAATCCTTGGTACCCAGGCGTTATCACTCACAGAAACTTCTTGCTATTTTTCTGACGGTCTCGAAGTTTGTGCTTGAATAATGGGAAGAATTAGGTTCGTTTTGCAATTGTTGTTTACTTTGCAGTGTCTAGGTGTTGCACTCTGTCCTTCCTCATTATGTGCGAAAAAAACTCACAAACCGTTGAATGTATGTACGTAGTTATGTACTTACTCTCCTAATGTCACCCAGGCTCATTGTGAGAAGGCCAAGTTTCCTTTTTGCATTTTTAGTTGCTGTAAATGTTCCGTGCGTATTCCAGGTATGACAGTTGTTTAAAAAATGCATTTTTAAAATTCATTTCGTTACTACGAGATCAACAATCCGTTCACCATGAAGCAATCTATGAAATTGCTGAGACCGGATTTCTAATTTCGAGCCTCCCCATTAATAAGATGAATCCATTTCGTTTACTTTGCCTGCTCACAATGCCAAACAATCCATTTTCAAATTACTCTTTCCAGTATACCTACTCATGCCCGCGAAGTGTTCCACATGTAATCCTAATACAGTTTGAAAAAGGTTCTCAAGCCTTGATATTGCGCTAAGTGTGTTTTTATTGATGCAATATGTACTACTGTTTTTATCAAAACAAAATTCTGGTCCCCAGCTACAGAAAAGCTCTGTAGCAACACGCAGGTTATCGTGGTCCCAGCACGATTACGTCCCGGCACGATTATTTTCTAGCTGCGTTGTGCAGCGAGTAGCGGTTGTCTGTAACTGCGGGCCAGAATTTCGATTCGAGAAGTGCAGCACTTTCGATGCAATCATAATCGGCAATTGGTTGGGCGGATTCCGGAATCGGCATTGCGTATTTTGACCTTAAAGGCAGGGTTCGCGATAAAAACTATTTTCGAGCTCTCTTCATAAGAATGTATATTTGGTCATCACAAAAGTAAAAATAAGAGAAAAAACCCGGAAATTCGCTTGAAAAACGCTCAAAAACAAAGTATAACGGCTAATTACCGGTGTCGGCCGGCCCCCTAATTAACGCGATTTTCATTTATGCTTACTTATCCGACATTTATTTTGCTGTTCAAGTAGTCAGTAGTCTCCAGAAATGTTCAGAAGTTACTTTAGAGGCAAAATAAAAGTTGGCAAAACAGGCTTTTACCCAAATCTCAATAATTGGGGGCGGGAGGACACCAAGCCATAACTTGCTCCTGAGCGTTTTTTGTCCAATTTTTTACTTATTTTCGCTTTTGTGATGGCCAGATCTACCATTCTACGGTGATAGCACAACAACCGATTTTATCGAGAACCCTGCCTTTAACTCCTTTCAAAATGGTCTGCTTCCAAATTCGAAAAAATAGGAATATTGATTGTCCCATGCAAGGTGAGAGGCACTGTCCTGTCGCTAAAACAGATCAAAATTGCATCTTGAAATTCAATTGTATGCATCTCTACCCTTGTTATTGTGAAAGATGTTCACTGGAATTTTCTGTTGTATACTTATTTATTTTATTCGCCCGCAGGGCGCGCCAGCAGTCAAAATTTGAATAGAAACAGCGGTTAAAAAATGAAACGTAACGGAATTAGGGCACGCCAACATCAAGGTGAAAATGAGCACTGAAAATACGCGAAACCCAAGCACGATAGTTTTTCACCCGAAGTAAAAATCTCTATATCGGAGACTGGTGGAAAGGTTGGATTTATAACGTGGTCATCAAAACTCATGAGAACAGATCGGGATACACAGCCAACAAAGCAAGGTTTGGCCGTGCCACCTAGCTATGGCACAATAATATGAATCACCGGAACTTCGGAACATGAGTTTACTGATTCCCACATGGGACCGGTAATTTGGCCAAACCCGCCTGTGACAAGTAAACTGGAAGTTCAAACTTAGAGGGAATGTATTATATATATATATATATATATATATATATATATATATATATATATATATATATATATATATATATATATATATATATATATATATATATATATATATATATATATATATATATATATATATATATATACAACTGTTTTTATTCTTTTTTTGTTACTGTGAATTCCATTATAGTTCACCTAAGTAGTGTCATTTATAGAAAATCCAATTAGCATGTACAGTTGCAATCTAACATCATTCAAAGCTTTCTAACTCTTCATTACGCTCCTTCAATACTGCCTAGCGCCATTTTTTTTATACTTCCTTTCTTTGTTATCATGTTCGTGTAGCTTTTCTCTATGTGTATTCATAATGTTTGATGATTGCAAATAATTTTTTGAGCTTTTTAAGCCTCAAATTGGTAGTTTCAGACAAGAATTCGACTCCTAGACGCAACATGTCTATGTTTGACAAGTTACCAGTAAGCAGCGATCGCTCAGGTATGTCAAACTGTTCCTGTTAAACAAACGCCAAGTTTATTCTGTCGAAAAATTCCATAAACATTAATGTGCACGAAACACTTTCCTTTTTTGTTTAGGTGAGGTTCTAGAATTAGCTTTTGTTCAAAGAGGGAAAACGATTTTTTTTCATAAATTAGCGGTACGATATTTAAACCTCAACCTTGTAGGCGCAGTTCAACGTCAGAATCATTTTCCAGTTTTTCTGCTTTCCCTAAAGAGAATTTCGGGCTGATTAAAATGTTGTCGACGGAATCGCCCAGACCCCATTACGAAGGAGTCATGGTTCCTCAAAGATTGTGAGCCCAAACGGCGAGGATTTCGTGCACGAGTTGTCTCGGCCCTAGGGTTACACCTAGTACATACTCCCAGCGACACGCGACGGCGACAGTGCTTATCACCAATACCGACTTTTGGTGGATTTATATAACAAACACTATGTTGCGTCGCCCGTCGCGCAAAGTTTGTATGCACTAGGGCTAAAGCAGGGTTGGGTAGTAGTCATTAGGTGATTTAAAAGTGAGGGGCTGAAATGACGAGAGCGGCACGCTATTGGACGCTCCTTTCCGTCTTTCTTATGCTCGTGTTTCCACGTCTAATTTGCCCACCCATGTCGGTCCTCGGCCACCCATCAACCACAACTCAGCGGGGTTCTGTCGGGACGCAAAGGCTGGGGTGAGAGTGGGAATCGCACGAATATGACCTAAAATGATAGTTTCGTTGCAGAACCGTCAAACTTCCCGAAAATGTTATTCCACTTTCGAGGCAGCCATTCGTGTTTTTGTAGGTTTTGATACTGGATGGTTCATACATATACTCTCTCCATGAACACCCCTCATATCAAATATCGAACCGAACATTCCTTGACTCAAAGAAATTATAAATACATGCACTTAATTCTAGGAGCATGAACCTTGTCACACGGTGAAAGAATGCTGGGTAATCAGCTCCACACCTTGTTTGTCCAGCCTTGTCATAAAAATCTATTTACGTCAACTGCTCAGAAACGCTCGTCATCGCGTGAATCCTAGAAGTCATTACTTCAACTCTATCAGCTCCTCTTGTACTCATTAGGGCTGAGACATGCACTCTTCTCACCAAGTTCGTTCGCCAGGCCAACTACTACTTGATCCTCACAGTGAAATGATCTAGGGCCACATGCTTCTCCGCTTATTCCTTCTATAACTAGGTAATTAGTGAACTCCGCTCTCTCGAATTGATGTTTCGGTTTGGGAGAGAATTAAGTGTCAACTGCCGAATAAATTTATGCGCAGATTCCATATAGAACGTACACCACCAAGAGGGGCACGCATGAACGCGAAGACAGTACTTTAAACATAGAGGAAATCCAAATTGACACCGTATTCCTCTGTACATCAAAACGTGATTGGCCCTGACAAGAAATAAGGCGTGTAAAAGTACTGGAAAAGGTTTTGCATTCACTCAAGAATCAATCTTCTCGCTGAGCTAGTGGGTTGAGAAATCTAGCATGGGGTTTGAGATATTAACGTAAAACATATCAAGGTTATAGAGGTCACTCGCACCTAAGGCACTATTCATACTACTAATAGCCAGCGCGGCGGTAGCCGTAACAACTTTTCCATCCTTTTAATTATTAATCCATCTTTTATTTCATTCTGTCCCATAATAATTAATTCCAGTTTTATCTTCTGTTACCATACTAGTGAGCGCGTGTAGAGATTTTGCTTGCTCGGCAGAGTTGCTCCATCTTAATCCGTTCCGCCATAGCGTCATCACCGGAGTATTCATAGTCTCCGCAAGCGCATCACTCGCGCGACGTAGAAAGTATTCAATCTTCAACGCCCCGCCTGTGCGTGACGCGCGAGCCGCGCTGGCGTTGACGAGTATGAATAGCAACTAACCCTCACGTCGACAGCGGTTGTATCTCGTACGAGCGAATGCATGTGCTACTACTGGATTCTGGGGAGACATACACAATATGTACCGGCTATTTCAGTGTAGTTGTCGTAATGTGTCCAAACCGCGAGAAGGCGGTAAAGGAGCGAAGGGTTGTGATTGGCGGTAGCGGGTGTTTCCTACAATCGCGGTCATTCGCTCCGGGACAGGGGCTCTACACACCAAGGGAGGGGTTGTCCCGCCTTTTGCGACTTGAATTCCACTCGTGACCACTTCGCTCGCGTTGAGTGGTGTGACGTTTCAAACCGCAAAAACAGGGCAACTCCTTCCTCGGTGTGTAGACAGCCCCTGTCCCATTCGCTCCTACCCTACACTTTTTGCAGTTTCACACATTGCGACCAAAACCCGCTGTTTTAAAACAAAGTTACCCGGTTCCATCACATGCGCCTGCGCGTGAGAGCTTTTTCTCCTTCTCCGCGTGCTCCCTGGCTGTCTGTACTTTCGCTCTGTAGCCGCACACAAAGCTACAAATTATTTTTCTCTTAATAGAGAATAACTACGGTCAGCGCAGATTGAACTGACCTTTTGGCTTGACGGAGTAGCGTGCATTGGCTCAAACTTGGCTAACGCATTTTATAACAAATGTGCACCGAGTTCGCGCCGTCACAAGGAAATCAAAACGGCCACCAATGCGAAACTTGCGATTGTTCATAATACGGAATAACCTAAGAAGAGCTCAGTTCCAACATCGGCCTTGATCTCAATGACCAAATTCTCGATTTGAATAAGTTTTAATACGTTGAACAACGGCATAAAACCAATTTATTGAAAGTTTCCATGCATGGAGCGTATATCCGTTTCCTCATGATTTGATATAGGAGGGACTGAAGCTTCACCCTTGTTCTCTGCTCATCTGGACCCTGGCGTGCCCTTGTTACAATTCCGGAAGCTGCATTAGATCCATAAATGCGTCTCCCAATGGCATGAACCTGGCAAACTGCGTTTGTCTGATTAATTTTGTCGGCCAATTGTTTTCTTCATCTTCCATCACAAGGGCGTTCATTATCGTCTAGCATTTAACGATTTTATTTTTTTTTACAATCGGTCATTTCTTCTTCCCCTTCCTTCTTCAAACCTCGTGTATTTCGCAGATTAATCTTCAGATTCAGAACTCATTTCGAGGCAGACATTTTTCTTCGACTGGTTGAGGTATCAACTAGATTGACTTTCTTTAGAGTCTGGACCGACGGAATAAAAAAAAACCTCGCAGCTAAATCAAAAATGCTTGAGTCAGTTTGATTAGAAGGCAAGTCTGAGGTGGGACGTCAAGCCTTTGTAGAGCATTCTTTAGTGCTCAATCACATAGCGACGCTGGAGCCAAACACGGAAACACGGTTACGAATTGGCGAAGGAATCAATTTTCGAAAGATCCCATCAGACAATTTTTGAGGTGTTTGTGATTTTTTTAGGGTTTTCTCAACACCTAAAAAGGGTGCTAAAAACGAATCTGGGTATGTTTGTAGAAATCCTTAGGTTTAGTGTACCCTTGATACCCGAGCAGCTCGCAGGGAGGAGCTTGGCCTGCGTTGCGACTCGTTTTATAAGAGGTGAAGGGGTGACAGTGTGGTGTTCCGGCCCCAGCCCGGGCACCTGGTAATCGATGCTGATGGCCATCACCGCAAGGATTACCAGGTGCCTGGGCTGGAGCCGGAACTCCACACGGCCACACGTTCACCTCATATCAAAATGAGCCGCAACGCAGGCCAAGCTCCTCCCTGCGAGCTGCTCGGGCATCGAGGGTAGGTCACGGAAGGTAGCAGGTCCTCTTGGGGCG